>JAPFBL010000024.1:2152500-2752500 GCA_026182355.1 Hermatobates lingyangjiaoensis
CATTTGACCGTTTGAAGCCGGAATGGGGTACTAATTGTTAATATTGTCAAATTAATTTTTAGAAGCAGTACCTTTTTTCTGTGTTGATCATATTTTTTCTGCTGCCAAGGACGAATCAAGAGATTCTCTTTTCTCGTTATCATTTTATTAATCTATTTAATTCGCATTAGACACTATGTTGATAATAATAACGTATTTACTGATTTCATAGCTGAATATTGTTTTGAGCTGTGGTTTCAGTTTTAACATCTCCTTGACGACCAAGTTTTGAATCGAACAAATACAGCTGTAACCATCACGGAATGAGGCCGGCTCCGACATTCAAATGTAAAACAAACAAGAATTCAATCAATTGTATTCAATAGTTACATAACTTTTTCTTTCACGTTTTCTTTTTTTTTTTCAGAACCAGATTGTAGTATTTCTTTAGAATTACTGGCCAGATTAATGCTTAATTAATTGGCCAGACAACCAGAAGTGACTGCAACCAAAAGAATTACTATTTCTGCCAGTAACTTAGCAGTAGAATTCAACAATAATTTAGCAGTATTTTCTTTGCACAAAATATTTGTAATTTATAGCCAACTGTATAGTTGAATAGATTGTTATTTATTGAGAGTTTTATGATAATCTAATACTTATCTGTATCAATTAAAAATAGTGAAATGTTCTTAAACATTCTTACATTTTATATGGGTATAATAATAAAAGTTATACGGGTATAAAATATTTAAATATACCTTGTATATTGCTGTTCTTGTCGTTAGACCGAATTCGGACGCTATCCATCATCGTGAAGATACGGGTATAGGTGGGAGTGTCTCCCACCTTGCTCTTATGATAGAATCTTCCTTTGTTAATCTAAATTGCGCTACCCTCTGATTTATTAGCAATATTCATGCACTTATAAAATATATTATGGGGGGCGACTGCTTCCATAAACACACTGTTTTCTCTTTACAAACGTATTATATTAAACACACAATATCCAAGGAGCAGGTTCTAGAGTATCACTGGCGTAGCCATAAAAATATTAGTTATAAATTCACTTACAAGTAGGTATTCCTGAGCAGGTGCACTCGGCAGGTTCACTCCTACGACCGTCACATCAGCCCCCCCCGGAGACCGTTAGGTCGTAAACCTCATGGGAAGCCGGAAGTGATTCCTCTCGAAGATATAACGGCCGAAACAGTGCCACACACCTTCTTGAGTGGTTGGATCGCACGTTTTGGTTGCTCTTATAGAATCACAACCGACAGAGGGTGCCAATTGGAATCACATTTGTTCAGAGATCTCCAACCACCTAAGAACTACAGCCTGTGGTTTAGTTGAGAGGTTCTATCATGTGTCTCAATAGCGACAACTGCTATGAAGTGCTCCTATTCATCCTGGTAGGATTGTGAAGTGCGTGAAAGGAGCACATTTCTTCTACTTCCGCAGAACTGGTCTACGGAGAGAGCGTTCGATTACCTAGAGATTTATTTCGACCCTCAACGTCAGAAGTCACGGACTACAGCGATTTCTTATCACGTCTTCGTGAGCACATCCGTGATTTGAGGCCTACACGAGTTCTTACGTATGGTTGTTCCCACACTTTCGTCCACAAGGATCTTTCTTCCACCTCTGCCGTCTTCCTTCGACATGATGCAGTTCGCAGACCTCTACAGCCGTCTTACTCTGGACCGCATAGAGTTATCGAGAGTTCGGGGAAGACCTTTAGGATTGACATTGGGAGGAGAGTGGTTTCGGTCTCCGTCGATCGAGTGAAACCAGCAGATACCATCAACGATTTCGTGGACGAGTATCCTGCATCGGCAGCCCTAAATCCCTCCGCTGCTGAGCCCGACCACGTCACCCGCGCAGGTAGACGTATCCGGCTCCCCGTGATGTTACGACCTAATGGTCTCCGGGTGGGAGCAGACGTGATGGTCGTAGGAGTGCACATGATCTTTAGTGACTTTATAGCTAATATTTACATGGTTACACCAGTGATACTCTAGAACCTGCTCCTTGGATATTCTGTGTTTAATATGTTTAATGTAATACGTTTGTAAAGAGAAAACAGTGTGTTTTATGGAAGCAACTGCCCCCCTCCCCCCCTCCCATAATATAATGATTGATCCCTTTCAACAATATTTTTACTTTCTTTAATGCCTTGTTTTATATGTATGCTATTATTAACCACAATGCTACAACCTGTGAAGGTCCCTGGCCTCCAAAACAACAATCCTCCATTCAACTCCTGTTCTGTGCTTTCCTCCTCCAGGAGCGAACAGCGTGTCCCAGGCTTTGTTTAGTTTCGTAACAACTTATCTTTTACGAGGAGGAGTCATTAGCTCCACAATCAAGCCCCAATATGGAAGGTCAGGGCTTTTCTGTAGGAGTCCCCTTCCATTAGGCGGTTGTCTGACAAGACTATAGGATCCACCTCTCCTTTGTGCGTAACCCTGCACAGGTAGCCCTCACAAGGTACTATCAGCCGGACCAGCTGAACCAAGGTTTTTTAAAGAGGTGTAACTCCTCTATCACTCCCCGTTGATCCTGGCTTGTGACAGACAAGCCTGGTCCCTTTATAGGTCCAGGTTGGTGGGGTTTGTTTTATATTTCCATGAAAATCAATGTTTCTGAATATCTTCGTTCACTGTAGTAAAAAACGTCACTGTGTCTTATAAGTGATTTTTTAAATGAAATTTACTATGTATGATATGGAGGTAGACATTAATCTCCACGTACCACGTAATAAAACTGTCAACAGCAAAAGTCCAATTTTCAACTTCAAGGTAAACTTGCCAAATATTTACATTTGAGCATTCACCTGTCAGCGACTGCAAGTATGAAACATGAAAATTTTAAATCCCACCGCCTATCGGAGAGAACGTAAAACCGTGTGTCCTGAGCCTGTCGATCGCCAGTTACTCGATAAAGTTCCTTTTGAGAATAGTAACAGGACTTAGCAGTCTTGAGAGGTGTCATTCAGAAATTCCTTCTACAATTTTTTATTTTGCTTCTTTATTGTGAAGTATCATATATACTATTTTAAATTAAAACACATACATATTCATATATTTAAGAACATTGTGAGCGACGTGCATACAACTTCAGTATTCTGATTCTTTCTAGATACCTGAAGCTGTTCCTTGGAGCCACTATCTTTCACAACTTCTACGGGGCTGATTATTTTTATGACTGCTTTCTCGATATACGTATGATAAATTTATCATACAACTTAATGACTTTAAGATCTTATCGAATTCAATTTGGTTGGAAAGTTCAAGAAATGAATACGTAACACTACTAATCACATCCTTTGTCTCCAAATAATTAATGTTGTACGCAGCCATAGGTGTTTTTTTAAATGTTCAGTCAATAAATTTATAAATAAGTATATAAATACTACTCAATAAATAAAAGTAGTCACATCAAATCAATGAATTAATAAATCTAAATTAACTTAGGTTGTGCTCCTCTAAATGACATTTTTTTGTATTATTATAGGCATAATATACAAGAATGAAACTCTAGGATATTTCATAGTCCACAGTAATTTTACTTTCCACAGAATTGAACGTAATGATGAGAATCTAATAAATTGTTTTTTCTGGGAAACTTTCTCCATTAGGAAATACAATTGTTTAAAATGAGAGCAATATAAACCACCTATATTATATCAAAGTACTTTTCAAGCAGTACTTTAAAATAGAGGGTTGATTTTCTTAAATTAATAATTTATTATAAATTTAATGAGAAGCATATTCTTAAATTATATGGAACCCCAAATGAAATGTAATATTATTTCTACTTGTTTGCACTCAATAATTTAGTTTTTTTTTCTTTGACTTATTTTAATGGTTTTATAAAAGTTTGGTTCCAAATGTTTTAGCTGTTATTAAATAAACTTTTAATTATTATCTTTATGGTTGAGGGAGATATATCAACACTTTCACTCACTGACTTCCGGAGAATTTTGGAAAGCCTACATATCTAGCCTCTTTTAATGGTGTCCCGGTGAAGGGGTGTGTATTGCTGATGTTTTACTGTTTTTTATTAATCTATGACTGCTAAAGGAATATGTCAAGCTTGAAAATTGGTAAGTATATGGGTCTATATCCATTATATGAAAATAAATTGCTTAAGGAAAGGTTACCATTAAATT
This sequence comes from Hermatobates lingyangjiaoensis, assembly GCA_026182355.1. Classification (NCBI taxonomy): domain Eukaryota; kingdom Metazoa; phylum Arthropoda; class Insecta; order Hemiptera; family Hermatobatidae; genus Hermatobates; species Hermatobates lingyangjiaoensis. The sequence goes on from JAPFBL010000024.1 coordinate 2,156,654, forward strand.
TTATCAAGTCTTTCGTAAATAATTTCAGTTCTTTATTAACAGTTTTCTATTGTACTTTTACGCAAATAATTTTAGGTTTTAATTTAGTAGCAAAGGGGCCTTAGAAAGCTTTTACTTTAAATGCTATGCCCAGCTTGTGTATTGTGTTTACATATGCATTTGTCACTCAATTTGTTCATTCTTTCGGATTGTTAAGGAATATATTTGTGAGAGAGTAAATATTTTACTTTCGCATGCTTTTACCAGCAAGTTAATAGATGCATTTAAATGTTTATTTTTTTCATTAGATGTGATCTGTTTGTCTTTTTTTTCTTTGTTTAGATATGACATTTTGGTGATATGATATGACTTGTTAGAGTGTTGAAGTATCGTTTTATAGCGAGACTTGTCGGGGCTGTGTTGTAGTGTTGGTTTAGTAAAAGTGTTGAGTGTTGTTGGGAGAAATGTTGGAGGCTCGGTCCATGGTCACCGGCCGAGAAAATTCTACCTGGCAAGGCAAAACAAATCCCGTTCAAGTTCCATCCCATCACATGGCTCCAGTTATCAAACCTCACGGTATGTCTGTCATGTTAATAACTACTTGCTTATTTTCTTTGTATGTTAGGTTTAAGGTTGAGAATGATTTTCAGACAAATGTCTTCTTAATTAGGACTTGTCATAAGCGACAAAAGAAGTTATGTTGCTTAGTTTTCGTTAGTTTCATTAATATAAGCTATCTTAGTCAAAAAAAAAACCGCAAAATACTTGTATGAAATAATATGCAGGCTTATCCAGAACATACTATTCTTAATTAGACCTAATAGATTTCATCTGGTTCATCTACATTAAGATATTTCAGACAAATGTTACGAATTCTTCCAGATATTCATTCTGAATTAGTTAATATTGTGGCAATAGTATTAGTAAAGCTGTCGTATTCTTATTTTTGATTTTCTGGGGAAAAGGTTTGTGACCATCCATAATCCCAATGAAACTAATTTCCTAGATTATTAGCCATTCGTTGAAATTAACTGTTACGGAGAAATGAAAATGTATTTTTTTACATTTATTGATATGTATATGGCGTATCAATATGTAGTATAACCAATAAACCGTTAACTATCCATTCAAATTTAAAACATCATTTTGTATGTAAAGTGATATATTTTATAAGCAAATATGAAAGTATGATATTATTGTAACTATGAAAAATATTTAAAAATAATTGACAAATTTTTAGATGGTTTAAAAATAACTAATTAATGGTCTTTGCTATAGGCATAAATTATAGGATTGGATAATATTTATTTCATTATAGTCTTTCAAAGAGTTCAGTTTCTTCCTCTGGATAGTCTGTTTTCATAGTTTGGGTAGCATAGTGTAATGAAGTCAACCTAACAACCTTGTTAAGTTAAATGTAGAATAAAATATGCAAACAGATTTTTGTATTGAATAATCTTACAATGTGGTAAATGTTGTGTATTTATAACCATTATAACCAAAACAGAATGGCTCATAAGTTTAGTGTAACATTTTTCTTGACATACTACCTTTATTGTAATATTGGTAATTAAAAAACCAGTAGACTGAGTTCATATTCTTCAGTATTTTATTAAAAAAGAGCAAAAAAATATGGGGTAAGTAGTAATTTATTCTGTTTCCAATCAAGTTTTATTTTGTATGTGTAAAATATGGCCCCTGCCTATAGAACAGGCAACGTCAATGCGATAAGAGTTCTCTTCCTAAACGTTTATCAACCTATAATGGGGGGTCCAAGAATTATCGCTGCGACGACTCGTTTAAGGTCATTGATGCTTGTGGTAGTAGTGAACAGAAACGTTATCTGTCATTTAATGCTATATATGGGGTTTATGTCCACTTCTACCACAATCTTTAATAAAGTAAATTGATCAACGATGTTTTATTTAATTAAAACAACAACAAAATTAATGAACAGCTATTAATTGTTGCAGCCGTTAATTTAGTGGATTCTGTGATGTGTTGATAAACGTTCAGTGGCAATTCTCTTGCCACTTTGATGTTTCTGTACCTCAGATAGTGGTCATGCGTAAAACAGTAAATCATCTTGATTAGAGTAGAATAAATTGTTACTTACCTGAGTTTTTCAGATAATTAATTAAAATTGTTTAGTAATATTAACTTGTTTATTATATTCAAAATAATTTTAGTTTTTTCTTAGTAAAATTACATGCATTATTATTAATATTTGCAGTTCATATTTTATTTCATTTTAAATTGATCTCAATACTTATTAAATTTGAATGTTTCTAACTTATAACTTTTATGTTCTCTACCTTAACCTAAAACATGCCTGTAATGTGTGATTATTGTGCACTTGCTTTCCGTAATCCTGACAAATTATACATGTAGGATTTGAATTTTTGCATGAATCAGAGGTCTTTCATTTTCCATGTGTTTTCTTTTCTTGATCACTTTGACATCAGCAATTTAAGGACTTATTAGCTGATTCAATTTATTAAATAATTGTAAAAATCTTAAACTGCAAAATATGTATATTCATATCCTCTTTGACCACAAAATACATATACAGTGTATGGATGTAAAAAGAGTAAGTTTTTGTAAAGAATAAAGTCTTCAAGAACCCAAATAAGATATACATGCTATAGTCTAAACTGTAGTTAGAAATTCAGAAATGAAATAAGGTCTTTCGATCAAAAGAACTGGTCTCATCGGAGTTACACTGGGACTGGCAAGCGAAAGCAGACAGATGGTGAAGTATATGGAAAGGGGAAGGGAGTAAAAGAGGTATTTTAAAGACAGTACTCTTTAAAGAATTTTAAGTCAGGGTAAACAAATATTTTAAGAATGATTTAAGTAAAACATATCTACTAGTTGATGTTTCCCTGGTAGACAAAATTATAGCTATGGTAAATACTGAGTCTAATTTAAATAAACCATGTTCATTATTGTTTGATGCGTAATTTTAATGATTTACCAGTTTGAATACCATACAAAATATCCACTTTCCAAAACCAATTGATGGGTGAATCTGACCTTAACCAGGTCAGGTCTTAGTTCCATATCTGAATTTCTTACTATTTATTCATGGTTATTTACTAAATTGTATACCTTGATATAGTCGATTATTAATTTCCGTGAAAACTCAATACTCTCATTAAAAATTAATTTATATTTATAGGATTTCACGTAGAGCAAAAGAAGTCACGGGAAGTATCGAGCGGATAATTAGCAAACATTATTCTGACCACCATTAGCATCCATGGCAAAGTATTTTTGGAATTCCTAGGAGGAAATAGATAAATGTGCAAAATATATCTGAAATTAAAAAACTTTTAGCAACAGCACCCGTCCATGAATATGTTGTAAATTGTGTGAACAGCTGAATTCCAGTTAAGTTCCTTATGATTGAGTGGGGTTTTTTTTAATAATCCTCAAAACCTGACTATTATATGAAATTTAATGCCAGTTTTCAAGATTGTTACTGATTTATCGAGGTCAGAGAAATGTGGACAACCTCCTGAGATGATTGACTGTTTCTCTAACAGCGAGTAGAAGTCCTAAAAACATTGAAAAATACGTGAGCTGGGTTAGGAGCCACTACAAACCGGATGACTGAAATTGTGTGGAGTTCATTTTTGCCACTGTCGTCCTCTTCTTACTTTAGAGCATTCAAGAGTTACCATGGATCTTTAGTAATACGAAATCTATTAACCTTATCTAGTCTGTCCTTTTCATGCCCAGATATATATAATGTTCTGCCCAGTTCCCAGTTCTTGAAACTATGACCCTCAATGAATGCAAGGAAATCAGAGGTACTATCCTTAATGAAGAACGCTTGAAACCTCGATTCTCTTTGAATTCTTCGACATTTGAGTGTATCAGGAGATGGAGGGGAATGAACTTCTTTTCATTATTAATAGGTCGTTTCATTTTTTCATAGAGTTAGTTTAGAAATACTTCGATTATATGTATTAAAGATTTTTTCTTGAAAAATAAATAATTTTTTCTTAATATGGTTTGTTAACTGATTGGAATTAAACAGTTAATTTGAATGCCAACGACCAGGACTATGTCGCATGGTTGAACAAAGCATTTGTCACTAAACTGCCTTCTGGTAACTGATTCACACGAACACTTAAGAGCTGTTGGGTTAGTTTTATTATATATTAGTAAGCATGTTTATTTTTTCGTTACTTATATCGAAAAATTAATTAATTAACTTTATTAGAACGAAAGCAAAATTTGCGTTAAATATTTTTACCCTGAAAAATGAAGATAATTGAAGTTCTGTTCATAATTGATATCATGTTTCATTTTAGACATTAACTTCCTGAACTGATCTTTGATGTTATCTTCCAGCTTGTGTTAAATTATGCTATGTTATCCGGTGACATGTTTCAATTCTTCCTGCATCACCTTCAAGGTACTAATCCATCTGAGCACTTACACAATTGTGTGATGTCAAGTTGGACTTAGTTTTCAATTAATACAAACAGTTGCTGGTTGCCTAGTGTTACAGTTATAAAGCACTGTTTATGAATTAATTGTGGAAAGTGCTCATTAATCGATTAATAGCCTGAAGAGTTAAAGATGAATCGAAACAGGATCAATTTTACCCATGCTGGAAGACCACAACAAAGAATCATTATGCAAAAATAGTAAAAATTATATCTGTAAAAGCCAGTTTGGTTTTAGGGAAAGACCTCTATGACTACATATGTTGTGAAACCGCATAACCAGGTTACTTGAAAATCTGTTTTTATATATTAAACGTGTTCATTACGTAAAGACATCAAACGGTCACCATTTTTTATAACCATTCACATTTTTGGTTTTCCTGTTTTAATTTACCAGGTTCACAATGTGGAGCTACTAATGACATTTGTGTCGTTAATTATGTCTTGAGGAGCTTATGTGGTTTTTTTATCGTTTTATTGTCTTAATTTGTAGAAGTTCTATGTGATAAAACAAGTGATAGTATAATATGTCACGGACAAAAATGCTACTGACTCTAGAGTAAATATGGGGAAACTTGTCAACTTTTATTTGAAACATTTTTCTTTATGGCGTTATCTAAGATATCTAAAAAAAAGGGTGTTAAATTGGTGTTTGAATCGGTTTACATTTTGGCATTCACATGTGAGTGAGACAGGTATTCTTACGGACCAGTTTTATGTTATATTTTTTGTTCAATTAAATAAGTAATGTTTTGGTGTTTACACTTTCCATTGGTGGAATTAAGAACTTTGGTGAAGTTAATTTTTGGTCATTGTTAAAAGTGATTCATTTTAAATTCATTTACAAAAATAGAGACATTATTTATTAATAGGGATGAAAAATTCGTTTTATTTGATAGTTTAATTTCTTTTGATTCATTTTGATAAACAACTTGATAACAATTCTTTGTGATTTATGTATTAATAATATTGAAATGGCCTTATGAAATGTTCAAAACTTGAAGCGTTATCTACATTTAACAGTAGTGTTTGGCTCTTTGCATGCTATTTCTAATTAGAAGCTATTTGCTGTTTCAACATGTTTTCAATTATAACCCAAAGGTGATAAGGATAACCTTTCCTCAACCATAGTTTTACATAATCATGCTTTAAAAATGTTTTCTGAAGTGTTTTATTCATCATTTTATAATATGTTTGGTATTTTATTTATGTTGTTTATCAATTTCATTGTTTGTTCCCAAGAATATGCTTTGCATTACTATTTCTTTTAAAATGAACGCTCACTTGTTGTGTACACCACTTTAAATATGTTAGGTATTTTATTTCTGTTATTTTTAAAAATTGCATTCTTTTTTCTCATTTGAATATTTTAAAGGCTTACTTAATTACATATTCTTTTTGTAAGTCCATATGATGCAAATAATGATTTAATTGAAGTTTGTTAGGTTTAATTTTAATGTTTGTTGTATTTTAATCTTAAATAGCTACTTTTACTTTCCTTTTACCAAATAGAACACCTTAACTCAATGGTCAGTTCTGGTTATTTGAAAATAATTTACTGTTAACTCTTTCTCATTAGTATAAGTAAAATGTGCACGTCATGAAAGAAATATTTATTTCAAATTTAAAACATGTTTCCATTTAACATGAAGGTAAATAAACGACTATGGTTCCTCTAAAAATGTTACAACATTGATATATATTTCAGCCGTCATGTGGCCTTGCTCATGCTATTAACTAACAACACAGACTACAAAAGTTAATATCTAATTTTTATCTCTTTTCTCACTCTTAACTAACACCGCTATAACTGCTCTCCTATGTATTTGATAACATTGGCACAATCCTATTTGTCTCTATTATTTTCATTCAGCTGTGTTTTATAATTCTCAAACTTACAAGGAATAGATGAACTATCAAATCCGTTCGTTTGTTGTTTCTATGTTGCTATTTTTCATCGACAGGTATATTTCTAGAGTATCGTATACATTTACTGATTTACCTACTTTCTCAACTGAAAAACAGAAAATAGAAAGTACTGGTTACATGGATGACTGAATATATACATTATTGAAAATGACATCAAACTTATCTGATACTTGTTTCTTTATAAACTTCTTAATTTTTCTAAATACCACTCTACACAATAAAATATAGTTTATAGGAGTTATGGTATTATTTAGAAACATTGAGTTAAGAAACTTGTGTCAGATAAATTTGGTGTCATTTTCAATAATGTATATGTTAAGGAATGACTGCTACCAACATTTACAAATATATGTATATGTATAACAAATTCAATGATATGTCAACCGTGTGTAGAATAGATGTATTATGGAATCGGGATTTGGTCAATTTTCAAAGTTAAACAATTAAACGAACTAACTATCTTAACTTGTTGAAACCCGCGACTAGACTGTCTAGTCTAAGATCTAGTGTAGTCGAAAACAATGTAAATTGCATTTAAAAAAATCTCACGTCTGGCTTTAAAAAGGGTTTTAAAATAAAACTGAAACGTCGACAAGGGAGTTTGATTTTTAAACCTAGAAAATTTACCGAATCCCGATTTCATAATACACCTTTATATATATTTATATAACTAGGTAGCAGATCTTCTTTTAAATTTGTTTCATTAAAGTTAACTTTAACTGCAGTCTCGGCATCCACAATCATCAGACAGAGATATTCCATACTACGAATTAACTTCCTACTAACAGGGTTCAACTAGAAAAGCTGTAATTTTTTTTTAGTAAAAAACTATTTTAACTTGCCTACTATGTAATTAGTGGGACTCTGTGAATTAAACCTACTGTATTTGGTATTACAAAACACTATATATATATATATATACTTTTCCGTTAGAAATACGATCCGAAACGGACAAAAAAAGTTAAATGTAGAAAAAGAAACATAGAGAAATCAAAAGCACACACCTACAGTCTCTAATTTTCGGCTTGAACCGTCTTCAGAAGAGATAAGAGAGAGAGGGAAACCAAGCGCACTGGTTCAGAGACGGTTGGAGACCCTTTTCATTGGTTGGTTGGGTCTCCAACCGTCTCTGAACCAGTGAGCTTGGTTTCCCTCTCTTATCTCTCCTGAAGACGGTTCAAACCGAATATTAGAGACTGTAAGTGTATGCTATTGATTTCTCTATGTTTCTTTTTCTACATTGAACTATATATATATATATTTAGGTTTCTTGAGAACTAAAATTCTTTACTTACTTTCATGTTGCATATGGAGTTACTCAAATTGGGCAGTGCGGCCATTACGAACTTATTAGTATACATATCTCCATGTTTTCAGAACCCATTTTGCATATTTTTGTTGTAATATCTGTATGTGAATTGGAAAAGAGTAAGTATGTATATACTTACCATGTTCGTGTATACTCTACTGGTTGATGTCTTCACTTGTCACTATCATATTCTACCTGGAATTCAACATTCTGGCTTGGAAGCAAAATTACAAACTTCTTAAGCGAAATCATATTGCAGATTGCTTTTACTTTATGACAATGTGCAAACCTTTTCACATATTTTCATGATATAAATGATTGTTATTATGTAAAATATTAAGAAAAGTTAGATATATATCAAGGAAGACAAAAAAAAAAATAAAATAACAGTTGACTTCCTATTGTCAAATGAACAATTTCAGTTTACAAGTCAAAATCACCTGTTCAAATATTTTTTCGTTGATAAATGAGATAACTAAATGAGCCATATTTATTTATCACCTAGAACAGCACTACAGGTGAAAGTCCGTTATTGTGGACGTTGGAAATTAGAACACTAACATGTTTTCGTCGGTTATTGTTCTTGCAATGTGCTACAAGCCAGCTTTGAAACATTTTATATAACTGCATTAATTAACTGTAAATTCTAAAAATAGAAACTAAGGATTGTATGATAAATACAAGGGATGTTATATGTGCCAATGAATGTGCATCATTGAAAAAACTTTCTTATTAGGGGTATGTTATGGTGCAATTGTTTTGTAAGCAGTGGAGTTGTTAAAAAACTCATGTACCTAGACAGCTCTGTACATGGACATAGACATTGTATTGTATCTATTGAACCCATCTCTCATAGGCGTGTGAGTGAAGTCACCTTCCATTTTTCCCATTTATACTTGTGGTGGATATTAGATTTGGATTTATGTTCTATTCTGTGGAGGTAAGGTTGCCATGACTGTCCCACTAGAGAGCACACATAAGTCAAAGATTGGGCCTTTGCGATACCGCTCAGTGAACACTCTACATTGGGAGTCCTACATTTTGCCTTACTCAAGTGTATTTAGAGTATGGATCTTTAACGAGTACCTGACATCGTACAATCTCGGGACCGACAGTTTAACGCCCTCTTTGAGGGACAATGTGCTCAGATGTTTTTCACCTCCCGCGTGAATAAGTCGAGGGCCAGAGTGAGCACCGAACCCCAGATCTACCAGTCCAGAGGTGAGCGCGTAAATCACCGCGTAAAAATAAACTAACTCCCTTCTGTTGAGGTTAGTTTTATATTTTGGTTTCAGTATGTATGATCAACAATTTTAAAAAAAAATAATTTCCGAGTGTTGTTTTATAAATATTAACAGGTAATTGCTTGTAAAGTATTAAAATGTAATTTATGTGTGCAGGTAAAGCAAGTCAAGAAGATGGTTGTTATGTAGTTGCCAAGTACGATTACGCAGCACAAGGACCGCAGGAGTTAGATCTTCGCAAAAACGAACGTTACCTTCTTTTGGATGACTCTAAACATTGGTGGAGGGTACAGAACAGCCGCAATCAGCCTGGCTATGTGCCCAGCAACTACGTTAAAAAGGAGAAACATTCTCTCTTCGACAGGTCAGTCAGAAACATTCTTTTTTTTTTACAAAAAATCCTTCGCGACTTGTAAATGTATTACAAGAGATGCATTTAAACGTTTTCTCAAATCTGATACTTTTCTAATCCTTATAAGTAATTTGCTACATCTTGTCGAGGTTTTGAGGAATTTACATGTTTTGAAGTCCTCAGGGTCATTCTTTCACGTTTTCTCAATGATGTCTGCCTGTGATGGTTATCCAAAAATTTGTTGGGCCTCACTACAGGCCTCACCGTTTGATGTATCAGATTTATATTTTACACAAGATTGGGTCCTTGTTTGTCATTGGGCAATATTTCATCATAAGAATCAAATTCATCATATTTGGTCAAAATGTTATTATTCTAGACAACAGTGACAACAACTTCAGTGATTTGAAGTGTGTTGTAACATTCAAAATCAATATAACCACAGTAGAGCAGATGAAATCATTGAATTAATTATCTTTTATTTTGGTAATATTTCACAAGAGGGTTTGATATTATGTTTACTTATAGTAAAGTTTAGTGGGCTGCTCCATGTTTTTTCGTTTTCTCGAGAAAATTCATTTTGTTTGTTGGTATAACAACAAGATGTTAAAGTAAATAACGGTTTCAAGGAGTAAACTCAAGATGACAGAAATTAAATGTTTGAATATTGTGAAATAATTGAAAACGCTGCAAGTTGGCAGCTGGTGACTGTCCTTCTTTGAGGCACTGGCGTTTTTTTTTACTCATGAATTAGCTAAAGAGTATTTCAAGTATTAATTTAAACGACATATCGTGGGGGATTATGTACATTTTTAAATCATACATTATAAATAAAAGCATAATATTGACAGCATAAAGAAGAAAGTGAAGAAGAGTGGAGGTGGAGGAAGTGGAGGTTCGAAGACTCTACCATCTGCCAACTCGTGTCGACCTGCTGGTGGAGTGGATTCACCGACCATGTCTCGGAGACTTCCTCCAGATCCTTCGGAGGCCATCGGAACAGCAGTCGTCAAGTACAACTACCAAGCTCAGCAGCCGGACGAACTGTCTCTTGTCAAGGGCACTAGGATACTCATACTAGAAAAAAGCAACGATGGGTAAGTTATTTTACAAAATTACTTATAACTAAACATCCTAAGAAAGTCCTAGTGCAACATTGTTTGATATATACAATGTCAGTTCTTTGACGACGATCAGTAAAATAGTCATAAAAACTTTAAATTTTTCTTTTATCATTGTGATGGTTCTTTCATGGTAGGGTCACTGTCATTATTTTTATATATAAAAATAAACGTTTCCACAGATGCGATGAAAAAGAATAAAAAAGTTATAAGTCTTTTCGAGGTAATTTGCCAAAGAACTTATCGCAGCTAAAAATGAAATGGTTTCACCGACTAAATCCGTGAATTGGATTTTATTTTTTGAATTGTAGAGTTGCATGTGTTTATTGTGATGTCTCTACATACATCAGTGTCAGTTGGACTCTGATGAAGACCATTTGTTTATGTTCAGGGATCCTAGTCATGTTTTCTGATTTATGATTGTGGTTTACATGTTTATAAATTTATATATATATATTGAACCTGAAGAACTGAACGAGTCTCGATAAACTTTAGTTTCGTTTCTATTCCACTGTCGATACTTTTATCAATATTTATATATATATAAACCAATTAAAAAAAGATAGCACACTGATAGACACAGGAATAACTCACTTCTATATTTGGACCATCGTCGTCATCCGGAGGCGAAGAGTCCCGCAGGAAGGCAGAGTGGTGACTATGCCTTCCTGCGGGACTCTTCGCCTCCTTATGACGACGATGGTCGAAATATAGAAGTGAGTTATTCCTGTGTCTATCTGTGTGCTATCTTTTTTTAATTAGTTTTTAAAATTCCGTTGGACTATTTCATTTAATTATTATTATATATATATATATATATATTCGTTGAATAATTGACCATATTTTGCTGAGTCATTTTTTTCATAAGTTTTTCAAGGTTTCGAAATAATTTAATCTTTACTTCCTCCAAACGTTGAAGAATATTCGTTAGGGTGGATCCGACATGTTTCGACTGGCCTCCAGTCATCTTCAGAGTAATTGTAAAATCGGTAATTATTATCAGGAAAATATGATCAATTATTCAACGAAATATGTTTAAATGAAGGACTACTCCCAAATTATATATATATATATATATATATATATACTAGATTTACAGAAAGAACACACATAAAATATATGAGAAAACTCACTACTATATTTCGACTGCCTCGACCTCGCTTGCATCCAGAGCGACTCACATTTTCTACCTGATGACGAAGTCAAAATATAGTAGTGAGCTGTTGTGTTTTTTAAAAAAAATTGGCGTTGATGCATTATTTAAAGGAGGATATATTTTTCAGTTGGTGGAGAGGAGAAAGTGGGTGTTCTGTCGGTTGGTTCCCAAGTAACTACACCCAAGAAGAGGTGGACTGTGCGGGAGATGAAAATCTCCACACGTATGCCATGGCGGAAAACGTCCTTGATATCGTCGTAGCTCTTTACTCATTCTCGGCCACTAATGACCAGGAACTGTCTTTCGATAAGGGTGACCGGCTGGAGGTCATTGACAGGCCGCAGGCTGACCCAGACTGGTACAAGGCGAGGAATTCCCAGGGTCAGGTCGGACTTATTCCCAGAAATTATGTTCAGGTTGGTTACTGAAGTATTCAGTTTTTAAAACTACTCAAACATTTATGAAAACGATTAGTTTTCATAAAGTGTGTAAACATATTTTGTAGTTCAAATTCAGTTACATAATTCGAAGATACTTTTTAGTTCAGGGTAATGAAATTGAATGTTATGTATAAATATATATATATACTTTTACGATGAAAAAACGATCCTAAACGGACAAATAAAGTTCAATATATGTAAAGAAACAAAAATTAAAAAACACCCCCCTAAAGTTTCTAATTTTTGGTTTGAATGTTATGAGGAGAGATGAGAGAGGGAAGCAGAACTTGATTCTTACTTTTTTCTTTCTTACAAACAGAGTTACTCTGATGTCCTTTCGGATAGCATCCTTGAGTTCCCTGATGATCCTGGGCCTTTCTGCTCTTATTGTAATCATTCTCATGGGCCTGATCTTTTTAGCTTATGTCGTGACGGACTCCAGGAGTGAGAGCTTGGTCTGTCTTACGGGAACACTGTTTTTAAACAATAAAACTAATTATCAGAAAATAATAATAATAATTAGGAATTGACATAATAAGGCGTATGAAAATTAACAGTTTTTGTATTTTTTTTTAATCTCTTTGTATTAACTATATATATAGTTGTGTCGACAGTGATAAATATAATAGTGTAGAGGAAATCATATTTTGGGTGAACTTCAAAGAACTATCAATATTTATTAATGGATTTATAATTACATAATTATTTTTAGTGATCTTGATATACCTGATTAGAAACATGATCTTATTGTTACACATAAAAGGAAGTGTATTTTTGAAAACTGTTTTGATTATAAGAATACTTTTAAGAGGTTTTTTTTGTTGGTGTTGAGGTGTTTGTTTTTGCCAGGAGCTGAGTGAGTACCTAACGGGGTGCGTAAGAGACAGAGGCGTCCTCCAAGCACAAGTAAATCTGGCGGAAAGACCGCATTTGGTTGGCAAGGAGTGGTATTATGGAGCTATAAGCAGAGCTCAGTGTGACGCCCTTCTCAACCAAACAGGCAATGATGGTGACTTCCTCATTCGGGACAGCGAAACCAATGTCAGTTCTTCTCCATGATACTTTTCCTTTGCATCCAAAGCTGTTACAGTTGCGATAAACAAGGCAATTTTTAGAATAATTTATTCTACGAGTAAACAACGTTAATACCAGGTTAACTGCTCGCTGTACGAGTACAGTCTTTTTTTATTCATTAAGATTGGTGTCATACGATTACTGAGATTACTTCGAAGCCCTGATTTATTGTATGTGCGGTAGAAATCATTTTGCAGTTTGCTCTATTAGATTACGTAATGCCTGTTTTGATTGATCGTGTCTGCCTTTCGGTTACACCATGATTAAAGCAGATCAAGTTGATGTGTTTTTGCATATAACCCTTCAGTCATTTCACGGGAAAATACATTTCCTCAAGATTGGGAAACTGTGCCCTCAATGTACTCATGATGGACTGGACCTCGCAGAGCGGTTCCTCTAATGACGTACATGAATCAAAACATTATGCCTGGTAGTCTCACAAAGATTGAAGTAAACTTTGCCTTGAATTTTGCAAGGTCATAGTTGAAGAAAAGTTGGTAAGGCGGAAAAGAAATAAAAAAGGAAGAAAAGAAGGATGGCATAAAAAACAAAAAGAAGTAAATGGAAGAAATCTGGCCAAGCAGAGGAGACAAAATTCGTTCCAACGATATAGGAAAAGTTATCGTCAAACAGTATGCGTTTAAGTCAAACATCATCTCCAAAGCCTATGAACCATTTTTGGATACTTTCACGAAGGTTTTCAAGAGTTTTTAGTACCTTTAGTCGCCAATCATAAATGAAAATAACATAGTTAGAAAGAAAGAAATGAATAATAGAAGAAGAAAAAGTAAGATAGAAAGTAACACAAAACAAAGGTTGCAACATAGCGCTTTCACCGTTATGAGGATGACTACATTCGTTCAATGGGATTGTCAGAGCAGTATTCTTAATGAAGAGGAAAGCTGAGCGGCTCACCCAGGCAACCAACATTATTGAGCACTCTTTATTTACAGCCGCTAGCTCGAGGGAAACCAGTTCTGTTATGTTTAACAGCTACCATCATGCTTCCATAGTTCTTGTAAGCTTGAAAACAAACTCCTTTCTGGCTCCACAACAAGATGAAGCGTATCGATTGAGAGAGAACGAAATCCTTCGGGATGGAGACAGTACAATGCCATGGACTCATTAAAGATCCCGACGCTAATAAGCTACACTTATTAGTGACCAGCCAGCACCTACCATGCTGACAGTTTAAGGACTACCATACAACTTTTAGGAGTTGTCTCGTTCCCCTCCGAAGAGAGTAATGCTTGTTACCCCAGGACCAGGGCTCGCAATGGTAGTTCATTTGACCCATCAGCTCCTCATTATGGGGAGCCTTCAGTACAAAGAGAACGGCTCACAGAGAGATTAAAAAGCTTTCGTTGGCTAAACGCCACCTGTTTCGTGTCATTAAACGGTTTTAAGGTCTCTCTATTCTTAATATAAAGGGCTTGAGAGAGGGGTATACCATATCTAAATCGTCTCCACTCTGAGATCCCATCAAACACCAATGCTATAAAGCAAGTACTAGTTGTCCAGTCTATTCAGCTGAGTTCATGGCCCGTTTCGACTGGTAGAGGTATGGGGTCCAGCTCCCCGGTATACTAAGCAGGCATCCTCCCGATAAGTTACTGCTTCTCACATATCGACCACAACGACCCAACTTGGGTGAGAACCAACAGCCACTACGAGTCCGACCTCTGATACGGACTGGAGAGAAAACCCTCCAGGTGCCCCCGCCGCCCGTAGTACCGACTTGTTTTAAGAGTTTCGGATCAAACTCCGGACCAATGGTCTTACTGAACCAGCTCAGCTGCAGGTAAGGTCAGTGGCCTTTATAGCCCCTGGTTCAATGAACCTGTGGAAATAAAGCCGATGTAGCCTGTGGTAGGGCTGCATGGCACCACTAGAGGCGGAAAGCTACACTTATTTATCGTCAGAAATAATATATGGGAATTCCTAACAAAATAAATATCCAGGACTTCCAATGGAGAGCAAACTCGGTTACGTGTCTCGCCCATAACTGAAACCATGTCAATTAGCTAGCTATTGATCCACATTTTCCATCCCTAGCACAACAGAGAAGGTGAAAGCCTGTAAATTTGATTTGTTCAGAATGATAAAACGAAGAATTTGTAATAAGGTTCTCTAAATCTACCATATTACAGTATTATGATCATTTGTAAGTACTTAATAGTAACTGATTAAGTATGACTTGCATAAGTCCACAATGATATTGCAATTGATAGTTTTTATGAATTTGAATATAAATATGTGTAATTTTTCATTTTATAACAAAATTAAAGTTGTGTAATTGTGCAATGAGGTGTAGTATTTACTCATACTTTGGAAATTGTGAACAAAATTCTACATAAACCAAATAATATTTGAGCAAAAGAACTCGTTTTGTACAATAATGTTCTTCTTCATGTTTGTCTGCAATGGAAATCAAATCATTGTAACTATTAAATAAAACAATTATAATCAGAATGGAAGGTAAAGAGACATACCTGCTCGTAGTGAGAAACGGAATGGTTAAATGACAAATTAATGAATTTGCGAGGAGAGGAGTGAGCAAAGAGGGAACATACTTACAATTGACAGAACTAGTCTATATTTATGATTATAATAAGGTGACAGTTAACTCTGATAAGAAAGAGAGAGAACTGGTTAATTAATCTTTTAAGCTTAAACTAATCTGTTAAAAATAATTTACTTTCATATAAACTTCTTCCTCGAAAACTGTTTAAAGTTTAAACCGACTCTTTATATACCATAATCCAGTTCTATCTTTTCACTACAAGTAGGTACGGATTCCATCTTCCATTATAATGTATAATTCTCTTACTTAATTAGTTGTTACAATATAATTTGTATTGTAGATCCACCTGAAGAAGCACACTACGTTTATGAAACGAGTTCTTTTGTTAATAAACTTATTTATGTATATTTTTCAAATATGATTAAAGAAGACCATAAATTATAGTTAAGCATAAGTCATTTTATAAAAATTGAAATATCATTTAATTTGCTGTTAATCTGAATATATTGGATCTGCAAACTTTTTGGAAAAACATGAACTATGTATAATGAAGGTATATTTGTTGTTTACTGTTGTGTTTGCTCTGTGTCTTGAGGAATATATTTATTTGTTTTCATTGCAGATTGGTGACTACTCGGTATCACTAAAGGCCCCAGGTCGAAATAAACACTTCAGGGTGCATGTGGATGGAGCCCTTTACTGCATAGGGCAGCGAAAATTCCACACATTGGACCAGCTAGTTGATCATTATCAGAGAGCACCTGTCTACACTAATAATCAAGGAGAAAAATTATATTTGGTTAGGCCTTTACCAAGGCCTGCACCGACTTCCAACTAACCTAGTCATTCCCTTGCTGTCATCCTGACGTCCTCATTCATGTCTTGCACTCTTTTGCCTTATCTCTCTCATCAGTATCTTATCAGCTAATTGATGATTCAAGGAATTCAAATAATACAACTGAATAATTTCTAATTCAAACAATGACAATTAATATATTTGATCTCTGTAAACTAATGACTCCTCCACTGCTTTCTTAGAACTTTTGAAACTAGGGTTGGTCTTCAATTTGCTGCAATTTCTGTTTCAATCAAATCTAGAGTGGTTATTCATAACTAGTAAACTTTAATAAACAAATTTTTTTAATTTACATTTAAAATACTTGCAAATTAAAGTATTCCTATGTTGTTATAAATAACACATATTTAAAAAAAAATACTGTTTTGGCCAGACCCACCCCTAGGTACGCTACTGAATCCTGTGTATTCTTTGGGGTCTGAAAATAATCGACAAATATACTACCACATAATTGTAAGTTCTTTCAACACAGCTGGTAAAGATCCGTTATTTAACACAAAAGCAGTAGTTCTGTCATATGTCTGAATAATCTTAGCCTATAACCTCTTCGAAATAGATAAATTGAAACAGATAACACTCCAAAGAAAACACCATTGGGAAACGAGTAAACGTTCTGCATTTAATTCATTCTTTTTTTAATTTTGATTTGTGATATCGGCATATTTTATTGGTATTTTTACATGAGTGTTCTGTGTTACTCGAAAATATTCTACATTATGCGGACGCTTTCACGTATTAATTTAATTTTGCAGGATTTATAAATAGATTTCGGTGTGTAATCAAACGTTCTTTTAGTAATAATGAATTTATACCGGTTATAACTGAGACGTTCGCTCAAATAAGCAGAACTTCGTTCTGTTGAGAATCATTATGGGTAAAAGTGGTCGGAGAGAGATTTGTTTAATTTCACTTGTTTACTGTGATCGACTTACATGCACGATAGTTTACTCCGACTTCCCTGAAACAGCCTGACTAAACTTTTACCAGATAAAAAAATTATGCTTCTTAGATTTTTCTAATAGTATATATGAAGTCAATAAAGATACACTGCATGAGAAAGTTTTTTTTTTTGCTTTTTTAATACCTTTTACATGACATTGTTCAGTACTGTAGTGTTATTTGATATATTAGAATGTAAACTAAGAGAAATTGCGGCTTCATATTTGTATAATATAATGAATATAAATCTGGAACATCCTGTAAAAATCATTAACTTAATTTTTAATATTATTTTATTCAAATAGGGAACAATTTAATAGCTTGTTTAAACATAGTAACACTGTCAGTATTGCAAAAGTTGTGACAGACTGAAAATAATAGTAAACAGGCATGCCGTACTATAGTCATTGTAAACTATCATAAGTATACCGAATTAATTGCCATTGAAAACTGAATTATAAACTAATATGGAGAGACAGTGATTATCAGTATCAGTATAAATACGACACGTTATCTCTTGTAAAATGAAATTACTATTTATTGCCATAATTATTTTAAATTATATATAATTTGTTTGGATTGATTCAAGTAAATTTGAATTTTAATACGTAACCAAATTGGTATGTGGCAAATGACTTCAGCTTCCCCATCTACTAATATTAAAAAGTGTGTAAAAGTTTTATCTACGACAATTAAGACTATAATTGTAGGATTGATGATTATTTAACCTCATGAGACCATACAAAGAGAGTATTAGCTGATTATTCCTTTATCCAGTGATTTACCTAATTACATTTTGCCTTTTTTTGTTTAATTATCTTTAATTCGTTTAATCCGTTGTTTATTATTAATTTTAACAATATTTAATCGTTTTTCATTAGATAACTTTGTGTGTTTTTTCCTTAGCTGTTGTAACCAAAGTGATACCATGTCCAGTTAAACTTAACAGAAACCATCACGTTTATTTTTAATTTTGAACTCTATACAAATTTGAATTCCTTGAATGAGTTAATTCAAACGAGTTCAATACATTTTTAAAAAGTGTTTTTTTAAAAAAAATATGTATTTATAGCTCTCTACTAGATTTATTCTTTATTATTTTAATTTAAAACATTTTAAACTTCACTCTGATCTTAATTTTTTTTGTCCAGAGTTTGTAACATCGACATTTGTTGTTGATGAACAATAAAAACTACTTCCGGCAATATTGTTGGTCGATTTTCGTGTACTGTAATAACTTGACCCTGGTTTTTCCGAACTAAATGGTGCAGGAAAGTTTTCTGATAATACATACAAAATATGTAAGTAATTAATTCATTCCATTGGGTTTGGTTTAAAGATAAAAAATAGTTCTAAACAAAGAAAAAATAGCGAATGAAACGAACAAATTACATTCAAGCAGAGGTTTAATTAAAAATATTTGCACCCGCAAGGTTTATTTAAGATTATTCTACAAGAATATTTCATAGCTGTACGGTGTTAATGAATATTACCATATAAGTAGTGTTGATTGACACCATATATTTATGAAATATTTTTTTTTTTTATAGAATATTGAAATAACCGTGAGGATAATGAATATTTTCAGAGAAACATTGGCTTGACGTTCTTTTTATCTTTTGACCAAATTCTTGAGACGGATTTATTAATGTTAGAGACGTAGTAATATTTAGACATATATATTCTGAAAATCAAAAATGATCTGAAACGGGTACTAGTAATAGACAGGAGAAAACATAGATGGAAACCAAGCAAACACCCAATGATTGGTGTTGAAACCGTCCCTATATTGGTGCACTTGGTCTCTATTTCTTCTCCTGATGACGTTTAAATCTGAAAATTTGTGTTTTCCAGTCTTTCTTTTGTGTTTATCTGTATTCATGTTGAGATTTATGTATATGAATACAGATAAAGAATTGGAAGAACCCACAGTGTGAGCAGTTTGAATGGGGTTTCGCGTTGTTTCTATTCATTTGCCGCAGTTCGGCGTCAAAATTATTAGCCGGGTCTTGTCCGGATAAACGAGGGTCTTGTTTATTTAAAGCATAGTCCGATTATTTTTTTCTATAATACTTAAATTTGAATATGTATGCATTTTTTTTTTAGAGAAAATTGTGTCAGTGACTATTTTATAAGGAAATATGTTTTGTTTAATTTTTTTTGGCTCAATGCAATTCTATTTATCTTAATTGAGATTGTGTGGATTAACCCTTATTTAAAAAAAAAGTTTTGCTTTTTTGATCCTAACACACTCAAAAAATAGGTAGGTAACTACTTTTATGTTCGTATCTTAGGTTTCTGGTTTTTTTTTTAAGACCCTGGTCATTCATTTAGAAGAATATATTACTTGAATTTCATATTTTCCTCCTCCAACAAAAATTGTATGTCGCTAAAATTATGGTGCTTAAAGTCTTTGTAAGTTCGGTTTTTTTATTTATTATATTGTTTTTGAGAAAAATTTCAACTGAGGCTGACATTTATTGAAAGTTATTTTTTTAACTATGTTTTTCGACTGTACAGTGTTTAGCTAAAAAAAAAATATTTCTCTCCTTTGTTTTTTTTGGCTTCAAATATGCTTTAAAAAAATCCTTGTTTTATTATTGGGAACTAACCTAGTTGTAAAAAATAATAGATTTTAACAGATGCAATCAAAAGTCTATTAGTCATATTTGGTGGTAATTATTTGTATAGTATATATCTATTTGAACTGAAAACATGGTATGCGAACCATGTCATGTATTTAAAAGGAAGTAAAACTGTTTATTCAAAGATTCGTTTAAACCAGTCCTTAGGCTATTTTTTTTTATTTTTTTTTTGTAAACAGGTTGTGAAAAAGAGTGTGAATGAATAATATTATGGGATAACTTAATTGGCAAAAGAATCTTTGAAAAACAAAAAGTTAAGTTCTTTATAAATGAAATTATTTAATAACATTTATTTCGAATTTCGTGTACGTGTGTTTTTGTAGGTGTGATGTGCTATAGTTGGTTTTGTATGGTAATTTTTTTTTTTTAAGTTTAACCGTCACAACCGATTTTTGTATATATTATAAATATATAAATTATTAGTGTTTTTTTGTATGATGAAATGAAGGAAAAACAAAAATTAAAAAAAAAAATAAGGAACTGTGATTAGGTCAGGCCAGTGCCTGAACTTGTGTATTTATTATAATTATTATAAGTCCTCTCCTCTGCCCCTTTTTCCCTTTGCTACTAACTCTATGTCATTTACTAGTATGACTGTTCTTCCATATATCTTGGGCTGGAACTACCATGTATATCATGTTTTTATGTATACTGATTCTAAGTTGCTAATATTCTAGTCGCATGCTACTGTAATCATTTTTAAATTATGTATACTATTTCTATAAATAGCTTGGTAGGGGTATGATTTTTTTTTTTAATATATTGAGAATACCCCTCTTCCTACAATCAGTCTTATTATGATTGCTTTATTTTACTTTCAGTGGGAGTTTTAGCAGGGACTAAATTTTTATCCAGAAACCTGCAAACTTCCATTTGTACCAAAGTGTTGTGATGTTTATTTCTTGTACAAGAAAAAAAATCATTAATGATCGTTTCAGATATTTTGGAATTATATTCCAAGTGGTTGTAATTACTAGAAAACATTAATTTCAATTTATGCTTTCTCTTACTCACTTGTATATAATTCTCGACACATTTTTTCAGTTTGATGGACAATTTTTTTTATCCATTATCAAAGAAAAGTTGATTTTGTAAATTTAATTTGAGTCATTGTTGACTTGATATTGCTCAAAGGTTGATTCCTAATCAGGGATTAAGGTACTAATTGCGCCCTTACAATTCATTCCACATTAATTTTCCTTCTTTTTCTAGAAAACATATAACTTACTGGGATTTACCCATAAACTTTGATATTATCTGTGGTAATGTGCGTCAATTTTTTATCAACTTTTTTTATTAAATCGTTATTGAAAGTATTTTTTCTGTTATATTCGTTTTATATTTAATGAAGAAGTTATTTTGTGTTTATTAGAAAGTTATTTTTTTTTAATTATAAATGAAATAAATTTTAAGTAATTTAAACTGTATTGGTTTGTTACTAATTTAAATTTGTTTGAAAAATTTCTAAAGAGTTTTTAATTTTTGCATTTACAATGCTATCGACTGATCTGATTTGCACATAGTGTAATGTTAATTTATTATTCTCGGCTTGCAATATTCTTTTGTTTAGTTTTATTTCAATTTAAATATCTTATGCCTCGAGGATCATATTTTATATATACAATACACTTAAGAATCAATATCAAAATATTTGTAAATATATTATTGTCATAAAGTTTTTAGTTGAATTTTGATCAAAATGATAATTATTTGTATGGAAAGAAAAGAAATATTTATTTTGATCCAAGAACTATATAAACAAAAAGTAGGATACCAGTTGTTTTTATGTCAGGTCTGTTTATTAATTACAACATAAAACTGTCACGTGTGTTTTCTTTCTTTTTGTTCGTATTTTTCTTTCTGAAAGTGTAGAATATGTTTGTTTTGTTTTAAATGTAATCACAAAGAATTTAGTGTTCGTACATAAATATTTTAAAATATTGATTTTAATATGAAAATATAAACAAAATATTTATTGCTGTTGTGTTATTTGTTGTAAACCCATGTTTTTGAGAATAATACCCTGACTTGTGGAGTCGATGATTCTATGGAATCATTGGGCCTTTCCAAGTAGGTGGTGAGTTACTTATTAAGTGGCACAAACTGGTTTGGACATTAGTTTTATTGGATAACAAGGTTAAATCTCTCCCCCAAAGGGCCAGGGTAGCACAGTGGCAATGTGCTCGCCCTTCACTGTTGCATCTCGGTATGAAAGCCCGCTCAGGCCGTCGATGTATTGATGTGGGAGGTGAATAAATCTGAGTACATCGTCCTTCGGAGAGGAAGCTAAGCGGACGGTCCCTAGGATACATGTGCTAGGTACTCAGAGACCCTTTCCTAAATAACATTGAGATAGGCAAACTTTATGACTCCCAATATAAAACATCCATTTTGCGCTATCACAAAGGGCTAATGTTTGGTCTATGTAGAACTGCCACTAAAACCCTAACATAACCTGACCTACTTAACCTCTAATGGAAGCGGATTAATGATTCTGAATCTATAGCACGTGAGGTTTTGTCGCTATGTCCTTTACCACCCGGCTAATGCCGAATTCTGTGCTAACTTATGTCTAATCACTGAATACTTGACTCTGCATTGTATATTGGACTTGCCAAGTAAACATACAATCCAGCAAGATATACCGATAATTTAAAAGCTCAAGATAAAAGGGTGATGTGATAATTATGTATAAAACTTCAATATATTTATAAAAAAGTAACTCTGGCGGTGGATCCTATGACGATGTTTACTATGTGCCAGTTAACCTTACTAGTGCCTTCTGTTTGGAAGGGAAGTACGAGTATATCTATCTGCAAACAGCCTCCCTTGGCCCATTCACTCTTCTCGCCATTCCCCCCACCCCGTCTTCTTTCCAAGGTAGTATATACACTTTCGTAACTTTACAATGATTATGTTTATAATGGAATTATGCAAATTAAATGGTAATTATAATTATTGATGGATTGTATATATAATAATTCAATCAAATTATTTAATTTATAACTAAGAGGTCAAAACGTATAATGGCTTTCCTCACTGTGTAAACTTACTGTCGTCATAATTCTCCCCTGGAAACCCAATATTTACCTCTCTTGAGAACCCCTATCTTAGGGTATTCATTTCAGAAAGCTGAACTACAGAACATTCTCTTTCTTTTCCCTCCAAGAAGGGATTATCTATAGTGTAACAGAAAAGAACGAAAAAATATTTCGATAGAAGGTTAAATAAATATGAGACAATAAAAGGATATAATAGCTGGAAGAGGAAAGTAAGGTTATAAGACAACAGGAGAAGGTTAAATAAGGTCTAAATCAATGCACCAGTCTGAAGAGCTTAACTGCTGTTCACATTAATGAAACATATATTCTGTAAGGCTCTATGGAACAATATGGTTTCATACTGTAAGGCAGGGGTGGGCAATTATTTTGACTCGCGGGCCACATTAACTTTAAAATTTGACAGGTGGGCCACATTGATTTAAAAATCTGACAGATGGGCCATTTCAGCCCAAGATACAATATAAAAAACAGCATTAGTTAACAGTACGTATTAAACAAAAACAAAAAAAGTCATTGAAGTATAAACATACTCTTTTAATGAGAACAGTGTTGTTGATCACAAATTTTTAATAGCATCGAAGTCTGGGGCGATTCTCAGAACAGATCTGAGATATTCATCACCCATTTGGGATCTTTAGGTTTTTTTGTTAGTATTTATCACACTTAAATAATCTGACCAGCAAAAGAAGAACGAAAGCTGAAAGTGTGATACTGCACCACCTGATGTTGAAATGCACTTCATTGCGAGTCAAAATAAAATTAATACAATCATTTACATCAAAACTAAATCATGTACGAATCTTCAGTGGGCTGGATTCAAAAGACCAAAGGGCCGGATGTGGCCCGCGGGCCGTAGTTTTGCCACCCCTGCTGTAAGGCTATGCTGACAGAAAAGAAAGTTGTTAGAACACTCATATAGCACTACGGCAGCGCGCAACATGGAGTGAGCTGTGGTCCGCTAAGATCGAATTATTTTATGAGGATGATTAAAGCAAACTGTTCGTGCACTATAAAAAGGAGACATGCAACAGTGGATATGTTGTAGTGATAAATATCACATATTTATACAACTGTGATATTTATTTTCACTTTAAAAAATTGTAAAAGACATCAAAGAAGTAAGAAGTGATGTTTCTAGTTTTTATAATCATACATGTTAGACTTTAATACAAAAATGCGATATCGACGTTAAAAATTGAAACGGGCAACCATATAATTTTATATATGAATGAATGAATTATATATATTTATATCATTAGTTGTGCAATCCGTAATTGTGTGGTATTTACTCATTCTGGATAAACCAACAATAGTGTCCACACAAATGAAGTTTTATTCAACGCGTTTCAAACACTTTGTGTTCATCATCAGGAAGACACCAAGGATGTGGTACTGACGGGTTGGTGTCTTCCTGATGATGAACACAAAGTGTTCGAAACGCGTTGAATAAAACTTCATTTGTGTGGAGACTTTTGTTGGTTTATCCATTTTACCTCAGAATATATTTATATATTTAAAATGTTTTTTAGTTAAATTTCATCACTCAGTTTCAAACTACGCTAGAAAGATTTATATACGTCAATGAACCTTTTGATAGTAATTTTACACTTTTGTTTTTAAGGAAGGATAAAAAATATCGGCTTTCGATTTTCAATTTCATCAAAATTGATTTTTTACAACAAATACGACACAAATATTTGTTAAGTTATCAGAATATAATTCATAATTAGAAACAAAATACTAATTTTTAAATCTTATTAGGTTTATTGATAGTGGCTGATTCCTGAAAATAAACAGATGTAAATTTAAAAGCGCATTGTGATATGTATTGGGCTAATTTTGTTTTCTGTTTTAACAGACATATAAAGATTTGTCTCTTAACAAAAGTTTTCAAATATGTACCAATTGAAAGAATCATCGCGAAAGAACGTGCCATAACAATCATTGCTCAACGATGTCCCACCAGCTTCACTTTTAACCATTGTCACCAATGTTAATATTTAGAAAGACATCAATTGATCTGCTCAATGTGTTCATGGATGAATATTTGGTTTTGTATGAATATATTTGTTTTAGTATTACAAGCATTCAATGTTAAATAACTTTCATGAATTTAAAAGATGTAAATTGATTTATATGTAGAGTTCCGCAAATGATGCATTATTACCGTATATACATGAATTCTAAGTTATAATTCTGATATATAAATTATGTTTAATAAGTTAAAGTTTGGATAATCATTCATTTATAATCTAAGATCACATCTTCAGAAATATTGGAATCAGAACTTGTAGTCGAAGAAAGATAAATCCGAACGTGAATCATATATCAAACAAAGATAAAGAGGTCAATACTTCATCGATAAGATATTAATACAAAAAAATAGCGACTTTCTTTGACGAACACTTCAGTACAATTAACTTTTCAAGGTCAGGTTTACGACGATAATAGTTTTGCTTGTTTACATCTTATAAACAATACTACGAATCCAGTTACATAAATCATGTAATTTTTTATAAAACCCTCGTGATATTGCTTAACATAATTCAACGAATGAAAACTTTGGTTTAATTTAAACTAGATATAAACTTCCTCTTTTGGAGTTTTCCTACGAACTTAAATGCTTATATATTTCATGCCTTCTTTGGGTATTAGAGCTTTGTTATTTTACATAGTGTATCTTCAGGTAATGTAATAGGACATGTCTTTCAATCTGTAATATAGAAGTAATTAGGTTACAAACTAATACTTAGGTATTATGGTATTATAAACTAATACTGAAGTATTAGTTTATGTATCAAGTGAGTGTTTTGTGTTCTGTGTAATTCCGTTTCGAAGTCCTCTTAACAGAGGCCACTATAGGCAAACAACTATATTTAAAACCTTATGGCAGAAGAATAAAATTATAGTATACTAAATTTAGATTAGAAGGAATAGAGAGAAAATAAATAAAGAATTCCTTTGATTTGCATAGAGGTTGATTTTTATTTAATATTTATTTTGATATTTATTTAATGATATATATATATTATATATATATATATATATATACGAGTATAATTAAAGTTACAGCTAGAGAACACAAGAAAAAGGACGAACACTCACGAATCTCGATAATTTCGGCGTCTTGCCGTCTTCAGGAGAGTAGAAAGAAAGAAAACAAAAGGGGAAAGAATGAAGGAACGGAGACGTAAATGCGTCCACTGGCCGATGCAAACAATTATATATATATATATATAAGTGTCACTAACATATTGTTTTTCTAGAGCTAAATTAACTATACTTGTGGACTGTTTCAGTTTTTCATGAATATATATAAATATGATAAAAAGATTTCACATAAACACGCGAAACAATAATCAATGATCAAACCACAATAAGAAATGGGAAAACAAGACTAAGATCTTTCAACCGTAACAAGCGATCTTCGTCAGAGTCAAAAACCCAACTGAATGGTTGGGTTTTTGACTCTGACGAAGACCGCTTGTCACGGTTGAAAGATCTTAGTCTTGCTTTCACATTTTCTTACTGTGGTTTGATCATTGATATATATATACACCAGTAAAAAACCATGAAGATGGTTCAATTTAATATTTTGACATCCGTAGCTACTAGGAAAAAAGGCGATATTCATCGCTTGGAATTATCTGCCTTTAGTTTGCTATATGCCTCTCCTGATGACGAGAAAAGAACTAAAATTGGCTGATAATAACCTCATTCACTAGTGATAAATAATATCATTTATATTCACCATCTTTCCTTATTAAGAAAAAGATTTTTATAAGAAAGCTGGTAAATCACAATTACACTACTGGTGTCGTAATCACATAGAGTACTTCCTCCTCTGTTATCACCATACACTAATATACTCCTACACTTAGCCTTAATTTGACCGTAATGAGGGTATTTAACTCGCTTGAACGATTAATCTTTTCGCTATAGCAAGAACCATGAAGGCACCACGACAGCTTTAGCAGCATAGTTAGAACGTTGTTTTCATCAGGTTGGCGAAAGCAGGTGGAAAGCTTACTAAGCCGATGTAGCATACCCGCGTTTGATTTTAAGTTAACTCACCATGATTCTTTACTAATCATTCTTCTTTTAAGAGGAGACAATATTACCCCAAAGGTCTCATCTTCTTCTCCCTATTATTTTCCTTCCCCCCCCCCCCCCCCCATGAGTATGGAGTGTCCAATATAGTATTCGAGTTTTGTTGAGACTATTTGATTTGTTTGTTGTTTACCCTAAGGTTATTTTTTCTATGGCTTTTTCCTCACTAGATTACCTTCCTTTTCTTCTATGTTTTTAATTGAAGAAAAAATTTCTTTTTTTTAATCTTTAGTGATGGGAACATTAAGCATCACATTCAGTCTTTTTTTTTTATTATTATTATTTGAGGGTGACTATAGTACTGCGTATAAAAAAAAAACTATTATACTTCTTGTGTACTAAAGTATCCCAGCAGTTAGCTTCAACGCCTCTAAGAAACTCAGCTTTTTTGTTGGTTCCAGCGGTAAAAGTTTTTCTATGGTTTCGTTGAGTGTCCCGAAACACCTACCTCTGTGCAGCAAAGTTGCCTTACAGTCAATCAGCAGGACCTTATGCTGTCCTCTTCTTTGCAGAATCTGCATAAACCATGATTGATAATGTCCATTCAGGCTCCCTAAGTTTCAGGAGAAAGTAACTTCCTTTCACCTTCTTCTGGAGGGTCTTCTTCGGGTCCTTGGGTGAACTAGTGGGAGGTTGGCTCCCACTAGTTAGCCTTTTGGACCCTCTGCGCTTCCGGATGATGGTCTCCGGACTAACTTCTCCTTAGTATCATACAGGGGAAAATAAATACCTTACCTCTATCAGTGGTATTTTATCTGCTCCGGCAGTGCACTGCATACCGGAGTAAGGCTATTAACTCAAGGGGGTCGTCTGGTACCCTTGAGGGTTCCATTCATAATACAGTAACACCTGTATCATCCATCCTTCGGCACAGATTACGTAACGACTTAGATTGGGGCTTTGGTAAAAGGAGGGGATTTGGGGATTAGGAAGGATGTGAAACGAAAGTGGTCAGGCCCAGCCCCTGATCACCTTCTCCTCCTCTTTCGTTTGTCCCTGGGTATAGGAGGTTAACAGAGTAGCCTCGTGAAGGCAGAAAGTCGGAGTTGAGAGTTAGAGGCTGAGGCGCTTAATCACTCCATTACTACCCCACATTCAGTCTTTGTGATGCTATTAGTTATAATATTTTGTTTGATAGAAAACGAGTGGAGGGTAGCATCTGCGAGGTCCACCTTGGTCACATTGCGTGTACTGTTCCTTTTTTCCTGAATACGGTGTCTCCTGATGTGGTCAAAGGATTTTACGTACAAAAATCATCAGGCTGGTCTGTTTTATTTATAGTATAGCTAATAAACTTAAATACCTGACAAATCATACATATTATCAAAATATACACAAATATGTTATCGTCAGAGTTATTTTGTGTTCATTCCTCTGTTATTCGAGATATATATATATAACAAGATTTTACAATAAGCACGAGAAATAAAACTCAACGTCTAAAGAACAGTAAAAAATTAAGAAATGGAACTGAGATCTTTTAGCCAAAACAACTGCTCTTTGTCAGAGTTACATTCAAAGTGAAATAAGTAAAGTAGTACATTTGGTGTGAGATAGAAAAGGAATGAAGGCAAAGAAGTAAAGAGTGAGCAATAGTAGTAATATGGGAAAATCATCATTAAGGAATTCAGACGATGCAAACATTTAACACTTTGCAAAGCGTTCGTCTAAAACTAGATATTTTAACATTTGTGAGGTAGACAGAACAAAAATAGACTTATGCAAAATACATCAATATTCACTTATGTCTATTACTTCGCAATACACTTCTTAGGCGGTCTATGAATAAGAACTTTTAAGAAACGCAATTTACAATTTATTTCTTCTTTCATTCTCAACTAGATTGAATTCATGGTCTACACGAATTAATTTAATTTTGTTAGGACGGAACCTCCTAATATATAATTAGAACAGAGGCATACATCTTCAGTTCATCGAATATGTCTCATTTAACTAGGCAGAATTGAACTTAACATTATAGTTTTAAAAACTAAAGATAAGAAACTAGTTCTCATTTATAAATAAAGATTTCAGGTTTTAATCTTGTATGCGACCCCTGATTTTTTTTGTGATTCTATTCAACAATAGAAAATATTGTTAAAATAATTATTCAGTAGAAAAATTTGTAATGACAATTTGAGGAACAAGAAGTGTTACCAGCAAACCCAGAAGTTGTAGATCTAAAACAGCTTTAGTGTCAAAAAATGATATTATATCAACGAAAACATTTCCTTTTAAGGAGATAAGTTATTAACATTAAGTAGATAAACCCATTTATTCCAAAGAACGAATGCTTAAAACTTAGTTATTGTAAGATGTTATCTACAAAAATAATAAAGATAAATATACCCAGAGTCTGTGAACAGAATGACAATCCAATTGATCACTTAGTATAAATAAGTCAGTTAAATAATTAATTTCTTTTTTGGTTTTCGGTATTCTTTTTGAAAACGAATAATGTATTAATTTTTTTTGGCTCCTAAAGGAGGCGATTTCAAACAACTTATAAATTTGCATAAATTAAAAAATGAATTACTGAGATATTTTTTTAATAATATGTTATTTCTTTGGCCACATATCAAATGTGAACCAATTGTTGATCATTTCAACATCTGTCATGATCACGCAAGATCAGCTTCCTTTAAGTAATGTACTAAGCAAGGCTCAGTATTAAAGAAGATTTAAAAATACTGAAATTTTGTATTTCAGTCACAATTTAACTACTTTTCAACTAAATGACTTGCTGTAACTGAAATTAATGATAATTTACAAATAGACTCTCGCTTTCCACACTATATCAGCATTGCAGGTGAAGTCTTGGAGGTGTGAGAACAGGGCACTCACAATAACAGTACAATAACAAACAGTTGTAATACAAAGTCGGCAATACAAGGGTCTAATATTTTTGTTTGATTATAATCAAATGTAATGTTGTGACTAAGGAACAGAATAGTCCCTGACTATTTCATTCAAATCTTTGAATCATACAAATCTTAGAACCGTGTTTAAATTACGATAATTCATTGTTTGTTGCACGAACGAATTTCATAGATAAAGAGATTTAAATCTTTGTTTCAGGAGGTAAATGACTTTTGTAGACCGTTTGAAATAGTGTTATCTTATCAGGGGGATTTGCTAGGCTTGTAGGTAGGGAGAGCGAGAGGGTGAGCGAGACTCCATAATCTGGGAGGGAGCTGGACGCTTGGAGGTAGTTCACGGTAATTGTCTATTTGAGTTAATCGAGACAGTTTAGGCGAGAGCTCACCAAAGTGGTTGACTCTTCTGGGTCTTCTAGCTAAATCAGCTGTGGAACAAAACAAACCATGATCTTGGCACGAATCACACTGATCGTCTTTCTTGCCCGAATAAGTTTTCAACAAACCCCACAAGATCATCCGTACTTTGTCAACCAGATATTCCACAGATATGGTGACGATGAACATCTCTCCTTTGAGGTATGTATCCATTTCTAAGTGTTCTAATCAAGAAAAACAAGCTTTCATGATGTCAATTCTGTGAGGACTACTTTCATATAAATATTTATACTTTATCACCACGCCTGATAAGAAATTTCATAGCATATAACAGAGTTATGAAGGAATAACTGTAAAATAATAAATAATTTAAATACATAATTTGTTGCTTACATTATTTATAAATGTACTTATAATATTCAAAAAACATTAATTTTTATTAATTAATTCAAAAATTAGCCTGTATTAATATGCTTAAAGTTTTGACAACTTATCGCAGTGATAAAAATATATTATTTTGAATTAAAATTCATAAAGTAAATGTCAATTACAACAAAATGTTTCTAATATTGTTATGAATTTTGACAGAAAAGCCAGTCGATTCAATATAGCAAGAAACAATCTTTTTAGCAGTGATTTAAACAAAACTAATCTATAAATATAAAAAAGTAGATAAAAAGTTTTGAACCAAAGTGCTACAAAGAAGAAATACATCATAAAAACGTTCGATTTCATTATTTATCTCTTATTTGTAGATATAAAATAAGGACAGCATTTTTTTTGTGTAATGTCCTGCATTGAGCTTAACCAGTATAATAATAAAGAATAAAAAATTAATACTCGGACAATGAAAGAACAAGTAACAGTAAAAGATACAACGGAATCTGTTTATTCATTTCCAATTTTTTTTTATATAATAATTATTTGAAATTTCAAATAATAATTGTAATTGTAATACAAAAATAGTGAATTAATAAACTAAAGTACTATATGTGTATATATTGGTTGACTGTAGTCCTTCGACAATTCATTTCTTCTCCTGAGGAAGACCGTCATAACGGTCAAAATATTGAAAAGAAACTCCTATTGATACGTTTCTTTCTATGTATTTTAGTTTATTTTAAGTTATATATATATATATATATATATATATAAAGTACTGTTGGACATGATGGAGTATTATCTGTAATGAGCATCTTTTCAATTTTCTCGAGTTTCCAAAGTAGAGGTTTTGCGTTGATACAACCCGTCGATAATCTTAAATCGTTGTTACAATGCAAAACTTATCTTTCGGATGCTCAATAAAATTGAAAAAAATTCAATTGTAAGTATACTTACTATGAATGATATATAGAATCATTCCATGATAGTATACGATGGAGAATACTCCATCGTATTCAACAATACTTACATAGAAGAAAGGCTGCTGCCGAACTACATATATGCAAATACTCTATACAAAACCTATTACCCTGGAAGTTTGCTGCTCTTCAAGTTCATTTCTAATATCTCCTTGACAACAAACTGTGGTTAGAAATAGCTGCGTAACAAGTATTTTGTTCTGTTTCATGTTATTTGATTAAATCGTTTTCTTCACAGTAATAAATTGAGAAATAATACTAAGATATTTCAACCAAAACAATTGGTCTTTGGCAGAGTTACACTTGGCAAGGACCAGTTGTTGCTGAAAGATCGTAATCTCGTTGCTGAATATCCTACTGTTGTTTAAACATTGGATAATACTGTTTATTATTTTCATATTACGTGTTTATTTTAAAATTTGTATATATATACAGTATTTTTATGTGAAATGATCCAAGGTAGAAAACAAACGTTCATTAGTAAACCCTAGGTAAACAAATAACGGAGAAACATGCATAAAGATTCTAATTTTTGGTTTAACCATCAGAAGGGGAAAAAGGGAAGGATACTAAATGCAGATGCCAAGCAATGTTTGGAGACCAACCTTTTCTCCAACAGTTGATTTGTTGGTGAGTTTGAACTCCCTCTTTTTTTCCCCTGTTGACGGTTGAACCATAAATTAGACACTGTAACTGTGAGTATCTTTTATTTTTTTTTAGCTGTAAACTATTGTCATCAGTTGTTTACAAGAGGCCTGGTTAGCAAATGATTGAACTTGAATTGACTTGAATGAGCGATTGAACTTGAAAACAAAAGGCCAAAAGTTTGGTAAATGTTGAAAGACATCATAGCATGTGTGTCAGTGCTTTTATTCTTTTCTATTTATAAAGACGCCCTTTTCTTTCAGTTGACCCCCAAATGACAAGAAGTAATGAAAACATTGCATCAGGCTAAAATTTAGATATTGATATTCCATATTTAATATCCTGTTAACTCGATGAAACAGCAAGCTCAACTAAAATATTGGACTTTCTTACACGAAGCAAACTTGTTTTTTTCCGATTTAGAAAAAGCAGCCCACTTAATAGTTGTTTTGGCTTTAGCGCTGGAATTTAATATGCATAAGATTCAATACCATATAATTTGTCCTACAGGATCAAAGGTTTAACGTATTCTGTACTATTCAAAAAAATACACTTTTGAAGGAATACAATTTTGTTGCTTCGGTTATTAAATGAAATGGCTGTGAAATACATAATTAAATGTTAAGTATATTGGAATTGATTAAACTGAAAGAAACAAAAAATGTTTTGTAAGTAATAAGTTTGCAAAGCTCCTCACTTGTGACTCTCCTGCCGATGAGAGTCACGAAAGAAGTCTCCTTTATTGATTTTTAGAGAAAATTTGAAAACACTTAGTCAATGTTAATTTTATCTTTTATAAATGTCAATATTTTCCCCCTTTACAATTAAAGATGCCATCTAAGTTATAAATTTTTTTTTAAAAAAAACTGTATAGTGTAATGGTGGCTGTGGCCATTTTATTCTTCACTTATCAGTGAAGCATGCTTTCTTGTTTTTTAATCTACTCTGAGTAAGGTGTAGTAATCATTAAAAAAAACTTTACGAAAATTTATACTTCACGAGAGTTATACGATTTGAATTTCCTTGAGAACAGTATTGATTTTTTTTTTATGTTTATATGTGTATCGAACGGTGGGTGATGTGCTTCGTTGACACCCTAATAGTTACTTCCTTTGATCGGTAGAATTGAGATTGTACAATTTGAAGCTAAATAGCTCTCATAGTATATATTTTAGGTAATTGTAAGTCATCAAAAATCCACTTTATTCCTAAAAATGTGTTTTCGGACAAAATTATTTTTATTCTGAACTAAATTTTCTACCGAGTTTTACTGTTGTAAATAATTTTAAATTCATACAAATAACTGAAAATAACTTAAATAACTTAATTGCTAGACTATTTCCGATAACCTAAAAGGCTAGTTTTGCATTAATATTTAAATTTGTTCACTTTTTTTTTTTAATCTAAAAGATTGCAAATACCAAGCTATCCTCCAACGTTTGATAGATAGTAATGAATTTAAGAGGAAAATAGCTCGAAATAGTTCAATGAACTATACAGCGTATTAGAGAAAGTCCTTCAAAAGAAACGTTATTCCCATTTTATGAATTTAGGAAGTATGTTTATTTTCTTAAGTACTGATATTATAAAACTAACATTTTACATATGACATCTAATTGAATTAGTATTATAAGAAAAAAATGAAAAATCTGATGATCAGGTTTTAAACCTAAAATTATTTAGGCGAAATTCACTTACCATGATCTATCCCTTTTTACCCTACTTCCTTCATTTGCTCACATAACATGATTTGTTTGTTCTCTGACTCGAGTAAAATAGATTTATTAAACTTATATATATAATCAATGCTTTATAACGAGTTCTTTCGAAGTACAAAAATGAGAAAAATATTCTAAACTGCGAAACTCATTGTGATAAGGATGTTTAAAAGTAAACATTATTAGTAAGAATATACTAATATAGTAATTAGCTTATTATTATTAGTAAGCTAAGAGTGGAGCTGTGAAGCTAAGTTTTCGCTCAACTTAGCTCACAGTTAACATGTCAAGATTTTTTGAGAACTTAATACTGTTTTTTACACAAAAATTAATACTCACAAAAAATTAATATAAAAAAATCTAGAGTGGCCTACACTCAACTTTACTATAAGTAACTTTATATCAAATTTCTTGAGTATATAACACATAATCTCTCATTTAGGCATAACGTAAACATCTAAATGGAATATGATTATTAGTCTTTCATTCCTGAGGTAGTACAGATAGTGATTGAAGGACATATCAATATATAAGCTTAATTTTGTGTATCACACCACTGATGCAAATAATCTCATTAGTATAACTACAGCAGTAATACAATTTTTGAAAAGCCAAAGTGAAAGTTTCTTGATATGAAATAATCTCCTACAAGAGAACATAGCCTTTGTTCAAATAGTCAGTGGATTTCTTACATCGTTTACTTCACCTCCTTCTTCATTGAATATTTGAGTGCAATTTTCAAATTTAAAACATAAAAATACCCTTTTTTTCTCTGAAAAACATCATAAACAGCGAAGAAAATGTTGTTTTAAGGTGATTTATAGTTAAAGATGTACGATAATTCCATTTATTAATCTCTAAACGAAAGATTTCAATTTTGAAATATCTTTACATTTTTGGTTTTTTATAGAATTATTATACTGTAAATTTTATGTCTTCTAAGTATTTAAAAAGATCATTTTCCTTCCCCTTTTGCAAATAACATATATACAATTTTTTTTGAGTGAGTGTTATCATTTTCCTGCGCAATATTATTCCTCTTACATCTGATATACATCAATAAACAATTTAAACTGTTCGTTTATAAAATCAATTTTATCTCAGTGGATTCGCTCAAAAAATTTCTAAGTCAATGTAAACAATGAAAAAAAATATAAAAAATTCGACAAGTATAGCAGGTGATCTCTTAGTCTAAGATAAACAAACAGTTTTTATAGCGTTATTGCTCTTTTCCATAATCGAAACTTCATAAATTTTTTTTTATGAATTGCTAATTTTTTGTTCCATTTTTGGTCAAATTATCATTATTTTCTAATGAGCCGTTTAGCGTCAAAAAAACATTTTCTGGTAACAGAAATCGTACTGTCACGCCCCATTAGCGAATGTAATTTTGAAAAAAAATATCTCAACTCATTTTACACATAATGTTCTATTTATAGGCATAGTTTCATTCTAGTCCGTCAAACAGTATGGCTTGTATCGCTCTCACAAGGTTTGAGATTGAATTATAAGTCAAAATTTGTACATTTTAGTGAAAAAAAATATTTCCTGTTGTTTTAAAATTCTGAATATATTTTTCGTTTGTTCCATTTGTAACCTGAAAGATAATATCAAAATTTCAAAACTGTAGGATTATCAGTTTAGGAGAAATAAATGTTTTAAAAAAAAACGGTTTTTGGCAAAAAAAGTGACTTTCCCATCATGCATAATTCTTCCCAAACAATAGCGATCTTCGTCTTTATGAGGCCCATTTTTGTGTAAAATATCAACTTGATACATCACAGATTCTGGACCGTAGCGTGGTAACAAGCAATGCTAACACACTCACCCACCCACCCACCCACCCACCTACACACACAGACATCATCGTAAAAACTTCATAAAACGACTTCTGGGACCTCAAAACATGTAATTCCGTCAAAATCTCGAGATCGAATTTTTTCACGATCACTATACTTTACTTATAGTAAAGTAAAAATAACTCTCTGCTCTATTATTTGTAGTAGTAAAAAATTGTCGAGCACGTAAACATGCGTTGCGTGTCTAACCTCTCCATATAAAAACAACACATACTATATGTTCAAACCTGTGAACATATGATCGTGATGAGTGTACCAACACAACAACAAAAATTTTGAAATTATATTGTCAGAGCCTGAGAAATTCAAGAAGTGTTCTTACTTTTTGAACACACCTCGTAATTTACATGTGTTCTTTAGACATACATATATTGCATCATTCTTCACACCACTTTGGGTAAATAGTAAAAGATATTAATAAAATATATATTGTTCATATAATCAACAGATTTAATATAATTATGGTATTATTACTTTACTATAAGTAAAGTATAGTGATCGTGAAAAAATTCGATCTCGAGATTTTGACGGAATTACATGTTTTGAGGTCCCAGAAGTCGTTTTATGACGTTTTTACGATGATGTCTGTGTGTGTGTGTGTGTGTGTGTGTGTGTGTGTGTGTGTGTGTGTGTGTGTGTGTGTGGGTGGGTGGGTGGGTGGGTGCGTGTGTTAGCATTGCTTGTTACCACGCTACGGTCCAGAATCTTTGATGGATCAAATTGATATTTTACACGAAAATGGGCCTCATAGAGAAGAAGATCCCTATTGTTTGCGAAGAATTATGCATGATGGGAAAGTGACTTTTTTTGCCAAAAACCGTTTTTTTTTAAAACATTTATTTCTCCTAAACTAATAACCCTAGAGTTTTGAAAATTTGACATTATCTTTGAGGTTTTAAATGGAACAAACGAAAAATATATTCAGAATTTTAAAACAACAGGAAATATTTTTTTTTCAATAAAATGTAAAAATTTTGACTTATAATTCAATCTCAAACCTTGTGAGAGCGATACAAGCCATACTGTTTGACTGACAAGAATGAAACTATGCCTATAAATAGAACATTACATGGAGAATCAGTTGAGATATTTTTTTCTAAAATTACATTCGCTAAAGGGGCGTTACAGTACGATTAGTGTTTTCTGAAAATGTTTTTTTGTCGCTAAACGGCTCGTTAAAAAATAATGAAAATTTGACCAAAAATGGAACAAAAAATTAGCAATTCATAAAAAAAAAATCATAATGTTTCAATTACGGGAAAGAGCAATAACGATATAAAAACTCTTTGTTTATCCTAGACTAAGGATCACCTGCTATACTTGTCGAATTTTTTGTATTTTTTTACATTGTTTACATTGAGTTAGAAATTTTTTGAGCGAATCCACTGAGATAAAATTGATTTTATAAAGGAACAGTTTAAATTGTTTATTGACTTATATGAGATGTAAGAGGAATAATATTGTGCAGGAAAATAATAACACTCACTCAGAAAAAAATCCGTATATATGTTATTTGACAAAGGGGAAGGAAAATGATCTTATTAAATACTAAGAAGCCATAAAATTCCCAGTATAATAATTCTGTTAAAAACCAAAAATGTAAAAGATAATTCAAAATATAAATCTTTCGTTTAGAGATTAATAACTGTAATTATCGTACATCTTAAATTAACAAATCACCTTAAAACAACATTTTCTTCGCTGCTTAAGATGTTTTTCAGAGAAAAAAAAGGGTATTTTACTGTTTCAAATTTGAAAATTTTACATTAATATTCAATGTAGAAGGATGTCAAGTAAACGATGTAAGAAATCTACTGGCTATTTGAACAATAGCCATGTTCTCTTGTAGGATAATATTTCGTTTCAAGAAATGTTCACTTTGGTTTTTCAAAAATGTTATTACTGCTGTAGTTATACCAGTTGTTCCCAACCTGTGGGTCCCCAAACGGGGTCGTAACACCAATGCCATGGGGTCGCCAATGTATTTTGACCCGAACGTGAATATTATATAAAACACGGTAAGAACAGAAGACAGTTAAATAAATAACATTATAAAATAAAATTAAGACAATTATATAAATTCACACTATGAAACTAAATGAAACAGTTCATTAAGTCACTGAACATAACGTCCGAGACATGTATTGAACATGTTTCGTTTCACTTGAAAGACCTTTGTCTTCTTTCTCTTTTCTTATGTGGTTTGGACGTAAAAAAACACTACTTAAAAAGTTATGCAAAAATATACAAGCATGATCTAGTTGTG
Source organism: Hermatobates lingyangjiaoensis (assembly GCA_026182355.1). Lineage (NCBI taxonomy): Eukaryota > Metazoa > Arthropoda > Insecta > Hemiptera > Hermatobatidae > Hermatobates > Hermatobates lingyangjiaoensis. Next base: position 2,194,957 of record JAPFBL010000024.1, read on the forward strand.
CTAGAAATATTACGCACCCTTTTGATGTTAAACAACCAATGAAGACAATAGATCGAAAAAAATATCTGATTAAACTGCAGACCGACAAAATGTTGAAAGCAAAATGTTGAATTGTATGTTTGTATCCATATCACATGTTTTCTTAAATTTGATCTTAATATTTTAAAACATTATCGACAAACATATTGTTTGTAATTTCTAAAATATTTTGTGTTTCCACAAAAAAAAAAACACGTTTTCTTAATTTGGATCTACTAATATTTTAATACATTTTCCACAAACATACTGTCTGCCGATTTCTAAAATATTTTGAGTTTCCACGAAAAAAAACCTATAGACTTGTCCAGTTATTAGTGATGCATGCTTTTTTGAGGAATCAACATCAGAGGTCTCCAATCTAATAAAAGAAAAAAAAACAGCATTATTACAAAAATAGCAGTCTTAGAAGTAGACAAACTAAGAGAATTAGAAGCCGTAGACTTCTTTCCATGGAAAGGTATGAAATTTCAAAGTTATCGCAACCCTCGGTATATCTCTAGTTTCCTCTGTCTCTATTGAGTATCAACCCTCTCAATGCCAGTATATCTGATCTCCCTGAAGCAGTACAAGAAGAGTTCATCGCTTTAAAAAACAGCTTTGAAGCTAAATCATGGTTTGGTGGACTACAATTACAAGAATTTTGGGCAAAAAATTTCCAAAAATTCCCAGTAATATCAGAAATCGCAATAAGGAATTTATTGCCCTTCCCAACAACTTACTTATGTGAAACAGCCTTCTCCCAACTACTCATCCTTAAAAACAAGTACCGAAATAAATTAGATGTGGAACACGACTTGAGGTGTGCCATATCGACAAAGGAGCCCAGGATAGAATTGCTAGCTAAAAAGCTACAATACCAGCCATCTCATTAAGGTCAGTTCATAAACATACTTTAGTAAAGTTACATAACGGTATGAAATTTGTTTGTTTGAATACTTTGAAATTGATTTGCAATTAATTAATGTTTTGTAGGAGCTTTGAAATTGATGAATAAATTCTATATTAATTATATATTTAAGGAATATACAGTTACTTCACTAATAAATTGCAATATATGTTTCTTATAGGAAAAATAAATGTATAAAAGATATTTTAACGATTGGGGTCGCTTCCTGATTGCTTGTTCTAAAATGGGTCGCTATATTTGAAAGGTTGGGAACCACTGAGTTATACTAATGAAATTATTTGCAAATAATAAATTATTTGTGATGTACAAAAATAAGCTTATAAATTGATATGTCTTTCAATCACTATCTGTACTACCTCAGGAATGAAATGCTAATAATTATATCCCATTTAGATGTTTACGTTATGTTTTATATACTCAAGAAATTTGACATTAAGTTACTTATAGTAAAGTAGAGTGTAGGCCACTCCAGATTTTGTGTTATTGCAATCTATGCATATTTTGAAATCAATACAACTACAGATTTTCGCTTCTAAACATAAATGTAATCATATTTCTTATTTCGATAATATATATTAGTGTAGGTTTTATTATCAAAACAAAGTTTTTAGATTTTTAAATCTAATAATTCTAATTATGGAACACTCATTAAAAAGTTAACGAATTAAAATACATTGTAGGGTAAAAATCTAATGAAATGGTTCCACATAAAAAACTTTTAATGATATAAACAACGCGTTTCGAACACGTAGTGTTCTTCTTCAGGCATTAACTAAGGGTGAGGGCCTCTGAATAAGACTTATTCAGAGGCCCTCACCCTTAGTTAATGCCTGAAGAAGAACACTACGTGTTCGAAACGCGTTGTTTATATCATTAAAAGTTTTTTATGTGGAGACCATTTCATTAGATTTTTACCCTACAATGAGTAAATACCACATAATAACAGATTGCACTACATTAGAATTAAAATACATTGAAAAAAAAGTATTTTTCAAAATCAGAAGTAATAATACAAAATCATAGGTAATATTTGCCTGCTAGAATGAGTTATATTAATTTGTATTCAATTTAGTTGTTTACAATTGGCAGATGAAATCATGTGGCGTATCACACGAGATTTTTAAGCATATCTTTTCACAACATCTTATTTGCTTTATGCAAACATCGCATTGGTGCAGTGTGTTATAACTTTAAGATAATGACTTGTAAACAAATTATTGATAATGTGGAAGAGAAATCGTCTCCCAGTTAGTTTTTGGTGAAATAAGATTCATTATTCAGAACATCAATGGCAGCAGTCTTTAAATACGTAAATATTAATGTATAAAGCGCGCTATGAAACTCTAAAATAGGACTAAGCTCTTTCGACCAGTAATACTCCTTCAGAGTTACAAAAAAACTGACAAAACGAGTACGCTGAAAAATCACTGGATGAAAAACCTTAGTCCCATTTTAGTACTTGATACCGTAGTTCATAGGTAGATGGCTAATTTGAAATGCTTGTACATATGTAAACGTGTATTTTACAAAAGTTTAGTGATTTCCTATTATTATTTCAGTACATTAGTATTGTGAAGGTCGCAAAACTAGTAATGAGAAACTGTAATTTGAAATAAGTAAAAGCAGATACAGTGAGTTTAACTTAAGAAATGAAAGAAAGGTTTTATTTTAAAACTTAATTATGAGCAATATTAATTTCATTAAGAAAAAATTAATATTGTTATATGAAGTTTACAGGTTTCAGTTGTCCTGTTTATGATTAACAGTTTTTAAGATTAATTGCTGACTCTAGATAGCCATGTGTACTGACATACTTCCCCCCCCCCCTCCCCACATCACGGCTTCACAAACAATCTCGGATAAGACATCTTCTCTATTATACGTTACGATATAACGTATTGTTGATACATTCGTTATTAACTTGTGTTAAACTTATGAAATTTTAGTGGCACACTTATGTGGAACACTAAACGAAAAAGTCCTGTAGTTTCATTAATTACTGGCAAATATCAGATCATTTCTTCTTGATAATCTTTTAACAACATGAACAAATGGTGACCTCCACTTACTTCGCTATAAGTAAAGTTATAATAAAACTCAAAAATAATATAAATCAAAATGATATATATATTTATATATATCAATGAATAAACCACAATATGAAATGAGAAAAAAAGACTAAGATCTTTAAGTCGTAACAAGCAGTCTTAGTCAGAGTAAAAATCTTAGTAAGATTTTTGACTCTGACGAATACCGCTTGTTACGGTTGAAAGATTTTAGTTGAAAGATAACTGTCAAAATATTTAAGTTATGTCAGTTCTTTTATAACTGGTAAGTATGGCTTCTGTTATTGTATGTCTATGCTAATCTCTTTCTTTTTTTATTATTTTTGTCAATTCAACAAGTGCTTCCCTTGTTAACTTAGAATGATGGACTCGCTCTGTGTGCTTTCTAGGGGCTCCAGATATCAGGTGCATAGTGAGTCTCCTAGAAAATGTAGTTTTAGTTACTCCAATGTATTCTTGGTGTCGCAGTCCCCATAATTACATTTGCATAGACTTAGCATAACATAGATTTAGAATAACAGAAGCCATACCTAACAAAAAGAAGCCATATATTAACAAAAAAATAGAAATTAGTTCTAAAGTTCTGAAATTGTTTAAATCAACCTCCAGCCAATTAGGGCCTCTCCCAGGTAGCTGCAACGATGCCCTCGGTCACTCAACCCTCACCGATTAGAAAAACAACTTTAATCCCCCCCAACCCCAGCAATACATTCCACCTTTCTTATATAAGCTTCAAACTTCAAAATGCATTCATTTCTTGATAATGGCTGAAGACAGCAGAAACATGTATTCATTTAGCATGTCGATTGGTAACTTACTATATTTTGAGGATACAGTAACAAGATCGTTATTCAGGAAACTCGAGAAACTTATGAAAAAGCAAGTTTCAGCTAAATTTGGTCTAATTTTTAACAATGTATGTATACAGGAGGAACTGCTACATATTTTTCCTTCTGTGGTTCTTGAAGAACAGAAGCAAAGAAGGTCGTCTAAAATTTTAAACCTGTGCTACATGATTTATATGAATGTGTAGTTGTCTGCGTGTGTGTATTCAGGTAGTTGTATATAATATATATATAAGAAATGAAAAAAAAAAGACGAAGATCTTTTAACGTAATAAGGTGTCCTCATCAGCTTGGTATTCATCCAACAGTTGGGATTTGACTCTGACAGAGACCGCTTGTTACGGTTGAAAGATCTTCATCTTTTTTCTCATTTCTTATTGTGGTTTAGATGTTGAGTTTTCTTTAACGTGTTTATTGTGAAATCATGTTATGTATGTGTGTATTTGCAAAAAGTTAAAACTCACACACTTGTCCAATTTTGAAATTTTGGAAACTCATCCATTCGCAAGAATAAAGTAACGAGAAAGCAATTAAGACATGCTTTAAGTTTTTTGGTTATTTTTGAATTTTTGTTTGTTCTTCTAGCTTGTGGTCACAATAATAACGAGAAAAGTAAAGTTGAATTAATGTATTTTCTTGCCATTAGTTTCTCGCAAAGAAGAATTTGTTTTTGTTAAAGTCAATAAAATATTCCGATACCATCCTTCCTCACTGCTTGACTAAATCTATATTTGTAAACGTGAAATGTCAACTCCATAAACAAATAAGTAGCCGCTCTTTGATAATGGTTCTATTCTTCTTTTTATTTACCTGGTGCAAAAGAAAGCTTTGTTTGTCGGTTTCAAAAGTGAAAAGTTTAATGTTGTTTAAATTGACTTACACACTATATCAGTAACAAAACAACCCCACTTGGTTGGAGTGCCATACAGTTGATTGGTTCATAAAGAGTTAATTCTTGTTGCTTGTTGTTGTAGTCATCGTATAATTCACCCCCTGTTATCAGGGTTATCTCACTGGATAAGTGAGATTAACTGAGACGAGATTACTATCATCCTTTGTCAACAAGAATCAGAATTAAAGTAAGCCAAAGTAACTATCCAAGCAAGTATGAATTTACTTACTTCAATTTAGTTGGTCCTGTAAATCCAGGCTGATTTTTTGGGTTATTTTAAATTATTTTGAAAACATTCAATCACCTGTTGACAATTCCTATATTTAATAAGTAGTATTTGCCCGATAAAATTTAAAACCATTTCTACTAGAAAAAAAAAATCTGGAGTGATCTACACTCAACTTTACTATAAACAGACATAATAAGGAACTCATTGCTATTTAATCGTGTTTTTGTTATATTTTAATGTGGCTATTCTGATGAAGTTATATTCAATATACGCTCTGGTAAATTACTACCAAACTATAGATAATCAGTTTAATGATTTTATTTGTGTACTTATGACATTTTGATGGTTATAAAAAATTTGAAATCGTTGATCTAGAAAAAGTAGACATGTTTTTACTTTACTATGGTAAAGTAGAGTTATAGCGAAAAACATCGATCTTCAGAATTTGACGTAATTAAATGTTTTGAGGTTCTAGAAGTCATTTGATGAAGTTATCCAAAGTTTGTGTACACGATAAGGTCAAGAATCTTGGGTGGATCAAATTCATATTTTACACAAAAATGGGCCTCATCCGGTCAATGACCTTGTCTATAAGTGGGTTCTTTGTTCAACGATGACTTATGGATCATTATGAATCATAGTTGTCATTTTTAATATAACATTACTCCTGTAATATTTTAAAATTTAGTTTCATGCTTTTTACCGTTTTTACATATGATGTTGAATCATTAAAATATCTTTTCTTCAAATTTCGTTTTTTAAATTTTAAAAGAAGGATTCTATTTGACTGAAGTAAACAATCCCCACAAGTATAGGACATGAAGCATTAGTATAAGTTGAGTTTTCATATTCTGTAACTTCATTACCTTCCCTGGTATTTGAAATCTACAAATTTTTTATGTTGCTAATTTTAGTGTTTGCTGTTCATGGTAAAAAATCATTGTTTTTAAAGCATAAAATGCCCTAACACATTTCTGTGCATGTAACTTCAAAAAAATCGTATTCCGCTTATTTGCTAATAACTTACAATTTTTGAAACAATTTCATTATTATTTGCCAAGTAGTATGAGCTGTATCGTTTTTACTAGCTTTTGGAATCAATCATAAGGCAAAGATTTTTTATTTTACTGCAACAATTTATTTTCTTGGTGTTTAAAAAGTTGAGATTTTTTTTCAGTTATAATTTCTCTTAGTTCCCAAATGATTAACTAAATGATTCCCAAAATTTTAACGTTCTAGACGTAGCAGTTTCGGGAACAATAAATGTATCAAAAATCACATTTTTCCTTACAAAGTAACTTTCCCAGTATGGAATATTTTCCAAAATGAGTAGAAAACATCTAACCTATATGGGAGAGTTTTTGGCAAAATATGAATTTCAACCATCAGATGGTGTGGCCTATACCGTTCCCACGAACTTTTGGACCCACATACACATAGACATTATCGAAAAAACTCCAAAAGAAGGATTTTAAAAGCTTCAAAATATATAAATTCTCAAAGTTTGGGTATCAAATTTTATATTAAACTAAAAAGTTATCTCAATTCTTATTAAATTATAATAATGCAATTAAAGAATTTTTAAAAATTCGTTTAAATCTTGATTAATGCAATTAAGATATGCATTTTGTTTGGGTCAATTTTGTGTTTAAAATCATTATTGTTTAATATTAATGAATTAAAGTTTAGCTGGAAGCATTTTATTAACCTGATTAAATTTCTAAATAATGGCACGGATATTCAAGGTTGAACAAAGAAACCTCGGTCTACTACAACACACATGTTCAGTGTTTACTGTGTATTAGTAAGGAAGACGTTAATTAGCTCTGTTGATAATTTAGTGGCTTGTTTGTTGAATTATATTTTGTCCTCATGAAGAAAAACAACATGTAGAAGACTAATGAAATGAGGTCTCAAGTAATAGGAAAATCAATTCATACCCATGATTTCATAAAAGTTTACAGCAATGCAACCTTTGTCAGTTGCTCAGAAAGGGAGAGTGCCATACTTTCCCCTCTCGTTTAAGTTACTCTGCTTTTTTAATACTCTATCATGTATAGACAGACTTAATGCATACAAGTATATAACTGGTGCAATCATTCTCAGATGTTAGTTAAAAGTTTAGAGAACAAAATAAAAATGAGTGGTTCCTGTTTGCATGAATACAAAGTTCAAAGGACTCACTCAAATTGTACAAAACAAAAAGTACAGTTAATTTTGAATATATAAACAAAATTAGCAATGACTAAATTTTCTCTCACTTGTGCATATGATTTCAAACATTTTTTATGAACTTTTAAAGTCCCTGGTCCTCCAATTGCCTAATTTCAGTTTAATCAGGACTCATATATACATTACCCTCCGCCCTCCTTGACTGTGTTTAAATTGCGACGGATTGATATACTTTAACTGAGACGAAGAGTAGATCGACCAATACATCAGCACTTTCCACAATGTAGTGATTGCTCTATCTAATATAAAAAAATCTGGAGTGGCCTACACTAAACTTTACTACAAGTTAACATACTATCAAACTAGTTTAAATCAATTGAATATTAGTTTTATCCTAATAAGGGTAGTGTGTAGACGTAATTTAAAACTATCAGGTAAGGTATTATCAAACTCACAATAGTCAATTTAATAATTTACTGGTTTCAATCTGACTATTTCTATTTTATCAGTTACAACAAATTTGAAATCACTCATCTAGAACAATCTGTCATGTTATTATAGTTATTATTAAACTGAGGTCCACAGTCTCAGTATACATTCCCGCCCCCACGGCATGTCTGCTCTGCTGCGTTTCTCTTTGTCGTTTCTAAAATTAAAATTGTATTTTAAGTTCTACAATGAACTTCATAATTATTTTGAAATAAGTATCACTTATTTATACTTATTAGCTACAAATTTTTTGCCTCTTAAAAGCGAGTGCCGCGCTTTTCTCATAGAATGCGCTCAAAGTTTTCCACCACATACAAACAGAGTAAACATATATTGTTCGCATAGTGCTAATTGCAACTTGCATGAATGATGATTAATAAGAAAATATCCGATTAGGTATTCTACATACGTATCTAAATCTTTCCGTTAATGATTCATGATTTTCATTGCAAATTCAAACTTAGTTGGATTGAGCTTATCAGACTGATTTATACTTTGTTGTTCTAACCATCTTTAATCTTTTTCCTTCTTCGTCCCTTCATTAATTGCATCTTTGAGGATGCTGGGATGTATTGTGGAAAAAGCCTCATTCCACCAAACCGGTCCACTGCCTCATTCCCTTATATTACCGTTTCCAGGCACCCATACAGGAGTTACTTTTTTCACTACATTTATTGTTAAATTTTGATTTGACAAAATATCAGTCAACAAACCCCTTTTTCAGATCAGGAATCTTTCAATCCTGATGATCATTTGTGATCACTTGGACATTCCCTGCAAAATATTCTGGAGTCACATTACTTTTGGCAACATATAGGCCAAACTATCTATTTTCCGTTTTCAAAACATTTTTAAAAATGCTATTTCCTATACTGATAAATTTTTATATCGCACCAGCCACAATAGACTGTAATTGTCTCTTCTTTGATAAAAATATCTAAAGAGGAGACGGTCAATAACATTTCCTTCTTTCAGGTAGGGTAGGTGGTAATTACCCTGTTATCGCTAAACATATGCAAATATCAAGGTCAATTTGATAGCCTTTCTAATTTACCTTAGGGTACCCCACATTGGTTTTTCTAAAGCACTATTAGTAAGTTTGTAGAGCCAATGTGTTGATTTTGAGTTAAACACAACCCCATATTATTACCAAGGATTTCATACTACAGAACATTGCTTTCGTGGTCTTCGCCAAAACATCTGTTACATTGCTTTTCCTGTTCAGTCTTTTATCTAATAAAACTCCAAGGTGTTTGCGTGCTTCTGAAAATTCTAGTTTCTTAATAAAGAGATTGTTGAGGATTAAATTTATTCTTAATGAAAAAAAATATAAAGAACGTTTTCGCTGGATTTATGATCACAATCTTTTCCTTTTACTAACTTTCAACAATTTGGTGACCATATTGCATAGTCTCAAATTCAGGAGCCGAATATCATTCAAATTCATAGCCGAATCTAAATATAAGTGTAATTATCTGAGAGTTTTATAATTTTGTCCTTCAGTTTATAAATTATAAAAATATGTATTAAATCAAAAATCCCCATGAAATGTTATTAAAAATACAAAAATTATCTATATATAAAGAGATCATTTTAGATTACAAAAAATAATAGTATTAATTATGTATGTGAAGATACTAGAAATATATACACAACATACGAAGACAATATGGAGATGACATTAATTTGTAATGAGGACAGATTCACTTAGGCAGGTAACCAGTGAGGGTAAGCCTGCCTCAATCTCTATGATATTACTAGCTCATGGGGAAGATGATTGAACTAACCTTGAACCATTACATCCAACTTGTGTAACGTGTTCTCTCAACTATGACTCACGAATTTAACTCAATAATCTAATGATACTTGATGTGCAGTTCAAACATATTTGTTACTAACGCCTATTAACAATGCTGGCAGTGCATGAAAGAAAAGAAAGATGGGAAAAGATATCAAAATATTAAATAAACTGCGCAAAAGCCTAATTCAAGCAAAATATGTGGATATGCAATAGTATAAATATATATCTAAACAAGATTCACAAAAAAGTACCCAGAAAAAAAAACACAGAAAATCACTACTATATTTCCACGGCATCGTCACCAGGTAGAGAGAATATGAGTAGCTCCGAAGAGGTAAGAACTGACTTGTGCTCTTAAAGAAGCGCTCAAACAGTGTAGCCACTTACGGAGGCCGGAGGGACAACGATAGATCAAGTAAATAATAAAAAAAAATAAATAATAAATGAATGAAAATATTTAAATAAAAACATTAACAGATAGAAATATATATATCAATGATCAAACCACAATATGAAATGGGAAAACAAGACTAAGATCTTTCAACCGCAACAAATGGTCTTCGTCAGAGTCAAAAACCCAACTGAAACACTAGATGCAGAAAACATCTAGTGAGGGGTTGAGAGGAGTGGGAGGAAAGAGTGGTATTTTAAAATGGTGAAAGTGCAGGAAAGGACTAAGGTCCAGAAAGGGATGTTTGGGGAAACAAAGGAGTACAGTAAGAAAGAGTAAAAAACTATCCGCTAGCTGTCAAGCCTCTTAGAAGAGGCTATTGTCCTCCTAACGAAAGTATCAAGTTTGAAGAAACCGTTACAAATGTGTATAATATTTGATCTATTAAATTAGAGACGATTCAATAATATTTCTTGACAACATCGATTTTTCATAGGTAATAAATTTAGCTCCTGTTCAATCAATATGATGATTTTCATTGTTTATATGCAAGAATAAGGCATATAATATGAGATATGAGACTCATATTATTACTTTTACTTATTTATTATTAGATATTTTTTTCCTATCTAATTACGTTGTATTGGTGTTGTTTTACATGTGTCTTTAATGATTACCAGTTTTACCAATATAAATTTTATCGCATTTTTGCACTTTTGGAATTTTATAAATACCACCGGACTCCAGTTCAGTTTTACATATATATTGTTAAATAGTAGAGCAGTTTCTGCATTCACGACCTTCTTCAACAATTACTCTTTTGTCTTAACCAGTTTTTCATTATATAAAGGTGGTAAATCATAAAGGAAACTAATTAAAGTAAGTAAATAAGTAAGTAAGCTAACTTAAGTAGTCCAGTTGGCTCCAACGCCTCCAAGAAGCTCAGCCCTTGTGCTGGGTCCAACGGTAAAAGTTCTTCTATGGTTTTTTGTTAAGTGACCCGAAGCACCTACCTCTATGCAGCAAAGTGGCTTGACAGTCAGCAACGGTATCTGAGAAGATAGTTCTAAGATTTGCAGGTTTGCTGTAGGAAATGGTAGGTGCCTCACTGGTAATCCGCACAAACCCCCAGAGACGGCTAAAACAGCAATGGTCACGTGACCATGTGTCGTCATAAAGATTAAATATAATTACGGATTGCCACCAATAGGTGTCCAACCGATTTTCGCGAAAAAAACGAGCGATAGGTCGATTTTCGTTTGAAGCACGAAAGAAAAAGGTGAATGAAAGGTTCGAGCCCTTTTATCTGAAACAAACAGGTAAGGAGGACCAAGATTGGAAACTGATCAAAAACTTCATGCTTAAAACCTTTCATATGAAACAAACGTTTATCAGGAATCCATATTGCAGTCCATTCGCATAAGCATTCCTCAATCCAGACGAGCCACTCACGTTGATTTGAATCTTAATGCATTTAATTACGATGCTAATTACAATTACAGCATTCATCTAATTATTGTTGAACGTCTGTCGGGTCAGCTATTATGTCAATGATGAAATAGAAGGATTAAATTTATTCTTAATGAAAAAAAATATAAAGAACGTTTTCGCTGGATTTATGATCACAATCTTTTCCTTTTACTAACTTTCAACAATTTGGTGACCATATTGCATAGTCTGATATTACCATATTTTACCTTGAAAACATTAGTTTTCATGAAGTTAACATGACATTGATTGACTATTAGGCGGTACGAAGTTTGCTAAAATAGAAATTAAATTTTTTTCTAATGAATTACTCACTTGAAGACCAATAGATGTAAATAAAATTAAATAAAACCCATGATACATAATCATTCTAAATTTTGAGGGATTTCATCTGAAATTTTTTTCAAATCTAACTGTATCCAATACTAAACGAAAATTGTTATTAAATATCCAACACTTTTCTCTCTTGAACAAATATAAAGGAATTAAACAATGAATAACAAATAAATAATTGTATTAATATAAGTGTATGTATTGTATTAACATATTTATGGTAAATAAATATGTTTTATGCACATGAATGTTTTAAGGCATACAAAATATTCTGTATACATATACTGTATGCATACAAAACAATGCTGTATGAAAGTACAGCATTGTCCCATGTTATTTTTAAAGTTTTTATAAAATGAACTATATTTCTAAATAATTGTTTCATTCTATTTACTCTTTAGCCTTTCTTCCATTTCCTTTAACATCACTCTGCTCCGTTGAAATGAGTTTTTTATCTATTAGAGACACTTTCCATTTTACGAATAACTTTACAGAGTCTATATTTGATTTTTTGGTTAATCAAATAAGATTTGGTTAACCACTTTGATTTGGGCTAACCGTTTTGAAAATAGTTAATTTCAATTAATTGATTTTTTTAATTTATTAAACCTACTGGACATGTATTTGCCAAAATTGTTGCATAACAATTTAGAAGTCTATCATCGTATTTTTATTTTGGTTTATCATATTATCTAAGGAGTACATAGTATTCGCTAGTTTCTTAAAACATTTAACAACACCGACAAAGAAATGAAGTTTCTCACTTTATATCAATTCGAAAACAAGTATTGTATTCAGTAATACTTACCTACTTTCTTATAAATCAAACGCAGTTAGATGGATATTGACGTTAATGTTGACCTTCGATATTTTGTAACCTGTTCTTTTCTAGGTGCAATAAAAACAGGTAATTATGGTTTAGATAACTTTAATCTCAGACCAATGAATATCCAAATATAAAGTCGTTCCCATTTTTGAACAAACCATCACTGCTATCATCAAGGTCAATCGAATAAGAATACGAAAAACTCTCTATTATTACGTTTACACCAATTCGAGGTATTACGACAAATTTTAGAATTATTTGGGTGATACTCCGAATAATCAGGCGTAGTGGACTGTAGTTGAATCAATGCAAAAATAGAGGTCCAAAAAAGTCGAGACATACAACCCCAATATTGTTTTACTTAAGTAGCTAAAACAAACATTAGGTTCATACTGTTAGTAAATCTAATCTGTAAGTCAGTTAATGGAAATCAGTGGTCTACCAATTCAGAAAAAACCTAAGGCTTTTTCAGAAATTCAAATCATTTTTAAAAACTGTTGAATTCTTGCGTTGATTTCTTGTTGAAAAATTACAAAAAGCATAAATTAATAAGCAGGTATTCATAAAAGACTACCAAACTCTAGACCACAACAAATAAGTTATATTTTCTTACCATAAGTGCAAGTAGAATGATAGTTATCAGGTTACGTATTTTGTAAGCTAATAATTTAAACTTTTTGACGTCAAATTTTCATTTAAACAAGGAAACTAAATTTCTTTTCTAATTATTTTGTTCAGATTACAAAACCAGACTGTTGATATTATTATTTTTTTGTACACATAGTTTTCATAGTAAAAGAAAATTTGTAAAATGCCTTGACTGTGTGGGTGTCAATGAAACTGAATTAAATACTCCATAAGGTGTTCCCTTACACATGCTAATACATTTAACAGATATGTAGTTCTAATTTAATATGTAGGTAAATTTCTTTATTAATTTTTGGTTGTATTGAAACAGAGAAAAGAGGCTGTATCATTCTCTATGTACCAATTTCAAACCGCTCTTTTGGTACTGCAGGAACCATTATTAAAATACATTAATAAATGTTTTCTTAGTATGAATTTCCAACATAAAATATCAAGCTTTCTAACATTGGTAACTGGAATATTACACTTCAAAAGGTATCCATCTGAACGAAGAGTCAGGATCTGCTATAATAATCATGACATGTTTGGTGCACCCAGGAATTACGTCATAATATTGCTCTTGAGTTTAATTATAATTTCACTATAGTGTTTGATGGTAGTTTTATCTAATAAATAAATTAACTAATAAAGTCATAAAAGAAATCACTTATTTAAATTGATTCTAATCGAGTTTACTTATAGCAAAGTCGAATGTATCCCACTCTACAGTTTTACATAACGTACAAGTAAAGTACAGTGATCATGAAAAAGATCACGAGGTTTTGACGGATTTACATGTTTTTAGGTCCCAAATTCTATTTTTGACGTTTTTTTGAAGGTGCCAGAATATCTGTGGACGGGTGAGTTTGTTACCAAAACTTTGTCACCACGCTCCAGTCCATACCTTTTGATATATGTAATTCATATTTTACACAAAGGGCCAGTCTAGATGTGCCCTATTGTCTGGGGTTAATATTTCATTCATGATGGGAAGTCACTTTTATGGCCAAAATATATTTTTAGACATTATTTTGTCCTAATTATTATTATTATATTAGGATATAATATCCTAAACTACTACTACTTATTATTATTATACTTTAATAATAATACTACTACTATTAATTATTCTTTATATTTTTAGTATACAACCCAGATCATTTACTACTGTGCAAGAACGAATTTCTATTGTGACATTTAAGATAAACAGCATTACAAGCATTGAATTCTTTAAAAAGTTGGGATAAAGTGTCAGAAACAGATTTGTTTATTTGTGAATTTGAAAACAAATTATAGGTGAGAAAATTACTAAACTTGTAAAAAAAAATATGATAATAGTATCGAAGCTGTTTTGAATAGTAATGATTGGTATATTTTAATCTGTTTAATTATTTAAGAAATCTTCAAGTTTTTAGTCTGCCCTGAAAGTTTACTATTCTTCATTCCAATTTATATATTCTCCTGTTTTCGTATTTATCAGTTTTATAACCGATTGATTACCTATTCCTTGTTTTATAAAAGTGGTAGTTTTTAATCTTCTGCCTTTACATTGTATCGGTTTAGTAATTCAGTAATTTATGGTGAACTTCTCCTATATGTTTTATAGAAAGATATTTATTTTTATTATTGGTGTTTTTGTTATTATTCGTTTTTTGTATTCTTTCTATTTTTTGCATTTTATTTATTAAAGATGAATTATATCCCTAGTTAATAGCTATTTTTTTTATTAAAGTTATATTCATTCATACGTATTGTTATTAGTCGATCTAATATATAATCCGTCGAATGATACTCGTAAATACATAGGTATAAATATGTCTTGCTTGAAGTGATGCATATAATCGACCCTTGCTCAGTCGACTTCCTGAAGGGGTTACTGCAAAAGTAAAGTAGGACTTTTGAAGGAGTTACACCTGAAAATGGATGAGGTACAAACCCTGTCGAGTACACGATACAACGTGGACCAATAATAATAAGCTAGCATTGTAATAACATTGTAATTGTAACACAGTAATAAACATTGTATCTAACAGTTGTCATCTGTCTGTAATCGACTATTGCTTAATATTTTGCTAGTGTAAGTGGGGAGATCAGAAATCATTGTCAAATAGTAAATTGATCTATAATGTGATAGAGTCGTATTCACGATTTTATAAATCATGGTAAAATGCTCTAGTGCAATACTAGTCAGTGCAATATTTAAGTCAGTTGGAGTCACAAGAAAAAGTAAGATTTCTTTTAATGGTTGAAAAAGGTCGACATTGCGATTAAGGCCGTTGAAAGGGACCTTTGGATCGGTAGTCTTTTGTCTTCATTAGTTATTTCACTGAGTACCGCATGAGGTCATAATTCATAAAAATAATATCAACAATACATTTATGACGATAAAAGTTATTAATAATTATGATATTATTATTGGTTTTACAGAGTGTTAAAAAATCTTATGAACGGCGTAGTCTGATTATTTTTTTAATATATAAGTTAATATATATATTAATATATATAAGTTAATATATGATCAAACCACAATAAGAAATGGGAAAACAAGACTAAGATCTTTTGACCGTAACAAGCGGTCTTCGTCAGAGTCAAAAACCCAACTGATGTTTTTTGGTCTGACGAAGACCGCTTGTTACGGTTGAAAGATCTTAGTCTTGTTTTCCCATTTCTTATTGTGGTTTGATCATTGATTGTTGTTTCACGTGTTTATGTGAAGTCTTTTTATAAGTTAATATATAAGTAAACAAAATTTGTTAGTTTGTATACTTTGTTTTTTAATCAATAAATAAAGCTCTCTAACGATATTATCAATTGAATAAACAACACTCATATGGCAAAACATTTCTCATTTCAGATAATTTATTCAGTTTAGCCAGAAACTAAAATCTGTGAGGTAACATAGTATGTGTTTTACCTAACTTTATGCACAATCTTGACAGTATGATTTTATTTAAGATAGATTTCTTTTCATTTTAACAGGGTTTTGAACACTTAATGGAAAACTTGGGCCTTGGTGGATTGAAGTTTAGCGATAAACACAATTTGAGCAGTCACAAGGTTCCAGGAATGAGGCAATTTTTGGAACTTCATCAAAAGCTCAACATCCATTCGCACAACCGATCAAGAATTATCAGAAGTATTCCTTCTTCAAAAGGTGTTTTATTTATTTATAATATATTTAAAATTTTCTCCATAATTTATTTTATATTTCATTCTTAAAATTCAATTATTGTATTACGGTTTTGACCTAATTATTAAAAACCCATTATAGGGAACCGACTATATGACTATACGAAAGATCTTTGCTTAACATAATTCTGATCTTAGGAGGAACCTTCCCGTTGTCATTCATGCCTGTTCTCACAGACTCAGTTTTATTTACTGTTTCCGTGTACAGGTTCTCAGACAGATTAATGATCCTACCGGTGTTACTTTGAGAGTCAAAAGAAGCTCTTATTTGTCTCCTGTGAGGTAGATCTTCTCCTGAGCTTAACCACAAACGTCATGATTATTTGATTGAGACTTTAATAAAACTTTTTTCCTTTATTTATTTTTCTTTATAGTCTTGTTTTTATTAACTTTTCTTTTATAAGATATTTTTCTTTAAATATCTGTATTAATTGTTTTCTTTATCCCTCCTCCCACTGTAATTTAGATACCTTGATTGAATGGTTCTTGAACGATATGACTTCAGTGGTCACCTGTCTTCGGGGTGACTTACTTCTTTATCTTTACACCTGACGACGATGTGTTAAAGACAAGAGCGTTGCCTTATAAAACGGTGTGCAGTATTATATGTATTATTGCATAATATGAACTAAACATTACAGCTCTGCTGAAGTTTTTATTCCGAAAATGATTTATTTTAAACTTCTAATGTAATAGCTGATTGGAGATATAGATCTTCCCGACAGAGGGTTACAAATCTAATATATAATATAATTAGAATTACTAATATTGGTATAGGTATGCCTCTCATATCTCAGTAACTCTATTTATTGTATTAATGATTTCATGGAAAAAATCAGTAAGAGTAATGATAAAATTGGTCCAAGGACTAAGAAAGAGATGGAGTTCACCGATCAATTTTGGCACTCATATAACTTTTGCTTTTTTGCTTTGCTGTAGGTGAAAAATTGTGGTTTTAAAGTTTTTTATTTATTGTCTTGATTAGAGCCAGGTGCTCTTCAAAGAGTTCCATAATGTCTGACAGGGTCATTCGGGGTAAAACACGCCTTCAAGCCTACTTTTCAGGCGACCACAATATATCATCGTAAGGAGTATATTTCAATGATCTGCCCTGTATTTCATAAGTTCCACAATGTCTGACAGGGTCATTTGGGGTAAAACACGCTTTCAAGCCTACTTTACAGGCGACCACAATATATCATCGTAAGGAGTATATTTCAATGATCTGCCCTGTATTTCATAAGTTCCACAATGTATAAGTCATCATTTAAACTATATACCAGTTCGATTCATTTCGAAAGAACTCAGTATATTTCCTATATCCTGGTTAGCACGCTCGATTCGTTTGCTCGAAAGGTTGTCAGACTAAGTGACGGAAGCTCTCTGACAATTTATACGAAGTTGAATACAAATCGACATAAAAGCCATTGGGGATGTCAAACAAACTATTAAGCTAATGGATCTGAGTTGCGTTGTAAGTTACTAGTAACAGTTTTAGAATGACCGGCTGGGGGTAATCTGTAGTCATTTATATCTTTTCTAATTATTCATAATTGTACATTTTGTTTTCGGCTATTACGATGAATAATTTGAACTATGAATTAATTTTGGGGTAACTCTCTTTTACTTTACCCAAAAGGTGATCAATACAAAAGATATTTAATAATTACCAGTTAAAACAAATGAATATCACATTTGTTCTTAAAACTTTTAATTATTTAAAACCTATAATTAATAATTTGTTTAATTAAACTATGATTTACAAATTTCAGGCAGTGACTAAAAGTAAGTTTAAGTGAACAATTATTGATTGTAATTGCCTGTCTATCTGATCAATTACTATAAAAGTTATAATAATGGGTACCTTATTATTTCTAACATATTTATTTTCTTATTAAAAATATACTTAAAAATAATACTGTTATACATTAGTTTACAAAAAATATTTTTGGGTCTCTACATTTCTAATTAAATTTATTTCTCTAAATTAAAAGCGTTAGCATCGTCTTTCTTAGTATTGTAATTGAAAATAATCATCAGAATTGTTTTGCTTTTAATTATAAAAAATAAACAATTGTTTATTAGTCACCTAGAAATGTGAAGGTATTTTTTTAATTATAATTGTAATTTTTTTTCATTTCAATTTCAATTTGTTTTTATCTGAATATCAATTTCTAATTAATGTATAGATCAGGGTGTGGGATTAATGTTGTGGTATGATTGACAGCATAGGTTAATGTACCCCTTATCACTATCTCTGAGATAACAATGTCATCTAATGGAGAATAGCTGTATCACATATAAATAACTAACTTCTGTGATTTAAGAAAACACATTTTTTCTCCGGTATTTATATATCATTCGGCCTCTGCTAAACCTAATCTTTTTTTCGCAACCCCTTCTCTTTGAGCCTCTTCTGGTAAGAGGTCAGCAGGTATCTGAACACATGAACTAGTAATAAGTACAAAAAAAGATAATTAAAAAAAAAAGACGGTAAGCTCAATTTTAAATATAAATGAATTTAAAAATGTAGAAGAATCACGGATTATTGTACATTGGGTCTAAGTAGGATGACTTTAGCAGTTTCCTGACCTATGGAAATACCAATAAGACAACTGAAGAACAGAAAATCAGTAGTTAAAATATAATATTAAACCTTGAAAGCAAAGGCCATGAAATCTCAGAAACGCGATATCTTGTGGATGATAAATTTTCAGTTTGAAAAGGCACTCTCACCTCTAGAATTATTTTTTAAGGGCATATTTATTTGTTAAGTTTTATATTAATTTGAAAATGGTCTTTTTCACTGAAATTATAGTAAAAATAACAAAACATTGGTTTACTGTTATAATATTTTATATCCATTCTTCATTATAATATTTTTTTATTCGTAATTAGTATAAAACTTTAAATTGAATAGTTTATTTTCTTCTATTCTTACATGATAATACTACTCTTTAAATGATATTAGTATTAATTTCTTGTCTGATATAAATTAATATATAAGAGCAGGTAGCAGGGAGATTTCAATGTTCTTATGGTATGAATTCTACTTTCGTTCACTTCTAATAACAAATGGAATAATTTTAGCTCATCATAGTTCACAATTAAATAAAACTTATACTTGCTTAACTTTAATTTTGTTGTTCGCATCACTGCTCTTGAACACAGCAAAATTATCTCTACTTGCTTTATTTATAAACAATAGTTTTCAACATCTTGCGAACATAAAAATGATTACAGTAGGTAAAGATAAATTCATTTTGCGTTTACTTAACTAATGAAATTCTTACCCAATAGTAGTTTAAAGAAAGGATTAAGATGTAGGTAAGTGATTCAAATGACCAGTTACTATAAATATTTTATAACAATGCTATAAAACCTTAATTGACTAGTAATTACTGTGATGTATGTTATTAAATATTGTTTCTTTTATAATTGACAGGGTTTGTTTGATTGTAACCAGACAATGTATTAGACTTAACGACTTAAGATATTAAAAAATTAAATATACAAAAAAATAAAACTGAAAACGGCTTTAAGCCTTCTAACAAAATGATCAAGTAGTATTGTACCAAGCTTTCATAAAATAATATAAGAGCATAAATCATGTCTCATCATTTTTCGTTGAGGCCAGTCAGTTCTTAAATGGCACTCATGTATAAGAACTTTTGCTTTAACTACATATAAAAGGACTTCCGATTTGTTATAAAACTACCAATTTTATGCTTTTGTTTTGTTTTTTTATTTTAGCATGTCTCCAATAGTAATACTTAAAGAGCTAGGTTAGCTCAGTGCTTAACGCACTCACCTCTGGACTGGCAGTCCGGAGTTTGATCCCCACCTGGCCCTCGATTTATTCACACAGAAGGTGAATAAATATGAGGACGTCGTCCCTCTGAGAGGATGTTAAGCCGTCGGTCCCTAGCCTGTAGATGTCAGGTACTCGTTAAAGATCCCTACTCGAATTGCACTTGAGTAAGGCAAAATTTAGGACTCCCAATGTAAAATCACCGATCAAACAAAAAGCCAGTAAACAGCTGACGTTATCACCCTCCAGGGGTGATCAGTTTAAATAAAAAAAAAAAAAGAAAAAAGTAATACTTGTTTTTAGATATAATATTATTCTCTAAATATCTCTAAATATATTTAATTTTTCTATGAAGTCATCAATACCTACTTATTATGAACTGATTTTACTATCGTACTCTTTTTCATTTGGATACTTGGAGTACACATTGAATTAAAAAATGGGGACTGATTATTCAGTATTCATTTAAAGATTCGTTTGCTAGCCTGATTTGGTTTAGAGCAGCCTTTATTCTTTGTCATCCTGTGCAAAAAAAAGTATAACAAATTTTTGCCATATTATATTTGCATGCCATATACTTCACTTGTTGAATGTCATAGTATATATAGTCATAAAATGTTGGTTTTGGAAAAATTAATATATTTTTTCAATTAATATTGAGTAATTCAATGTAAATCCACATATTGATATAGCTTATCGACACTGATTCTTCAAATACAAAATTGATTTTTGAGGAATGGTCTAAAAATTAATTACGTCAGATTACAAGACGACGTTTCGCCGAAATTTATTCGGAATTCACAAGGCTTTTTTGAAGGAACTATGTAAAGGATTATGCACATCTCTTCTTTTTTTTTTTTGTAATGTATATTACCAAAAATATTTAATTGACAAAGATATTTGTTATATCAAGGATCACACCTGATGTAATTTCACCATCGTAACAGACCTTGAGAATCCACGAACAAATTTTGGCGAAATATAAGTTTATAAACGGAAGTAATTAAATTTTGTATCAATCCTCAAAAACCAATTTTGTATTAAAATTTTGTATATTCTGTTATAGTATTTCATAAGGGAGTTTCCACTATAAATTTAATCTTAAGCTAAAAATTAAATATAACTGAAATATATCAAATGTACCAGAAAAAAATAGATAACAGCAAACCTAATCTGTTTTGATTTAATTATTTACGTGGGTCTTTCGGCTGTTCCATGAAAAAGCAGAATAGGTTGATGTTTTGATCGTGGAGTCCTTCTGGCACGCCACGGGAAACCAACCACCTCCTTACGAATGAGATATCCAAGGTGGACCTCGTAGAAGAGGGCTTTTATAACCTATATCAACAAAAAGCTATAAACATAAGCCTGGTACTCTCTATACGACTGATTTTTACTAGGTGAAAGAGATCATCAAAACAGTGTAATAATGAAAAGAAATAAAAGAAGAGTAACAGTTAATAGAGCGTTGATATATACAGGATAGAATAAGTAAGGAAGAGAAGGATTCAGAGATTACAAGAAAAGGTACAAGGAGAAGGAAGGAAGAGCATCCAGACGCTACCATATCGCGAATGGCCAGGAAAACTTAAGTCCGCCACGGCTAGCAACATACAGATAAATCTTGAGCCCCATAGGCTACCAAAGTTGCTGGATCCCACAGAGGATAGGTGGAAGAACCGGAAGAAGAAAAAGTGGGGTTTGGAACCCAACTTCGAACCAGTGCGTGACCGAGCGGACTTCCCACCACTGGTAATTTCACAGGCCGTGCACCGAGCGGACTCCGACAAAACTATCTCACCAAGATCCTCAGGAGAAGTTTTGAAAAAGACAGGTGTTAGTCACATCAGACTAATAGCGGCAGGCTGCTACCCAAGCCAGAGCGCGAACGAGCGGACTTTCCACCCCCGGATACCGACCAAGGTTAACCATCCGCATAGTTGTGCCTTTCTTAGTTTATGCCATGAGAGAACAAGGACTCAGGCATGTTAAGCCCCCCCACCACGACAAGGTGAAGGCACATCGGGGGGGATTGTAACGTGACTGATGCTGGAGCCTGGACTGCTCTGGAAATATGCCTGCTTTCCGCTAGTATAGGAGCATTAACATTCAAATTCTAGTGCTCGCCGTCCGTCAAAGACTGCTATAGTCTTTAGAAGGTCAGATCAACAATGGGTGGTTCAGTACTACCCAGTTCAATCAACTCTTAAATTTCAATGACCCTGCAATGGGTAAAAACATTAATTTGAAATCTAATAAAAAGCACCATGAGAAATTTAATCCCAGAAGAAATATTTCAATTACGAGGTAAGAAATATTGTAAACAACTCTTGATTCCATCAAGGGTTTCAATTAAAAAGCTAGTTATAGGCGAATGCATAGACATATAGTGAATATTTCACAATCTCCCTACTTCGCAAATAACGCGTTACATAATCACGTTAAATGAAATCTTTTTTCACATTAATTACCACTTTTCTAAGTTAACGTGATATGTCTTCTAAGTCATATTTAAGTCATATCTAAGTCATGTGTCAATTAAGTCTTAATTATCAATTAAGCATACTTTACAAGAAAAGTAAACTTTAACATGTCAACAATTTGAATATAGATAATAGGAAGGAAAAAAGTCAAGAAGGCTATTATATTTTGAAGTACGAAAAAAATAATACGATAGATAATATATCATAATAGATATATAAAGGAAAGAAATAAGACTTCAAAACAGAATTTATCAATTTTTTTTATCTAATCGTTATGAAATATTAGTTAAGCAATTCATACTAATCTGATTTATTTGAAGTTCAGTAATATATGCTTAAATATATATTTTGTTAAAAAAATACGGCTTTGATAATGACAAGACTTGGTAGTATAAATTAAGAATGTGCATTTGCTTTCCTTCCGTCTTGTAATTTGGGAATATCTTAAAAACTAGGGTATCTAAGGAAATCCGGTGATTGATAGTAACAATACATTAATTAACAATTGATTGTTGTATTTGATTGAAAGCTGTACTATTTTTAAATTTTATAGGTAAGAACCATGTGATTATAAAACTCCCTGGACATTAATTAGTTCGGGACTATTTATAAGATAATAAGATAATTTAATGCTTTTACTATCTCTTGACATTTAATGACATAGTCATTAAATTAACTACGACTTAATTACCAATGCTCAGTAAGTTTTTATTTCTTTGCAAAAAGTCTGAAGCCTCAAACCTTTTGGACAGAAAAAAGAACGGATTGAGTCCTTTTCGGAGAAAGACTAAGTCACTCTGAGGGGTCCTGAATGTTAATCACTTATTTATCCAATGACCACCTTGGCAGCTTATGCAACTGAATTTTCGACTGAATAGTATAGACAATATGGTGAGGTATCCCTCTTTCCTCAGTGAGAAGACCGCAGTGCGTCCATTATCACACACTGCAGTGTCGTGTCAAGAATGTCGCAGAGGTTGTAAAAATACAGCAGCAAGTAGGCTCAAAGAGACTATCGTCTACTGCCTTAGTGACCAAGAAACTCCATTTCTTTCCCTCCAAAGTAAGCGGGAGCATGCTTTCTACTCACTTCCATACTATTTTTGGCAGACAATATCACATAATTCTATTGGGCTGTTAAAGGAAAGTGTGAAAATTGGTCAAGTAATCTGCCCTTAAATTGATTGCTACGTAAACGATGCCTGTTATGCATTGTTACTAATGAGTTTCACAGTTGGGATCTGACGAGCCATATCTGTCTGCATATAAGCATAAATATACAGTTTGTATATAAATTGGTCGTAAGAGCTTGTAAATCTACCAGAAACACCTCTTTTCAGTAGCCTTCAATTTCCTACATAGATATATTAAGCTTTCAAAGGTACTGAGCGGTTCGCTGACTCTTGTGCACTCCCAAAATGGTCCTAATAGAGGTCAGCACTTGCCAGGGACTTATTAACGACATGCATCGATGATCACCCGCTAGCGCTCTTAATATCTCTGGTCAACTATTTCAAATGCTACTTTCCTGAAATGTACTGAGAGGTCTTACGTTTTTGACAGGTTGTTGATAAGGAGAGTCAGGTGTTTTGTGGTAAATGATTGTTTGTCTTAATCACACGAGTACAAGGGTAAAAGCGTTATTAAAGCTTTACTTACATAATCGTAAAACTGACGTGTTTTTTTGAAGGCATATCTAAATTATAAGGTAAATTGCGAATAATTGTATACCAAATGTGTAATTTGTGATTGGCTGGAAATAGTCAACTATAGATAACACAATAAATGTTATTAAAAAATATTACAGTTTACACAGTGATTTGCTGTTAATTGGTTGAAATTTGCTTGTTTATCATATACCTATTGTAGAAAATTCCTCAATGATATGTACACTTATGTATATTTAAATACATCATGTGCCTGTGAAAGAAAATTATACATGAAATTCGTCATATAAATAATGAATAAAAAGGGTTTTGAGCTACATCAAAAATGCTTATAGGCATTTAGCTTAGAGTAACAGGATTAGTTCTTGTTGGACTGACAATATAAAATCTTGGACTAAACTGTCATTTTAAATGTGTCTTGATTCAGACACGGGTGAATGGACCATTGCCTCATTTTAGACAACCTTTTGATTTTACTGCAAGAATTTATAATTATTTTGAAGATAATTTGACATTTTCCTAGGGATAGAGGAAGGCTGCCTTCGTGCAGAAGAATTATTAGTGTTGTACGGCCTGGAGCCCCACTCTGTGGCCATCTCCCCTCAAGGATTCATGCATATCTGTCCCGCCATTGTTTATCAACTTGACAGGAGGTCTTGTCTCCCCTCATCACCTGTCGAAAAGCTCATTCAACCCTCCAACTCTGCCACTTACCAGGGTAACAGTCTTATTAATGCATTCAATACACGAGTGTCACGAACCAAGTAGAAATCCATACAAGCACAGTATAGTATTAGAAGCTGTTGATTATATACAATAGATATATAGTATATTTAGCTTAATAACTTCTTTATTTCTCATAGTGATAACGTATGACTAAATGTTGAATACCATGCAGTACCAAGTTTGACTTAGACCAAAATAATTACAATAAACTCTGTGATAGTAGAATCACTGGCTCATTATGTATATATTTGTTAAAGGACACAAGTTGCTTATCTCATAACGATTAACATCTATATTTATAAAAATGAATATCTGTCTGTACTTGACAGATTCAAAAACCACACATCCAATCGCCGTGAAAATTTGGGAAATTATTCGGTATATCCCTGGGAAGGGATGTACTTTTTTTAAAAAAATCAGAGTTGTGGTTCTAAGTGTTCCCGAACAAATTATAAAAATTTTGTTTGGAATAATGAATCACCTGCTCTACTGGTCGGATTTCTTTGCATTTATTTGCATTGTTTACATTGACTAGGACAGTTTTTAAGTAAAATAAACTTGTAAAGTATAAATGAAACCTAAGAAAAAAATAATTATATATAAGTATTAAAGTGATACCAAAAATACTAAATGACTGGTACAATTTTGACAACTCTCATGGCTATGTTGAATATACCGGTCCCCGTTGTACCACCGAAGTTAAGCCAGATTGGGCATGGTTAGCACTTTGATGGCTGATAATATGTGTTGTTGGTAAATTTGAGTAGAAAAAAAATCAGTTCAATTCAGCAGTACAAAAATTTTAACAATATACAATCTTTAGGTTAAACAGTATCTAATTGACATTTTTTTCATACTAAATGAAACAATTAAAGAGTAAAAGATGAAAACATATTTAGTTTTTATCATATTAGAATAATTGCTTCCTGGAAAAAGTTCCTACATAGAAAGAACCGATCTTTCTATTAAAAAGAATTTTCAAAATATATAAATCTAAGTAAAGAGAAATTATTGAACATAGTTAGTGTTACGATGATGTGGTTATAACAATCTAGAATTAGTGAAATTAGAAGAAAATGGAAACATAATATTGGGAGGAAGCAACAGAGAATTAATGGAAAAATGTATAATACCATAGAGCTAATAGATCGATAAAGTCTACGTCTGTTTAAAGGAAGTAACTGTATTCATAAGGTAAGGTAGCACAGGTGTTCTTAATTTATAAGCAGCAAAGCAAAGATTTGTGTCCTCCTATAAAATATAATATAAAGCCCTCTGTGAGATATGGAAATTTTGTACTGCGTTAATACTCAATGGACAGTAATACCCAGCCAAGTTAAATTTAATTTTTTTTTTATGTTGTACCATAATAAAAGTAGTTCATATAGAAGTTTATAGCTTTATCACATTGTACATTTTATATATAATTATGGTACTATTATTAATTAGACCATCTGTACCTATTAAATCTATTTTATCTATTATTTATATTTGATATTCACTATTGTAACTATTTTAATTCTTTTATAATTTTAGTTTCTATTTAATATATACATTACAAGAGCTGCGTACGTAGATAGAACATGCATAAAAAATAAGTAAGCCAAACAAGTTATTTTCTTAAACTTGAAAACATTCTAGCACAGTTCTAGCATATATTTCAAAATGTTCAGTTGTTACATTCTTCAAACCAGCCATTAAGGACAGTTCTAATAGGCGAGAGCCAAGTGATCCCAGTTGTAACGTTCTTAATAAGTTTAGTTCTTGTTTGTTCAGGCCCAGGACAATCCCACTGTTTGGTGGAGATTTGATTCCTATAAGTAATAATAAGGATGTCTTAAGTTTAATAATAATAATAAAAAAATAAAAAAATCATGAACCGATGACAAGGTTATTACTAACTGTTTTATATTGGAATATAACGAACTGTTTTCAACTGGTGCTCATTCATTAATGCTGAATCGTCATTTATCACATAAATAGACTTTTTATTTCTTATATTGTTTTCCAAATTTGCTTGCATTAATAACACTTAAGCACCACGCACGCTTGAGTTGTTGACGTGATTGATCCACAGCCTGGTTGGCGGCAAGCGTGAGCATCCTGGTGATCAGTGTGTCGGGGCTAGTGGGAGTCGCTATAGTCCCACTCATCGAAAAGAAGCTGTTCAGGCGAGTTCTCAGCACTCTTGTTGCTCTTGCAGTAGGGACTCTCTGTGGGGACGCTTTGCTTCATCTTCTACCTCATGTAAGCCTAGTGTTAATACTACAACCTACTTGAAAAAATAAAAAAAAAGAATATACCTGTCGTGTTTAGATGTTATATATATATATATATATATATATATATGATCAAACCACAATATGAAAAGGGAAAAAATACTAAGACCTTTCAACCGTAACAAGCGGTCTTCGTCAGAGTAAAAAACCCAACCCGACTCTGACGAAGACCACTTGTTACGGTTGAATGATCTTAGTGTTTTTTCCCTTTTCATACTGTATATATATGTATACATATTACACTTTTTTGATTAAAATACGATATGAAACAGACATAGTTCAATGTACACAAAGAAATCAAAAGAACACACTTAGAGTCTCTAATTTTCGGTTGAACCATCTTCAGGAGAGATAAGAGAGGGAAACCAAGCGCACTGAAACAAAGACTGTTGGAGACACAGCCGTCTCCAACGACGGTCTCCAACAGTCTCTGTACCAGTACGCTTTGTTTCTCTCTCATATCTCTCCTGAAGACGGTTCAACCGAAAATTAGAGACTAAGTGTGTGCTTTTGATTTCTCTGTGTTTCTTTATGTACATTGAACTATATATATAGTAATTAAATAAAACAGTCCAGTGGAGTTCTAAATAAAAACCAATTGATAAGGAGGTAGCGCTCAGACAAAAGAATAAGTCACTTCTATATTTCGACCATTGTCATCATCAGGAGGCGAAGATTTGCGCTTTACCTTCTTGCGGACCCATAGACTCCTGATGATGACGGCGGTCGGAATATAGAAGTGATTTATTCCTTTGTGTATATTTGTCCTAACTTCTTTTTCATTGGTATATATATATATATATGATCAAACCACAATAAGAAATGGGAAAACAAGACTAAGATCTTTCAACCGTAACAAGCGGTCTTTGTCAGAGTCAAAAACCTGTCTCTGACGAAAACCGCTTGTTACGGTTGAAAGATCTTAGTCTTGTTTTCCCATTTCTTATTGTGGTTTGATCTTTGATTGTTATTTCACGTGTTTATGTGAAATCTTTATATATATATATATAATTATTGCCCACATTTCGGTTTTATTTAAAACCTTTTTAATGTTAATCAAATTTACATTATTTAAACGAACTAACAATGTTGACTAATAAAAAGCTTCAACTAGATTTTATTAAAAAATTCTCTCTTCTGCCTTTTATAAAGGTTTTAAATAAAACCAAAACGTCGGCAACGAGAGTTTGATTTTGAACCTAGAAAGTTGACCAAATCCCTATTGCATAATATACTCCTATAATATACTCCTATATATATATATATAAGTTTTCAGTATATGAAAACGTTGTTTCCGAAACATAAAAACATTAATTTTGAAGCTTCTTCTTTATACGTTTTGAGATATTTGTTTCGATTACAGGCTTATGGACTTGATGATAACGAGCAGGTCATCATGATGTCATCGGCCACTTTCGTTGTTCTCATGCTATTCTTCTTAATAGAAGCTGCGATTCATGGAAAACAAATAAATGTTCGTATAATGAAACAGTTTAATTATAAAATAAACAATTTGTTTTGTTAAAACAAACTTAAAAGATATTTTAAACTGAATTAGTTGTTAATTGTAGAAAAGGAAAGCTAAAAGGAAAAAGCAAGACAAAGGAGATTATGTCAAAGTCAGCAAGGAGGAGCCAAAAGGTACTTACAAACACTTTCAATCTTTTGATGTCATTATATATTGTGCTATACGCAGAGCATTATGAGACAATCACAGTTTAACCTTCGAATTAGCAAGTATGGTTTCTTAAGGAAAATAAAATTACAGTGAAAATTGTAATGGAAGAGTTCTAAAACCAGAAAGCAGTGTGGGAATTGTATATTGACTGAACAAAATAAACAATAATGGTATTTTCCTTTTAATTCTGCTGTACCGTCGTCATCATAATGTCAATGCTGCTATTGGAAGAACTTATTAAAATGTATTCTTTCCATGAGGACGACTTTAGTCTTTATATAGATATCTTAGTGAAATAAGAGCTTTTATATGTTAAATGTTGATAGGCTTACATAACAGAATAAAAGAAAAAATGTGTAAAAATGATTAAATAGTCACAGCAATGTATAGAGCGATTTAGCATGTAGAATGTTGAATTATCTAACGCTAAAAAAAAGAATAAGTAAAAATAATTTAAATGCAAAAAACTGGAAAAGTCTTTCAATTATTGAACCTGGAAAATTGGAATGATTTTAGTTATCTATTACATAATTAATAAACATATATAACTTCAATTGAGTGATTAATGGAACAGAGTAAAAATAGTTATCAGAAACCAGCGTAAATTAACTTTGACAGCTGATGTTTTGATTTTTTTATTAAAAATCTGTTTTATAGGCCCATAAATTATTCATATGTTATTTTTACATCTTCATAAAAACTCATAATTACAATGTCATGTATATATTATGTAAACTTGTTGAATGTATCACCTTTGGAATAAGTATAACAAAAAAGTTTATTGAAATCAGTCCTACATATACATATAAAAAAAATAAAATTTATCAGAACTCTGTCAGTTTTTCAGGTTCAAATTAAACTCTCAAGACGCTTGTCGTGTCAAACTAGACAGTTATTTTTGAAATTCTTAAATCGTTTTCTTTTAAAAAATTTCTAACTTAATACTTAAGTAATACTGTTTCAATTTTTTTTTTACATCTACCTATGAAAAAGGGTTTTAAACAAAAACTGAAACGTTTGGCATTGATAGTTTAATTTGAACCTAAAGAAGTGACTAAATCCTGGTAAATTTTATTTTGTTTCTACATCACGCTCGATACTCTCGTCAAGATGTATACATTCGTCTATCTAAGATGTATACAGTCTCTAATCTTCCGTTTGAAACGTCTTCAGGAGAGATAAGAGAGAGAAACCAAGCGCAATAGTACAGAGAGGGTTGGGAACGGATCAAACCAAAAATTAGAGACTGTAAGTGTGTGTTTTTAATTTATCTAAGCTTCTTCATCAACATTGAACTTTATTGTTTTCTTCGGATTTATTTTCATCGAAAAAGTATAAATATATATATGATCAAACCACAATAAGAAATGGGAAAACAAGACTAAGATCTTTCAACCGTAACAAGCGGTCTTCGTCAGAGTCAAAAACCCAACTGAACACTAGATGCAGAAAACATCTGGTGAGGAGTTGAGAAGAGTGGGAGGGAAGAGTAGTATTTTAAAAGGGCGAAAGCACAGGAAAGGACTAATGTCCAGAAAGGGATGTTTGGGGAAACAAAGGAGTACAGTAAGAAAAAGTAAAAAAAACTATCCGCTAGCTGTCAACCCTCTTTGAAGAGGCTATTGCCCTCCTGACGAAAGTATCAAGTTTGAAGAGACCGTTACTAATGTTTATAATATTTGATCTATTAAATTTAATTAGAGACGATTCAATAATATTTCTTAACAACATTGATTTTTCATAGGTAATAAATTTAGCTCCTGTCCAATCAATATAATGATTTTCATTTTTTATATGCAAGAATAAGGCACTACTTTTTTCCTGTCTACTTACGTTATATTGGTGTTGTTTTACACGTGTTTTTAATGATTTACCAGTTTGACCAATATACATTTTATGGCAATTTTTGCACGGTATTTTATAACTGTCAAGAAAGTATGATCAGTGGTGGAAAAAGTACGTGCTTAACCTATGATCACTACAAGGTGAATCGTTATGATTTTTTTGACAATGCTAAATTTATTCTTGAAATCAATTTGTATTAAGAAGATATTGACGAATCGTCTTCTAATGGTAGAAGATTTAACAAGATCGAAGGAGGTATTGCCAGTGTTGCTTGGATGTGTCAGTGAATGGTCCTTCACAACTTTATACTTTCGGTCACGCAGTTGGATAGCGGCTCTTCCGAGCAGATCTTGACAGCTGCGGATTAGCTACTGCTATTGCTGTACTTACTCACGAATTACCTCATGAATTAGGTATATATGATTCAAAAATACTACCTTCTGTAACTTGTAATCTCATATGATGCTGATCGGCTTACACTCATTTTTAGAATTATCTAACTTACCTCCAACTCTTATTAAGACTCCTCACGGAATTAATTTATCTGCCTTAAGAACTTATTAGATTGGATTTTTGATTCAGTTTGAAGCCAAGATTCCAGAAAAATACATTTGACTGTTAAAATCTTCATTTTCTTGTTTAATAACTAACCATTCCACAACAACCACAATTTGTTAGTTCTGCAAGTAGACTTTTTGAAGAACTCTGTTATTTCACTGTCTCAGTGAAATATATATATATATATGACTTAGTATCAGTGAGATTCTAAGGAAGGTAACTTGTTTTGGTTGAGAGAGCTTGGGCATTTTTCTGCATTTGTTACTGTAATTTAGACTTTGATTTTTATTTTACGCGTAGATTGTGAAATCTTGTAATGCTACAATTAAAAGTTTACATACAAATAATGCCACAATTACACAATATAATAGTTTTTATTGAATTGAAGGGATTATGTTTAACAAAAAAACTGGCTAGATTTAGAGTGAAGTGGGTGTAAGGTAAATGAGGGAGAGTGATGAAAGAAAGCTAGCTGTTTAAGACGTTTAGCCATTCGTTGTAGTCTATAACTCTTTAGATACATAGATGGTGTCAACAAGAGTATGATAGGTGGTGGAATCAAGTACGGTTAACCTATGGATCACTTCAAGGTGATGTTATGATTTTTTTTGCAATGCTATGATTCTTGATATTTGGTATTAAAAGATTTGACAGGATGTCTTCTGTGGTAGAAGAGAAACAAGACGAAGGAGGTATTGCCAGTGTTGCTTGGATGGTCGTCAGTGGAGATGGACTTCACAATTTAACTGACGGTCTCGCAGTTGGTGCGGCTTTCCGAGCAGATCTTGTCGCTGGGTTAGCTACTGCTATTGCTGTACTTACTCACGAATTACCTCATGAATTAGGTATATATGATTAAAAAAATACGTACCGTCTGTAACTTGTAATCTCATATGATGCGGATCAGGGCTTACACTCAATTTGTTAGAATTATCCAAGACTTACCTCTAAATATTAATTAAGACTTACTGGATATTAATTTATGTGCCTTTTAAGAACTTATTTAGATTGATATTTTATTCCAGTTTTGAAGCCAAGATTCCCAGAAAAATACATTTGACTGTTTCCTTCATTTTTTTTTTAATAACTAGGACCACTTCCACAACAACCCACAGATTTGTTAGTTCCTGCAAGTAGACTTTTTGGAAAGAACTCTGTTTTTCACTGTCTCAGTGAACATATAATGATATAATGCTATAACTTATTTTACTAAAACAACAAACTACACACAAATATATATATATATATATAACCAAAACTAAACTTTATCGGAACTCGGTCAGTTCTTCAGGTTCAAATTAAACTCTCATTGCCAACGTTTCGGTCTTTATTCAAAACCTTTTTAATAAGCAGAAGTATACAATTTGAAACAGAAAAACTAAGTATTACGTTATAAATTATTTTACAAAGAAAAATAGTATGTGAATTTTAACAACAACTGTAGTCTGAATGAACACGTGACACTGAACTCTGAACTGGACACTGAACAGTTCACTCTATTGCAAAATATTTTTAAGAGTAAAATTGGCATAAAGTTTCTCTGATTATACAAGTTTCACTTAAACTGAAACACCGGTTTCTTTGAATGACAAGAATTGTTTATTCTAGTGAATCTCTTGTTATATTTTTACGTTTTTATATTAAGTGTTCTGTCCGTTTGTTTTGAAATTAACAGTTTTATGGTTAATTATTTTATATGCTTATTCTGAAATATTTATATATTGAAATGAAGTTATTATATATTACTTGAATATGTATTGAAGATCAAGTAAATTCAGTGAATGAGTTTTGTTCCTCAGGAGATTTTGCAGTACTACTCAAATCAGGTATGTCTGTGAAGAAAGCCATTTACTACAACATCTTTTCTTCAGTGCTCAGCTTCATCGGAATGGCTTTGGGAATAATGATTGGAAACATTCGTTGGGCCACGAGTTGGATATACTGTGCCACAGCAGGATCCTTTCTCTACATTGGTCTTGCCGATTTAGTATGTATTTTATTTACGTTTATAATAAAATACAACTTATTCAATTTTCGTAATATGTAGTATTAAATCATTATTGAGAATTATAAAAAAGATAGTCTCGACGTAGACTAGCTGCATTATTGAAACAACGTTTTTCAATCATTCAACATTCCTTCATAAGGTTTTTCTGCTTATAGTGACAAGACAGAAAAAGAATAGCGAGGAAGCACTTTCATTTTTGTTTCTTTACTATAAGCAAATAAACTTGAAGAAGAACACAACATTTTCAAACAATGTTTTTTTGTTTGCTTACGTCCACACATACAAGATAAAAACAAGAGAGGTATAACAATAAATCTTGAGTTTTCGTATGCTAAAGTTACGCAAGACTTGACTATGATCTACTTTAGTAGCTAACTCTCTTTCAATATATACTAAATGATTCCTAGACAGTCAACTTTGTGCTTCAGCAGGCTAAAGTATGGAAAATATTACCTACAAGAAAATATCAGATAATAAATAGTGTGCATATCAAAGCAGATAATGACTTTAAGTACGTAACAAAAGAGCAAGTGTGTTTCTCGAACTTGATTTAAAGTTCTTATTCCTTTTCATTATTACACGTACCCATTTTTCAAATACAAAAAAGAACTCTTAAATCATTAAAGTTCTACAGTAGTAACTTAAATCTTGACTGTCAGTAATTTTAATTGGACCACTTTATCTGTTTTATTAAAATGGAATTATAAGCGTCTATTAAATTATTGAAAGGCAATAATTTTAAAAAGTATATTCAGAAAGTGTACTCTGCAACCCTCTCTCATGCATTAGTTGTGACACTATAATCTTGTTTTCAAAATCGGTCTATCTTTAACAGTAACTGTATGCCTATTTAGTATTCTAGATAAATACCAGCAAGAAAAACTCATAGTGTGTTCGACAAATTACAAAACCAATTCATTTAACTATGCTATAATATAAGCTATATATATCTGTATGTAGCATACATATATATATATATATATATATATATATATATATATATATATGTTTTATTAAAAATTATGCCAATTTTAACTTTTGTTCTTTTCCGAGTTAATTTTTCAAGTTTTCTTACTATGGATTTCCACCTTTCTGGTAAAATATAAAGTAATTCACCAAAAGATTTATTCTTGACTTCCATTTTATTAACTAACAAGTTTTAACTATAACAAACAAATTAACATTACATACAAATTATATACGACGTTTCGGTCAGCTCTGACCATCTTCAGGCACTAATAACAAATCATAACAGAACTCAAATACAAAAATAAGAACTATCTAAATTATTAACACAATTATTAACATCCTAACAGAATAAGAAATATTTACATGAATTGAGTGGGAGGTTATACAGGTTATAACGGTCCTCAGGGTTGCTATTAATTAAAAGTACTAACGAATTTGAAAATAATCAGGGATTGAACAAAAGTTAAAATTGGCATAATTTTTAATAAAACATGTTTGATTGAAGGTCTGCTTCCAAAATACACAAATATAAATATATAATATATCCTATATGTATATGTATGTAGCATACATATGTATGCTATATATGCTATCATATAAAAGCGAATGTCTTCCTGTACGATATCTGTACATCTGTCTGAACGTCTTGATTCCTACCTAATAATGAGCTACTCGTATATCAAATTGCTTATTCGGCATATCTAACTGCTGAAAAAGTAAATTACAACTACACATATACCAATATGTACTCGTATCAAATTCGAATATTATATATAGAATATTATCCAACACCGGCCGTGACATACCTATTTTCCTTTATTAATGAACCCTTTTACAATCCTCTGATTACAATTAGAAGGAAAATTTTACATTTGAATGCCTACCTTCTCTCAATTTAAGTACTATCGTGTTTTATTATGCTAAATTACCTTGGTTCATCGTGGTGAACACCTTGTTTACCATATCTACTAACCAAACAACGAAAAAATTACTAAATTTTAAAACTCTATTTATCATAGTTCTCGACAGAAATAACAAATAAAAATTCTTCCTTGAAAAATACTTTAAAAAATAAATATTTTTTTCTAAAAAAGTCAAAATAATTAGAAATGTTGATGAGTTTTTTCTTTTAAGTTGAGAAACCTAAAAACTTATTTCAAAAGTTATATTTTCCGTGCAATTTTCAATAATATTAAGCTAACACTCTGACATGTACAAGTAATATAAAAAGAACATTTAGAAGGCATGGTTTTTATATTTTTAAACACAGACTTCGGTTAATATGAATATACAAAGTATTACAGTTTCAATCCTTATTTGAGTTCAATCCTTATTTTTTCAAACTTGTTGATTTCCATGTTTATTAGCACTGTTCTACGTGCGGAAAGGTAAATTTTACATCTAGATTTATAAATTTTACTTTACTAAATATTATAGCGTAAATATTTAAAAAGAAGCGAACACCATGCAAGCTTAAGCTTGTGCTTTTACAATCTAAGATCTAATAAACTCAACTTCTAATTGCTTTACACCTCTTCTAGACCGGTGTGCATAATTCTAGGTGCTGGCTACCATTATAGCCTTCTATCCTTCAGTCTTTAGTATCAAAAGCAAGCACTACCTATTAGACCACAAAAACTTTAACAACTCATTCAAACAGTACCATTTTTTCGTAGGACGTGTCCGTAAGATATTATTTCAAACAAACTTTTGATAAAAAAAACCTGTTTAATACTTTCCTTTTTTTCTAGGTACCAGAACTGCTGAAGTACCTGAAAGACGGTGACACATTGATTACGATCCTACTACAGCTGCTGGGCATGTTCACCGGAGGAGTCATCATGTTTATTATAGCAATGTACGAACATAGCTTGCACAGGCTTCTCGCCTCTTCTGAAACCTAACCTACTTCAATAATAAACCAAAAAGGCTTAAGCAAAAACCACACATTGTATAATTTTATTTGTAATTTTATTTAAATTGTAAATAATAATAATAACTAAATTAAGTGATGTATGAAAATAAAATATATTTTATTTATTGCATTTATTAATTTAACAAGAAGAATGAAATCAGCATCCCTCAAAGACTATGAAATCATCTTTATTTATTACTTCTATAGTAAATAATTTCTTTCTCTGTCACTCTCTCTCTCTCTCTCTCTCTCTCTCTCTCTCTCTCTCTCTTCCTCTCTCCCCACCTATATATAAAGTAAATATTAATCGGTTTTCGGTTAGTGTCTAGGTTCAAAACAAACTCTGAAACGTAACGTTTCGGTTTTTACTTGAAACTTTCTTCATAGACAGAAGAAAGAACTTGAACATCACTTAAACATATAACTTGCCAGAAATTTCGTATATATATATATATAACCGCCATGGCTACTTGTAAGAGCATCTCTACCTGATGATGACGCTAGTCGAAATATAGGACTATATACGATAAATATGTCGAAATATATTTAGTTCGTGGACTCGTATCATTTAATTAGTTATTGATAACTAATTTGTTAAGTTAAGTTTATTTTATAATGAACACTCAGAGTAAAACTCATTAAGAAATAATATAGAAATATGACTAGGATCTTTCAACCAAAAGAACTGGTCTTCGACAAAGTCTCACTTATCAGAAGACATGGGGGACTGTATTCAGAAGGGAGGGACTCGAAAAAAGGTATTTATTATAAAGGTTGTAAAGAGCAAGATAAGCGAACAAAAGGCTGGAAAACAAGTCAGGTTAAACAAAGGAGTTCAGGAAGAAGGACATAAAAGTTATCTGCTAGCCGCTAAGCCTTATAGACAAAGCTATTACTCTCGTTTATCTAACTTTAATAAAATATTACTCATGTTTATAGCAATTGATATATTGAATATATTTACACAGGACTTGATGATATTTCTTAAGACATCAATCTTTCATACATGATCATTTCATCTTCTGTTTTATCTATCTCATGATTCTCATTATTTCTATGCATAAATAAGGTGGTACTTTGTTCTGAAGGTACAAACAGCTGAAAGTGTTATACAAACAGAAAAGAAGGTACAGACAGGCATTGGTTGATTAATATGAACAGGAATAGAAGAATGCCCGTTATCATAGGTGACATTGACATTCAAAAAGAAATTTAGGTTATTGGACGATTGGTTAGTAATAGAAATGGGTAAAGAGAATGTTTGAAGGAACTTAATAAACAAGTCTAACTGATGTTTACCATGAACTTCGTAAAGTGCGAAAATATTAATGAAAAATTAACACTGGTCACCTATTATAAAAGGCCACCGTCAGTAACCTATTTATCAAAAATAATAACCAGATCAAAAACTCGCCGTTAAAAGACACCAGTTTAGTGTACACGTAAATGGGTATTAAACGGGGCTATGAAACCCAATAACAATCATACATTGGTATGACTACCACCTCCCTATCAAAAAGGCTCACTATGCAATTAATTGCTGGAGTACCCAAAAATCTTATGCAAGAGGTAGGCAACACGAGATTAACCCCACAAATTTTGAGGAGAAATCTCTATATATAAAGTTCGTGAGTTTGTTTGATTGTTTGTTCACCCATTTTCCGTGGAGATAGAGACCTAGAATATATATTATTTATTACCTGAATAATGTTAAATAAAAGAAACTTATCACTATGTTCCCAAACTTGGAGCCAGGGTAGCAAGTGTCTTGCTTGTTCGCCGATGACATTTGTGAAAATGTATTATATATACATGTAACAAAATTTTTGAATTTAACATTTGACTGATATAAACAATGGTAATAAAGTAAAGGCATGAATCCAGGGTAGCCAGTCACTTGCGTGCTCGTCGATTACTGTAGTGAAAATGTATTATATAAATGTAACAAAAAAGCAATTTTTAATTTAAAATTTGCAAATATAAACACTGGTAATATAATAACGGAATGGAACCAGAGTAGCCAGAGGCTTGCGTGCTCACTGATTACAGTAGTGCAAATGTATTATAAATAAATGTAACAAATATTTAATAAACTAATACATTAGAGGTTAAAAATGAATAACTTTAGAAACAAACTTGAACACAACTGTTCAAGAATAAAATACGTATGTTCTAAGGTAATATTATAAAGATACATTCCTTTCATTAATGTTATTTTAAATTAGGTAAATTAATTGAATATTTCAATTTCCAAGTTTTGTTTGTTCTAAATATATTTCATTGTGTATATAACTTGAATTGATGTTTTATTTATTTATATGATAAAATAAATTATTTTTTTACTTTTAAATGATTTTTATTTTGCTAAATATACTTACTGTTTATATATCTTGAATCATGTTAAGAATACTACATCAAAAGCTTGGGCCATATAAGAATCTGTTCCGTGCCTTAATAACAAGGAAGAACAATTAAAATTATCCCTGTCAATCATGTTCAATGAATTAATTTTAATAACTATTGTTATAATTTTTGAGTGACACAAAGGGTCACGGGGTTGTCTAGTACAGATATAATCATATAAGAAAGTAACCAATACAAACTGAAAACTTTAGAATCCTTCCTAATATGAAAAATGAAACCATATTTATATTCAGATGTAGAATATGAACAAAATATTAAAACTTTTTGAATTATATAAAGGAAAAGCAGGGCCTTTGCAGGTAGTTACTCAAACCGCGAGGACAATCACCCCACAGGACTAACAAATAGCTTATTCGGAACTTCAGATAAAAAAACCCCCCACTGTCTTCACTTTGCTCATATTAATAAAAAAAATCTTCCAGGAAGTTATTTACGTCCTGAAGATGAATGGTGATCATTTAAAACATATTGCCTGACTCATGATTACCATGTATGTTACTTCTCTTTTTACTAATATCGATCACGAAGAGGGTTTAGACTCTCTTTGTTACTACTTGAACCATAGATCTTCTCCTCACACTCCTTGTACAAATTTTCTCACAACACTGGCTCTTCTTATTCTGAAACATAATGTCTTTCGGTCTGAAGTTAGTTTGTACATCCAAACCAGAGGCACTGCGATGGGTGCTATAATGGCCTCTTCATTTGTCAACCTTCTCACGTCCTTCAAACACAAACCCGGGTTAGTTGGTTTTGTTTAGCAATAGACACCCGTGCTGAACTTCCTAGACCTTTGCCAGACCAAAACTTCAAGAAATGGCAGCTGACCATCAGCACTGTTTTCAACAGTTAGTCTAAGGCCTTATTCATTCTCCAGGAGTTGTTTCAAAATTCAATTACATTTATGTCTTTGGCTAAGACGAAAATGTCATCGACGTATCTCCTATAGATCGTGGGCTTTTCTGATTCAGCGAAGACGTTCCTCTCCACAGTCCTATGTAGTAGTTCATGAAGATCTGCTGCCTACTTATACCAATATATATATATATATAGTATTATATAAAAAGATTTCACACAAAAACGTGAAATAACAATCAATGATCAAACCACGATAAGAAATGGGAAAACAAAACTAAGATCTTTCAACCATAACAAGCGGTCTTCGTCAGAGTCAAAAACCCAACTGAAACACTAGATGCAAGACACATCTGGTAAGGGGTTGAGAAGAATGGGAGGAAAGAGTGGTATTTTAAAAGGGTGAAAGCGCAGGAAAGGACTAACATCTAGAAAGGGATGTTTGGGGAAACAAAGGGAGTTTAGTAAGAAAGAGTAAAAAACTATCCGCTAGCTGTCAACCCTCTTAGAAGAGGCTATTGTCCTCGTAACGAAAGTACCAAGTTTGAAGAGACACTAACTAATGTTTATGATATTTGATCTATTAAATTTAAATAGAGACGATTCAATAATATTTCTTAACAACATCGATTTTTCATAGGTAATAAATTTAGCTCCTTTCCAATCAATATGATGATTTTCATTGTTTATATGCAAGAATAAGGCACTACTTTTTTCTGTCTACTTATGTTGTATTAGTGTTATTTTACACGTGTTTTTAACGATTTACCAGTTTGACCAATACAAATTTTATACCAATTTTTGCACGGAATTTCATAAATACCACCGGACTCCAATTCTCTAAGAGAGTTTTTTATTAACATATTGCCCACGTTATTACGATTAGAAAACACTATATTAAAATCAAATTGTTTGGCCAGTCTTGGAAGGGGTCATATCATGACTCATGATATGACAAAACTATGGAATTTGAAAATGAACAGGGCTCTGTTGAAGTATTAGAGAAAGTTTTTTGTAGTACCCTTTAAAGCTAAATCGATATAAGAGGAGGGGTATTTTAATGATGGGGCAATTGACCTAATGTTGCTAATCTCTTCATTAAGGAATTCAGGAGAGCACACTCTTAACGCCCTCAAAAACATATTTCTAAAAACAGAAATTTTAACTTTTTTTGGATGGGAAGAATAGAAGTGAACATATGCAGGTACATTCGTAGGTTATCTGTATTCACTAAAGCGTAGCTCTTTAGGTAACCTATGGATCAGGACATCTAAGAAGGGTAAATTACAACTTACTTCTTCTTCCACTGTGAAATTGAAGAAGTTCACTCCACAAGTTTACTATCTTGTTAGGACCTGCTAACTTTTATTTATAATCATTAATTCCAAATTGTAAACTGTTTTATTGTTTTAAAATTTTATAATTTCCAAATTTTGTAAAATGATTTCCAACCTGACAATGACTATTGCATAGTCGAAAGCTTGTGTTTATCTAATGGTGTAGTAAGTTATGTTGAATTCTTTACCTGTGATGCAAGTCTTTCAGTTGTATTAAAACTGTTGATATTTATTGAAGTGTTTCAAAAAAAGTGTCTCAATGTCCTTTGGACAACTTATTTTGGAATTACCACCTTCTATTCGTAAAACTGTCAGGAAATTGGAACAGCTTAGTTTGAAAGTCGTAAATACCGAAGCTGCGGTACATTTCAACAAAATATACCTCCAAGAAGATTTATATATATAAATATAAAATATAAATTTATATATGTACAAAATATATAATATATATTAATATATATAAAATATAAAGCCAATAAAGGTCTTTTTGATAATTATCTATCAGTCAATGAAAGTGTTCTAATAAAATTAATTACAAAATAACTTCAATTTCATATGATATTTAGACGTGTGATTTGGGAGTCTATTGGACAAATTTTGTAGACCAACTACAAAATTGGATTTTATTTTGGGTAATTAATATAGTTTTCAACAAAAGGTGATCTTGATGATAAAAGAATTTTAATTTAAAAAATTATTACTTATATTTAAATTAACTCTAATTGATAATATAAAATTAAAGTTTATCAGGTCTTGGTCAGTTCTTCAGGTTCAAATTAAACTCTCATTGCTACCATTTCGGTTTTTTTTTAAAACCTTTTTGATAGGGCTACAAATCAGAGGGAATACAAAAAATAATTCAATCATTCAAAAATCAAAGATATATAAAAAATGCAGTTAGTTACAAAAAATTACAATAGAAATCTCTTATTTGTAACTAGTTGCTCTTTTACGTGGTGCTGTTACGGACCTGCGCACTATGATGTTTTGAACTGCATACTCGGGTTCTAGCATTTAGAATTCTAGCTTAGTCTCAATCACGACTCATCAAGACTTAGTAGACTACAGTATTTAGGGTAAGTCACTTCATTTTTAACGTGATGGTTTTCGGGAACTCTTCCCCTCAAACCAAAAATTAAAGATAATATTGTTAATAAGAATTGTTTAAATGAAAACAAATGTTGGTATCACACAATGCTCTAATTTATAATGAAACTAGCAAACGTACCCGTCTTTGACGGAATCAAAAATTCTATTATACTTGGTATTCCAAATATCAATTATAGTATTATACTAATACTACAATTAGAAGTTGTAGAATAGTAGAAAATACCATTATTAGTACAGTGCTAAACAAATGCCTCTGTATACAAAGATTAGATTTTAAGTTAGACATACACTAATCTACAATCAATGCTTCAGCTTTATATGTCTTATGGTGGCAATATTTTGTGGACAAACCGACAGACAGAAATTATTCTAAGGGTACCTGTGGCTACTCTGAAGTATGAAACGTAAAGAAAACTTGAAATGAGTTAGTTCTAATTAACGTGCTCCCAGTCAACAGCTAGCACGCAAGCCACTGGGATACTCTGATTCCATACCTTACTTTATTACCAGTGTTTATATTACGCAAATATTAAATTAAAAAAAATATTTTTGTTGTATTTATTTATAATACATTTGCACTACTGTCATCGGCGAGCAAGCAAGCTACTGGCTACTCTGGCTAGATCCCTTTACTTTATTACCATTTTTTATATTATCCACATTTTAAATTCAAAAAAATATTTGTTTGTTACATTTATTTATAATACATTTGCACTACTGTCATCGGCGATCACGCAAGCCACTGAGCTACTCTGGTCCCATACCTTACATTATTACCAGTGTATTTATTAAGCAAATGTTAAATTAAAACAAAGTTTACAGTTATATATAATACATAGCAAACGTACCCGTCTTTGAGGGAATCAGAAGTTCCGTCATTTTTGGTATTCCAAAATGTCATTAGAAATTATAGAACAGTAGAAAATACCATTATTACTACAGTGTTAAACAAATGCCTCTAAATACACTACATTAGCTGTCTGTCTTCAGATTCATGGTAGAAGAAAACTAAGTCAAAGTTAACTACATTTGTCAAATATACAAATACACATAGGTCAAAGTAAACTACATTTGACCATGTGAGAAAAACTTGGTTTCGCTACCTTGTATTCCTGCGTTAGATGAAGTCTCCATTTGCGACTTAGTTAACGTCATTGCGAAATAGACTCTGACGGGACTTTGCAATCATTTCAACGGAAACAGACAGTGGCTCGGAATAAATGCTATGTGTGGTATACACACAGACTCCCCAATACCACATCCAGTCATTATGTCCGCCTCTATGGCATATCTGTGTAGAGCACGAACTCAGAGTCGTGTCCCGTTGCACAGTTTTTGGGGCACTCATGTTTCGTAACATGAAATTTGTTACTGCTATAAATTTCAGCATCATTTGTGCTGCTACTTTAAGTTTTTACTCATGAGCAGGCAGTCCAGGAGATATAAATTCAGAGTCAAGAAATTCAATTAGATAATGAACTGCTTCTTCATCACTAATCCAATCTCTTTACTGACTTGTAAGTTCTTTCCTCGGCTTCATATAGCGTAAGAACTTGTTTGTTGATTTCTCCTGCCTGTTCATATTAAGGGCTGAGAATTGCTCGTTTACAAAACATTTATTCTCAATAGATAGTACATCCTCAACTCTGTGAAAAACCATTTCAATGATATCAAATACGCAATATATTCATATGCTCAATTGAAATTAAAATCAACTAACAATACCTACTTGCCACACCTGTGTATTTTCAAAACAAACTTTTCTGTGAAGTTAGGAAAATACAGCTAAAAGCCCCATAACTCGCTTCTGTACTGAATTAATAATCTATTTAGAGCCCATATTTTAAGTTAGGCACACACAAATCCAGTGTCAATGTTTCAGCTCGCTATGTCTTATGGTGGCTGAGTTTACTTGTGACAAACATTTTTGCGTTAAACGTCCATAACTTCACTTCTACGTTGAATTTCCAATCAATTCAGAGCCTATATTTTAAGTTAGACCTACACAAATCTACTGTAAAAGTTTCAGCTTTATATGTCTTATGGTAGCTGAGTTTACCTGTGACAAAGTTTTGCGGACAAACAGACAAACCGACAAACCGACAAACCGACAAACCGACAGAAATTTTTCTAAGGGTGGATTCGGTTTCTCCAATGTATGAAACGTAAAGAAAACTTGAAATGAGTCAGTTCTAAGCAATGTACAGACAAAATCATTATTTTATTTATAAAGATTTTACTTACCAAAAGTTCTTAAATACCCACCTAAACCCGGGCTTTAAACTTGAACTCATTTTATTTGTTCTCCGTATTTTCGATTCAGGCAAAATGAACATCTTGTATCACACTAAACTCAGAGGCTTATTTGCAGATTATGATGTGATCTACTAAATAAATGTGTCATACAGGCAGTAAAAAGACAAGGCTGCTCTAGAAATTCTGTTTTTGTCAGTTGTTGTAAAATATCTGTTTTTCGCTGATTTTAAATACAGTCAAAAACTTGTTGTCTAAGCTGAACAAAAGTTTGACTATATTTGTATTAAAAGTCATCTTCAACCAACATTAATCAGAGACTAAAAATGTATTGACAAAATAAAATTGATAACTTTAAATCAATATGAATGTACAAGGGTCAAGGTCAAGGGTCAAGGGTCAGCTAGCCATGCACAGCAAGGTGCATGCCAAATTAGTGGACAGGCATCTAGGCCTTTTACCACTTCATTCCCTAAATTAGTTAACTTGGCGGGATACAAGCTAAACTGGCGCTTTTACTTGTCCCTTGTATTAAAAAGTAGAATTTCCTTGGCTAGTGTGAACCTTTGACCAGTGACCAACAGGCTTATGCAAATAGA
Organism: Hermatobates lingyangjiaoensis; assembly: GCA_026182355.1. Classification (NCBI taxonomy): domain Eukaryota; kingdom Metazoa; phylum Arthropoda; class Insecta; order Hemiptera; family Hermatobatidae; genus Hermatobates; species Hermatobates lingyangjiaoensis. Next base: position 2,239,768 of record JAPFBL010000024.1, read on the forward strand.
GACTAAAAATAAAAAAAAAACATACATGAAAGTATTAATAATAATAATAATTAATAATGAATCACATGGAGCCCATTCCACGGTCTACTCATCATAAAGCACACAGCACGAAAGCAGAGTTAGGAATTGCAAGACTGCATTCATAAATGCATTTGATCAACCCTGCCTTCATAACTGCAGCCCCAAGGAACAAGCGGCACCCTCGGGCTCCATGGGGCCCTTAATACATGAAAGTATTAATAATAATAATAACAAGAATCATAATTAATAATAATTAATTAATCACATGGAGCCCATTCCACGGTCTACTCATCATCAAGCACACAGCACGAAAGCAGAGTTAGAAATTGCAAGACTGCATTCATAAATGCATTTGATCAACCCTGCGTTCATAACTGCGGCCTCAAGGAACAAGCAGCACCCTCGGGCTCCATGGGGCGCGTAAATATAATGATAATATAATATAATAATCAATGTAACGATAATAATAATAATTATATAATAATAAGATAACATAATTGTTCGATCACCTCTGAGGTGATTACCCTTTGAGGGTGTATACATTTTAATGAATACATTTAACGAGCCCACAATCCATCCATCGATAACACGCAGTCCGGAAGCAGGGTTTGGAATTGCAAGGATCTGCATTCAAAAAATGCATTTGTCAACCCCGGATTCCATGACTGCGGCCACCGAGAACAGCTGCATCCAAGCTCAATATGGGAGACAGCAATGACTACTAAGTACAGTCTTAAGAACATACCCACCATAACACCTCTGTGAGGTGATTACCCTTAAGGGGGAGTGCAGTAAATGCTAACACAATCCATCTATCAATAAGCACGCAGCCGGGAGCAGAGTTAAGAATTGCAAACTGCATTCAAAAATGCATTGGTCAACTCTGCATTCACACAACTGCGGCCACCGAGAACATCTGCATCCTATAGTACAGCGTAGGAGATAAATAATGAATAAAAGCAGTTAGGTATAATCTTAAGACAATACGTAATCCTAATACCTCTTCAAGGTGATTGCCCTTACAGGGGGAAGACATTTATAGATATATATAAAGCTGATTTATAACACTAAGGTGTGTTTTGAACACAGATCATTCTTATTCTAAATTTATAAATAATTAATAAAAATAAATAATTAATAATTACATAAATAGATTTTTCATTTTATAACACAACAGTATGTTTGAGAACATGGATTTATACTTTTAATGTCCGTGGGTGAACCGCCAGCAGTTCATCTAGCATCCCGGACAGGATAATACAGTTTCATTAGAACAAAAGCATCACATGTCTAGATTTAACTTATGTACAAACTAGAAGAAAATTATTAATTGTTACAAACTGCATCTAACCGACCAATAATCTCTTAAACTATTTCTTTAATGTAATGGAAAAAAATCTGAGTATTACCACCTCAATGTTTTGACAAGTGAAGTCCTCTGCTTGTAAAAGGAAGTGCGCTTGCCTTTGTTAATGTAGATTACAGGTTCAAATCTTGGATATAATCTTAGATTTTTCATGTGGGAGATGAAAAATAATGTACCGCTATCCTCCAGGGAAGATACAAAGCTACTGGCTCGGAACTTGTACAATGCTAGGTACTCGCTAAAGTTCCCTACCCTAATAAACTTGAGCGAGTTATAATTTAAGACTTCCAATGTAAAATCAACCCGGTATTGCGGCTCCCCCATAACTGTAATGAGTGTCAACCAAGAAATTAGACACCCATCAAGTCCCTAAAACAGTATAGCGGTGAAAGTCTATCAGTGGGGGCTTGGGAACTAGGTTTTCACTATAAAACTCAATCTTTTTTGATTTGAACTTCACACTTAAAGTATTTAAGTTCAATTGAAAGTATGGCTATATTTTAATGGAACCACATTTTGTTTTTATTTGGTAAAATAAGGAAGTTACAGCCGCGTTTGTGAGTGCAGCGTACAAAGTGTAAGTGTTATTTCACTTCATTCTGAAGATACAAAGTTTCAATTATACTTATACTCGTAATGTCAGATTTTGTATAAGGAAAATAGAAAATTTTGTAAAAACCGACCCTTGAAGTAACGTAACGTTTAAAACATTGTGTCTATACCATATCAACGGTCCCAACCCTAATAAAATTGAGTAAGAACAAATTTTATGTAGAATCAAACCACATTAATGCACACCCATAACCGAAATAATAGTGTAAATAAACAATAACAAATAATAGTTGGAAAGTAACAAATAATCCACACACTTTACTCCATGAACAGCACTGTAATCAAAAGTCTTATGGGCATTGGAAACAAATACCAAAAAAAATTCTGGATTTGCAACTTTGCTAGGTATATTCTACACTAAAATCACAGTAAAAAAAATAATAGCTTCAAAGTTTTGTCTCTATGAAAAAGAAAACTTAAGTATTTTAGTGACTTTTTCAAATTTTTTTTATTTATCTTTGATGGGAAACATAATTAGACAAACAAGGCCCTCCGAGTTTCAGTATTAAAATAGAAATTGTTTTAGGATAATAGATAAATTGGTTATAGAGTGGACAGTCAATCGCTTCTATATCTTAAAAAGTGATAAATTACTCAATGTATCATCATATTAATTGTATAGCTTTTAGTTTTATGTTTGTAAATAAGGAAAATGTAATACGGTTTTCATTTATTTTTGAAATTTTCCTTATATGGAAATTACATTATACTTTCTTAATCAAGAGATGTTCAAACATAAAACCAATTAAAAACATAAACAGAATTAAGATATTTAAATTCAAGGAAAAAGTTTCGCTGATGATAAGGTTTTTCCTTTATCACGATATATATAAATACTTCTCTGGATGTATTACAAGTTAGTATGTTAAAGTTTTAATTGGGTTCGGTACATGAAACTTAATTTTACTGTTTATTTATATAATAGTTGTGAGTGTTCAATCATAGGTGAAAGTAAGTAATTACCTAGACCATTATCTCGGAAAAATTATAAAACAGAATTATGTTTTTAAAAAGATTTCATCTGTTTTTTTTTGTTCTTTTATTGTTTAAAGCAATCCCCTAGCGGGTGATAAAGTCAGCCGTATACCGGCTTTTTGTTTGATCTGTGATTCTACAGATTCTATATTGGGAGTCCTACATTTTACCTAACTCAAGTGCATTTCGAGTAGGCATCTTTAACGAGTGCCTGACATCGTACAGGCTTGGGACCGACGGTTTAACGTTTCCTCAAAGGGACGACATATTCAGATTAATTCAACTCCCGCGTGAATAAATCAAGGGCCAGGTGGGGATTGAACCCCGGACTACCAGCCCAGAGGCGAGTACGTTAGCCACTGGGCTAACCTGGCTCCCCATCTGGTGTTAAATAGACCTAGATTTTGTATTTTTGTTCCTTTCTGTAAGCTTTAAAAGTATGAGGTATCAATTTTAAAGTAAGTTTTCTTTGTAATATTGGAAGATTAAGTTAAAGAATGAATGCTAACGACAGCATAGGTATCAAGCGATTTTAGGCTTATTTATTCAATCCCTCTTTTTCTGTTAGCTTTAAGTTGATTTATTTTTTTTTGCTTCTGTTTTAACAATAGGAATAACAGAAGCCAGGAGACACTCAGAATGAGATTCAGCATAAGGAAAGGGTTTGAGGAAATAGTCCTATATTATAATCAATAATATTATAGCAAATTTTCTTCTACAGTCTGTTTTTGGTCCTTTGTTTGTTTCAGATCTTTCTGTCACTCTTCTTTCAATAATTTAATTGGTTTTATTATTAGAGTGTAAAACGAATTGTTAATTTCTCTAGTAAAAAATTTTTAAACTCCTAAGTAGTAAATTTAATTATTTAGTTAATTTTATTGTGGCTGTATTCATATTATAATTAAAGTAAACTTGAAACATTTAATCGGCAGAAATCTGATATGTTATTATTAATGAGAAACTGAGAGTCTGAATTCCATCGGTTTAGTGCGCATCACCATTGTACTTCCCCTGATGTTTCTAAAATCAACTTTACATTTTAAATTCTTCAATGAACATCATAATTTCCCTTCAAGAACTATCTCTCATTTCTATTGGTCTCTTTGGTGTCATTTCTAACAATTTTTAAGCTTTCAAACAGTATTCCCTCGCATTCACATAAAATTTGTTCAAAATTTTAGTTTCCTTTTTTAGAATTTACATTGTTCTGTATTATGTTAACTGCAGGTTGCTTAAGTTTTAGTTAAGAAGATAATATCCTATATTTTTATGTACTTATACCTACATATATTTTTAAATATTTCCTTCGATAATTATTTTTTCAAAACTATCACATGCTAGAAGTAGGAGAGGTGGTAATTGCCCTGTTATCACTAGACATACTTCTTTTTGTAATGTTTCAAGGCTACTTTGGTAACTTTTTTTATGGTACCACACATACAATGCATATGATGTTAACTTAAAATAATATTAATTCTGTAGATCTAGAAATGTGGATTTTCGTACAGAAGAACATTACTTCTGTGATACTCGTATTAGCTAATATATCTGTTACATGGTTTATCCACGTTCATTTTACACCTAAAGGGGCTGAAAACAATCGGGTTCTTCTGAGAGTTTCTAATTTAGTATACAGAAGCTTTCAGAATCGATAATAAATAAAAGTTTTACATTTTATACCAAAAACTACCCTTTTTAATAACTTAAAAACTTTATTTCACTTAATGCTACTGTCAGATTGATGTTACTTTCAAAACAGTGTTAAAATTTTAACACTCTAGACATAGCAGTTTAGGAGGAGCTGCATGATAAATAGAAATAGTGTTATCTGGTATACAGAAACAAAAATTATTTAATCAGAAATTATTAATGAAACTCATAGTTATAATTTATATTAGAAAAAGGTAAAACCGCCATACCTCGTAAGATGATCTTGTAGTCGTTGGAGCGCTTTCGAACGTTGTCCATCTTCGATCGCAACAAACCTACACCGCAACGAGGTATGACGGTTTTACCTATTTCTAATATAAATCATACTAACCTCAGCGGTATTAAAAATATTCATAATTATAAGTTATCTTACTTGGGAATACCTGGAGACTGGGAAGTAGAAGGGATTGAGGAAAGATGTAGCTACAATAAAAGGAATAAAATAATTAAACTGATGATTTATAAACTTGATGACACTTTAAGAGAGCGTTTGACATTGAGACTACACAATGCTCACATCAAAATAAAACCAAAAATCAAATGATTGTGAACGAGTTTAATATTTTGTTTACTTGTACTAAAGGTACATTGCATACTGTGGCAATATTCCTTGTTGAGAATATCACTTTTTTTTTCCAAAAATGTGTTTTTAGACAACTTTTTTTCTACTAAACTACTAATCCTAGCCTCTTAAAATTTTTGCATTAACATTGAAGTGACAGGTGCCATAGTTCAAAACCCCCTTAGTTTTTTTAAAACAACTGGAAATACTTTTTTTTAATGAAATATCATTTTATTGACTTAAGATTGAATCTGAAAGCTTATGAGGAAGATGGAGGCCATATCATTTGACAAATCAAAAAAAAATTATGCATACAAATAGCCCATTATGTGCGGACAAGCTGAAGGATTTTCTTTTATAATTACATTAGTCAAAAGAGAAGTTATTGTGCATTATATGTTTTTTTTAACATTAAACCGCTAATGATAGAACAATGAAAGTTAGTGAAGAAATAAACCTAAAATTAGCAAACAACAGCAAAAAACTTTCATAAAATCCTAAAAGCTGCTAAGAGTAACATACCTATAAAAACTAAAAATCCATCTTAGAATAATGATCATCTGCTGCACTTGTCGGATTTATTTACATCTCTATACATTGTTTATACCAACTCAAAAAATTGTTAAATGAAATAAAATTGTTATTTTGATTTTTTTAAACAATTTAACATGTTTTGAGATATTAAATTATATTCAAAAAATGGAAAGAATTGTTAAATGTAAAAAATCAACTCCAATCAAACATATTTTCTGATGCAGTCCATACTTTGATATGTGGTTGGATGGTTGTCGACTAATCAAACTACATGTTGCACCATTAGACAAAACTTAATGTTAGATATACTTCTTGGTGTTTTCATGAACCACACTGTCTTTGGGTGATATTAAATAAGGGAAATGTAGTCTTTCTTACCTTATTACAAAACAGAAGAGATACTGTTTTCAGGTATAATGCCATTATGATCTGTCAAACTGTGTGATATGTATTGAGCCCACAAGCTTCCGATATCAATCTTAAATCAAAAATTGTACATTTTATTCCAAAACTGACCATTTTGATAATTGAAAAGTTTTGAACTTTTTATGAGTCAATGCTTCAGTCAGCTTCATAATACTTTCAAATGTTGTTTAAAATAACATTTTGGTTAAAATGTTTCATGATACAGTGACTTTACTATGAGGCAATATTATCCAAAAATAATAGAACACACTAGACTGTAACACCCATTTTCGAGCAAAATGTAAATTCATCTAAAGGTATGGCCAGTAACATGCTCATAACCTTTTGGACTCACACCCTCTGGCACACATACACACAATTATGTAAGAGTTTCTCACTTCTATACTAGATCGTACTGCTGTTTTTATCAATTCTGTGATCGCAATCCACTTTTCTATAGCTCTGATTGTGGCTAAAAATTATCAAGAATCGTATCACCAAGTACATTTGGTTTCCTTACGATATGTTAGGGGTGGCCAAGTTCCTTGATAGTCCGAGCCATTTTTCAATATTTGAAATGTTTCGTAAGCCATTATTAAATACATATCTAAAAGATATACAAAAATACACACGGAAACAAACGGAACGATAATAACTCTTTAAAATATAATAGCATGAAAAATGAAAATGAACTCGGGTACATTTATTGAGAGCCACAAATAGTCCTTCAAAGAGCCGCACGATGACCACCCCTGATACCTGACCACCACCTGAGCACAAAATAATTTAATTGAACTCATTAGACGTTTTTAATAAATATTCTGATTGAAATATGTAAGTTTTTTTTTAATTAACGTCTGAACTCTCTTGTTCAATCATATCACCTGCTAATAATTGCATCATTTTCACAAGCTAACTTGGTCTATTTCTTTCCCAATTTCCTCTCCTCACTCTTTTTAATAATTCCCAAAAACATTAATAGAATTATATCAAATAATTATACAGTTTTTATAAATGATCACAACATTAATGTGGTAATTTTATAAAAGAGCATTACAAAGTATGTTTTAAAATTCGAAGTAAAACTAAGGATTTAATCATTATTTATATGGCCTTGATAAGTAACTTTTTTTTTAAAAAAGTTCGTTTAAAAAATAATACGAAGTCATGTGTCATAGAAGAATTTTGTTTGTTTTAGATGGTTCTTGATGAAGAACGGATTGACCAATGGAGAAGCAGGACTTGTCAGGGGGGGTGGTTAAACGAGAATGGAAACAAGGTTGTGCACGGACCGGTAAGAAGTCCAGTGTCCATCAGGAAGCGAGACTCAACACAGTCAAGAAAAACAAACATTGCAGACAGCGTCAATATGCCGAGGCAGGCTTGGCATGTACCTTCGTCGGATATTGCCAAAAACACAAGGAACCCCATCAGGTCCATTGTCGAGAACCTCAACCTTGAACCCAACCCAGAGAAGCAAATGATAGCTCTTTCTATAGGTAACGTATTCATTACTAACAGCATCCAGTACCAATAACATGTATATCCCTCCTGTAACATATATATATATATACATATATATATATATATATACACATATATATATATATATAATTGTGTGAGTTGATTGTGTCTGTGATTTTATGTTTGTGTGAGTAATTGTGCTCGCTATGTTGGTGTGAAGTTTTGTACCTCAAAAAATGTATATTGAACTTCTCCGTTCTCTCTTATTTTTTTAAGTTCCTTTTTTTTAGCACCGCACTAGCTATGTGCCTTTGCCTGCCATACATTAAATTATAAATAATGTAACCTACATATTTTTTCGTGTTCCTCATAGATGTAGTACAGTAGATGTCTAGAATGTAGGCAAAACGTTGGGTTAAGGGTATTTTACTGTTTGGCGCTATACCAAATCTCGATAAAAAAAAGTACTGTGAATGCATTTGGTCCAGATAAGAAATCATTGGCTATATATAAAATGATAAAGTATCGACCGTGGAATAGAAACAAAACTAAAATTTATCGGGACTCGGTCAGTTCTTCAGGTTCAAATTAAACTCTCATTGCCAACGTTTCGGTTTTCATTTAAAACCTTTTTCATAGGCCTACAAAAACAGAGGAAATATAAGAAATAATACAATCATTCAACAATCAAACATACACAAAAGTGCAATTAGTTACAATTAAGAAATTGCAATAGAAATTTTGACTATAGTTAGTGAGAAAACTTACTTGATTGTCTGGCTAACTTAACTATGCAACTACGCCACTTTTTTAAACATTCACTCACATCACATCCATATGATCTTCTTATATCCTCATAGAAACCCATATTTATTATGCCAAAGGACTATTGTCCTTTCCTCCAAATATATATATATATATATATAAATCAATGACTATATCACGGTAATAAATTCAGAAATAGGACAAAGATCTTTTGTCCAAAATAACTTGTGTCATCAGAGTCACTCTTGAATAGAAATTTACAATGACCTGTCATAGACCATTTGATTTGGGTAAAAGATAGTCCTGTGTCTGAATTTCTTACTGCGATTTAAAAGTAATAAATATGAATTTATTTCTTGTATTTACCATAATTCCGTGATTTATATATATATATATATATATATATATATATATATATATTACCTAAAACCTTGAAGAAAGAAGTGATCTTGGTTATAGTTACAGATAATGTCTAACGTCGTTAGACGTTAATAACGTCGTTAGAAGTTAGATAACTGTTTGTGTATGACTGTGACAAATATCAGTTGTCTATTGCATATTTAAGTATTATTTTTGAATATCTTACGGTAATTAAAAAAATTATATAGCTATATGAATATTTGCACAAGACAGGGATTCATAAGTGTTGATTAGAAACGCAAACAAAATTCGCCTGATTTCTCCTGTTTTGTATATCATATTCAAATTTGCTCAAAAGATATCAAGATATACGTCAACTGATTAGTCAAAACAATAAAGAATAACGTACAATTATAACAATATTATCTAAGACTACAACACCATACAGATTTGAAAGGTTATAAATCATTTCTATTCAATGTTTAATATTTTTTGTCACAAGTTATTATAGTTTTTCATATGTAAAATATATCTTTTGTTATTTTTCTTTTGCCCAAAATTGTACAATGGCTGACCTTTCGACTGGCTCCTTTTTCTCCCGATGACAGATCGTTCACTTCCCCTACTTTTAGTGAGTTTTTGTGTTTTTTTCTAAAATAAAAATTTGTTACTCTACTAATTTTTATTATTTAAACGCCCCTAGTGGAGCCATGCAGCGCTATCACAGTCTGCATTGGCTTTATATCCGCAGGTTCTTTGAACCAGGGGCTACAAAGGCCACTGACTTTACTTTCAGCTGAGCAGGTTCAGTAGGACCATTAGTCCCGAGTTTGATCCCAAACACATAAGATAAGTCGGTACTACGGGCTACGGGGGCCCATGGAGGATTTTCTCTCCATCCCTCCTCTGAGGTCGGACTCATAGTGGCTGTTGGTTCTCACCCAAGTTGGATAGACCCAACTTGGTCGCTGTGTGAGAAGCAGTAACTTCTCAGGAATATAATATTTCATTGGAAGAATAATATTATATTGTTCTTCCATTTCTTTGGTTGGGACCTCTGACTCTTGAGCAAGCAAACTACAGTTGACCATTTGAAAAAAAAATTATCTCACTCACTTCAATTCCTGCTAGATAGAGTTTCCCCTTACGACTTAGTTATCGACATTGTGAAACAGGCACTGGGACATTACAGTCATTTGAATGGAAACGGATAGTGGCTCGGAATCAATGGTATGCGTAGTATACACACAGACTCCCCAGTACCACACCTAGCAATGATGTTCGCCTCTATGGCGTATCTGGACAGAGCAGGAACTCAGAGTCGTGTTCCGTTGCATATTTTTGGGGCACTGAAGTTTTGTAACATGAAATTTGTTACTGATATTAAATCGGAGCAGGATTGGTGCCTCTACTTTAAGTTTTTACTCATGAGCAGGCAGTCCACGATCAGTTACGAGTCAAGAAATTCAGTTGGTTAATGAAGTGCTTCCTCATCACTAATCACTCTGTTTTCTGACTTGTAAGTTCTTTTTTTGGCTTGATATAGCGTGAGAACTTGTTTGTTGATTTTCCTGCCTGTTCGTTAGCAGAGGTTGTGAATTGATCGTTCACAATTCCATTTACTCTGAATATATTTTCAAAATAAAAATGTGGTGAAGTTAGCCAAAGCCCGCTTAAAAGTCCATAACTTCGCTTCTACGTAGAATTTTCCATCCATATAAAGCTTAGATTTTAAGTTAGACTTACACAAATCTAATGTCTAAGTTTCATCTTGCTATATCTTATGGTGGCTGAGTTTACTAGTGACAAAATTTTGCAGACAAATCAAAAAACCGACAGATAGAAATTTTTCTAAGGGTAGATTCGGTTTCCCTTAATTGAACCATAAAGATAAGTTGAAATGAGTCAGTTATATGCAATGTACCGACAGAACATTTCCTTTATTTATATGATTACCTGCATTAAATTTCAAGCAAGTAATTCCATTAACATAGAGTTTTAAGTTTCACCAATTGGAAAAGGTTCAAACAAATAAAACATCAGATCTTATTATAACGACAATTAATAAACAACTTTTAGGTATATTAATTTTAAAATACGAACAAGTAAGGAACACAAACTTTACTATTTAGAGTTTCTTTAGATTATTAGGTCTCAGAGAAAAAGTATTAAAAGTTGTAGTGAATAACTTTGTAATTCAGAGTGTAATATTTTTAATGTATTTTAATCTGAATAGTTTGGTATTAATTTTTTATACATTTCTTACGCTAATACCTTTAGGTATTTAGACGTAGAAATAATATAAATGTGCATAAATTCTTTTTAATGTTTCTTCAAGACGAAAATAATATTACCAATTTGAATCATTAATAGCTTATTCACTACATTGACAGAAATTTTTTCGATGAATCCACTGAAATGAAATTGATGTTTAGAGGTTTAATGAAACTTTTTTTTTAAATAATTTAATAACTTAATATGAGATGTACAGGAATAAGATTGTTATATGTAAAAAATCATCACCAATCAAACATATAATATCTGATGCTTTTCATGGTATGATGTATTTGTCTCACAAAATGCTCTAATCAATATATTTGTTTCACCCTTGAACAAAACTTAATATCAGAAGTAAACTTTTTTTGTGTTTATGAATCTTATTAACTTTGGATAATATTGAAGGGTGAGGAATGAACTCTTCCTATTATATTGCAATCCAGTTTTTTAGTATTCTAGTCGAATAGTCCATATCTATTATTTTCAAAAATTTCAACCATCTACCTATAAATGTTTTAAATTATACAGAAAAGCTGGCTTTGAATTTGTTCTGAGTATGCAAAACTGACTAATTAATAATATATTTTTTCTCGATACACATTTACAGCGACCTTATAACAGGATACGGCACGCAGGAAAAAGATAACGCTCGCTCAGAGTAAATTGGTTTTTTAACACAGGGAAAGAAAAGTGATTTTTTAAAAAACACTAACATACCATAAAATTCCTAGTATCATAATTTTATAAAAGACCAAAATTATAAAACATAATTCAAAATTGAAAACATTCTTTAAAGAATAATAAATGTAATTATTCTACATCTTTTTTTTTTATCACCTTTATTTACAAATATATTATGCGTAACAAGCATATTTTACATCTTAATTTAAAAATTATCTTAAAATGATATTTTTGCGTAGATGCTTCTGACATTTTTCAGACCAAATATGAATATTTCAAAGTTTTAAATGGAAAAATTTATGCTAAATCTTCAATAACGGAGATCTGTTAAACTATGTAAGAGATGTACTAATTATTGGAACACAAGCAATGGTCTCATGTTATTATTTCGTAACAAGAAATCTACATTTTCGCTTTTCAAAAATTTTATTACTGCTGTAGTTATACTAATGATATTTTATGCATAGTCGTGTGATATACACAACTAAGCGTATATATTGATAAGTGTATCAATCACTATCTGTAATGTCTCTAGGAGAATGAAAGATTAATAAACCTCTCCCATTTAGACATTTATATTTATGCCTATGGGTCATTGTATATTACAAGTATATAACCAAGAAGTTTGATATTAATTTTTCTTATAGTAAAGTTGAGTGTAAGCCACTCCAGATTTTATTTTATTATTTTTTTTCTTTTTTTGAGAATTATGCATTGCTACATCCCATTCAATACCAAAAGAAAACTATTTTTTTCCTTTAAAGCAAGGTTATTTTTCAGAAAACTTGTTTACTGATTGTCTTTTTTTACTTTTGCATTCATAGCAAAGAAGTTATGCAAATGCTTTTGTGGCCTTGTACTTTTTCCATTCTTACTAACTATCTGACAATGAAGAGATTTCTGATTGTGAGTGACAAATCCTCATGCCATCAAAATCAAAACAATGAAGTCGTGAAAATGAGATATCGAATTCAAAATTATGATATTCTGCAATTCATACCAACAATACTACCCTTTTTTATTGTCATTTTCATTTATAACTATATGAGTTATAGTATTGAATTATTTGTAATAAATAATTTATATAACACTTATTAAAATTAAAAATTCCATTTCTTCAATTATTAATATTCTCAGAAATTAAAAGCTTTTTTATCACACTTTTACCATAGATACAAAATAGAAAGACTTTTTATTTAGATTCAAAAGCCCATAATAATCGAAAAAAATATACGTAACTTAAGTTTGTAAACATACATATTCAAATCAAATATAAGAAATTAATAAGCATATTTACTATATTTAGGAAATATGGTTGGTGAAATCAATAGACTAACAATTTAGACTAAATAAATTGAACCTCAGAAGTATTTGTGAGATCTAAAACTTTTTGAACAAAAAAGTGAATATACTTTTATTGATTATTGTTAAAGAAGAAGTAAAGTATCATTTCACTGAATTCTTTAACAGGGGGGGGGGGGGGGGGGTCTTAGAACTGTTCCAGGTATTGTCAATAATAATTATTGAAGTAATTCTAAATTAAGAATTGCCTCCATAGCATAGCCAAAATTATGAACGAAAGTATTATGTCTGTAGATTAGAGGCTTTTAGATATAAGAACAGCTAGAATTTTACGTTTTTAAATTTATTTTTATGGAAAGACAAAATAAAAATATTGGCTAACTGAAAGAAAAATTTTCCTTGAGAACTGCCTGATTGATATAAGCACTATCAGAATATTAAGTAAATATGGGTATTTACGAGTTATTGTTTATCATCATCCCGGTGCTGCAACCTACATATGGTGGGCGCTGACCTCTGAAACAACACTTTTCCTGTACTCTTCTCCTCCTGAAGCAAACACCCATCCTCATCATGGATGTCATCTAAACACCTCACTCCTAGGGTCTCCCTACCCTTCTCCTCCTTCCAGGGATGTTCCTCCATAATCTCGGGTCCCTAATACACTTTAAGCGTCTTTGTGACTATTTGACATCTTTTGACTCACCGAGGTCTTACCAAAGTCTATCCTACGCTTTGTTTAGTTTCGTAACAAGTTATCTTTAGCTCCACAACGAAACCCCTATATGGATGGTCAGGGCTATTCTGTAGGAGTCTCCTTCCACCTCTCCTTTGTGCGTAACCCTGCACAGGGAGCTCTCACAAGGTACTATCAGCCGGGCCAGCTGAACCAAGGTTTTTTAAAGAGGTGTAACTCCTCTATCACTCCCCCTTGATCCTGGCTTGTGACAGGCAGAGCCTGGTCCCTTTTTAGGTCCAGGTTGGCGGGGTTACATTAATTTTTCATAGTATCATAATATGAATTAGGACGTCTGTTCTATTATTTTATATATTTTATATTTGGAATATAGAGTGATATTCCAAAGAGATTCAGAACCTAGGGAATACCTCATATTAGAAATATATTACTGGCATACTAAATCATTGAGGATTACAATAAATTACCATTGTTGTATGTTATTGCCTTGGTTGACTGAATTTGTTTCCATGCATTATAATTATTAGAGTGTGGAACATTTGAAGATCAAGAAATACTTCTAACTCAGTAGTACATTCCAGATTATTATCATTTCACTGTTTCATCCCCTTCACTTCGTTATCAGCTCCCTTTCACTATTTAGATTAGTCTGTGCTTTTAATTTAGATAGAGATTTATTTAATAAAAGCCATATCTTTAACTATATTCTCTCGTCAAATTAGCCAATAAGGAAAGATGCATTGGCGTTTATTCCAAATCGAGGTATCATCTAGAATTCAATGTTTAAATGGAAAACTATATAGTTAAATGTTCTTATATATTTTGATGATAGTCTTATTTCTCTATAAATAAATGTTGTAAATTTTCTTCTTTGTGTTTTTGAGTTCTAATTTCAATTAAATTCATATTGTTATTAATGATTTTAACTAGTACTTATTTACAAGTTCACTAAATAAGTGCCCCAATTTTAAGTTATAAAACTTCTTGATCGATAATGTTGTGAAGAAAAAAACAAGTCTCTAACTAAAACGAATAAAAATCGCGTTCATTTTAAGAAGAGTAACCAAGTTTATTTTAAGTTTTAAGGTTTTCCACCAAAAAAGAATGGATGTTTGCTGATCAAGGACCCATTCTTAATTGCAACACTTAAGTCATTATTATATCGTATTGATTTGATTCCGATCCGTAAAATTATTATTAAATATAATGATTTTAAAGGAAGGGACCTCATCTTCCTGCATAAAAGTGGGACAACATTTATGCTAGTAGTCAAGTACTAGCATAAAAAATTCTCAAACAATTATTTATATATATTTAAAAAGTGTTGATATAGAAAAAATTGCTTTATTTAAACTTTTTTGATACTTTAAATACATTAACTTAGGGTTTCTTATAAATCACAAGTACTTATAAAGTTACTTAGTAAGTTACTTATAAATCAAAGTAATATCGTTAATTAAGTCTTAATCATGGATGACATATTAGACCATTGTAGATCTAAATTTGCAAAACTTACAACTGATTGAAACCATAAAACATTGGTAGCCACATATTTAAAACTAAATTAACTATTTTAAAACTAAATGACTCCATAACAAATCTGAAAAACATAATCGTTTATGAATTTTATTCCGCAAACTTTTATTCCAAACATTTTCTGTGCGACGTTATCTAAGACCACAAAACATAAAAATCTGTAAAATTCTTTAATTAGCGTTTATCACTTGTTTAAATTTTGATTAATGGTAAACGCTAGGTTTGTGCAGGTATAAAGTGTACCTGCAAACACCTGTCAGTGTTCAGGCACTCTTACTAAAATGCATATAATGACTGTTCAGTTTTAGAAGAGATCAAATTTTCAGTTTGATCTAAGCGTTTCACGTTACTCTATTCAAAAAACTAAGAACTGTAAATTTGGAATAGTGATAGTTACAATAATTATATGATTTAACCGTTATGATGCTCTATGGACAAAAAGTTTGGCTTCTTTGTCATTTGGAACCTATTTTAGTTATAGGGAATTCTATCATGGCAGTACAATGAATTTCATACACATGATCTCTCAGTTGGATTTCTGGTAATAAATCTCATTAATTTCTTGGGCGATGTAAGATTTATCATTTAACTGCCAGTAAAGTATAGTGATCGATTTAGAGATTTGACTGGTTTATACGTTTTGAGGTACCTTAAATCCTTTTCTAACATAAATAAAATGATGTTTGGTTGCGTATGGCATAGGTTGGATGGGTACGTATGAAAAATTTTGTATGCACCGTGTTACCTTCAGTATTTGTTCAATATTAATGAAATTTGTCAGATACCTATTCCTTCCTTGTGGTGGGGGGGAAGAGATATTGAATCATAGATAATATAAATTATAAATAACGATTACATAGTTTCCACTTTTTTGGTCACGTTGTACACTTCAATTCAGCAATAAGTATTGTCTTTATAGAGATTTACAACAATTTTAAAATTGCATAAATTTTTCTAGGAGGCAATATAGCACTATTACTGACAACTATTAAGTTAGTAATAGTTTATTGCATAAACAATGCAATGTTATTATCAATGTTGAAGCCATGTTAAGATCTATTAATTTAATTGAGTATTCATTATTTCTGATAAAGATTCTACACTACTCTGCATTTTTCCTTAAAACTTTATTTGATGTTGTTTTATAGAGATTTTCTTTTTACATATATTGAAACATTATTTTATCATTTTCTTACTAGATAAAGATTCCCAAACACCTAAAGCAGGTTTAGGCCATATATAGAATTTTATATAAATGTTGTGATATAAGTAAGCATGTTTAACATGGAGTCAGTATTTTCGAAGCTGTTTGCTTCATTTCCCAAGTAGCCATCCCCTCCTACTGGCTCCATTCCAATATGCTAATACTTCCAATACAACTAGTTCTCAAACAAGTTTTGCTAGTGGCGTGATGTTTACCTTTTTTTTTTTTTAATCAACACTGTTATTCACTCTTTCTTACATACTAAATACGCAGCATATAGTGGTTTATTTTAATTTAAAACTTGCATCGCAACTTGTATTTTTAAAATAAAAATGGTAAATATACAAAATTTTGATAATTTCATACATTAATACTTTTTCTATTAGTCCAGTGATTTAACAATAATAATAATATGTCATAACTGATAGTTGAGTGTCATAACAATAATGAGAGTTCAGCCAACAATACCCCAGGCCTTTTTAAATTGGATGAAATTCTGATTGAAGGAATCGTAAAACAGATTAAGACTTGTCCTGACTTAATAGGTGTAATCATTGCTAACGCTGTCAATTTCCAAATCAAGTAACTTGTTCTTCTTTATTCACTTGAATACTACTTGATATATTACTTGAATTCATTTGCTCACTTATGACTTATAAACGAGAGACCTAAAAGCGTTAATCCCCTAGTGTTGGTGGTGAATTCCTTGAATATATGGTATATCACGTATTATTGTAATAATCTTGCAAATATATATCACAAATTTTAAACACTTAAAAAATACTATAAAAACTTTCATATATAAATACATATCATTAAAGATATATCATACATTGCTCCTATTGGTTTTTGTTTCAATCTTCCTAAATAACAATTTCGTCATTTTATCTATACAAAATAACTAAATTGTTATTTCCAATCCTCAACATGTTTCATGAGTTTACAACTCATCAGGATGTAAATGATGTTGTTTTCCGAATATTTATTTATGTAAGTTGTTTTAAAGGTAGTAGTTTTGCAAAATAACATAAGTAATTTTGTAATTAAATTTTAATTAATGTAGGTAGTTTTAAAAGACATTGGCAAAATAAGTCAATTTATGTTTAAATTTACTTATTCCTTAAATGATCTCTTAAGGAGTACTTAGATAAATGAAAATTTGAAACAAAAAATCATTTACGTCTTGCTGATGAGTAATGAACACATAAAACATATTGAGTATAGGAAATATACTACATGGTATCGACCAAATAACCTTATAGAGAAAGCGTTACGGAGAAAGATTTGAAAAACAAGTACCAGCAGTATAGTGATAAACTCTAATAATGATATACCCATTAAGGTCTGCTACCAAAATTTACAAATATATATATATCATTGAAAATGACACGGAGAAGATAGAAGGGGTAGAAGAAACAGGTATCAACTAAGTTTGGTGTCAATTTCAATAATGTGTGAGTCAAGGAAGGACTGCTACCAAAATTTACAAATATATATATGTTCAAACTACAATAAAAATGGGGGGGGGAGGGGGGGAAGACTAAGATCTTTCAACCATAACAAGTGATATTCGTCAAAGTCAAAAACCCGGAGTCAAAAAAAGTGTGGAGACTTTAGCTTAATTTTCATTGGATATCATATATTTTATATGTTCATTTTTTTAATCATTTTTTTATTATTATTTTGATATACTAAAAGGCTTTTAAACTAATTACATATTATCTAAGAAAAAAACTGATAAGGAATATAAACTCCGACACGATTAATACTTAACTGAACCAATCTCATCTCCACGCCTCCCTTCGCGCAGTCGTGGGATGAATCATCACACAACATGAACCTGCTTTTACAAGAAGGAATCTAAGCATTAGAATTCAATCTTCATGTTAGTAATAGAATATAACAATTCTTTTTATGATTTATATTTTGGAAATTGATGATTTTATACTCAAATTATAAAGAATGGCTATTTAGACTTTTTCATGATCAGGTTCGATCAAATCTGTTTAAAATTCGAAGATTGGTCATTCAACTCTGATCAGATGTATGTAATAGAAATAAGAAATAATTTGAGTTTCTTCTTGGACGTGCTCCTGGATTTTATTATGTAAAAGTTTGTGATTAGAGATTTGTGAAGATGTAAAATCCTGTGTAAACGTAATATTAGAGCCACGGCATATAATAAAATGTAAGGAAAGACAGGGTATGATTGACTTAAACACGGCCAATATAACACTATGAAAAGTAATAAAAAAGTTAGCAGATAATTAAGATAATTTAATAATTATTTTAACTTCCTCCTTTCAGAAAAATACTATCCAGATTACTCACTTTTAATACATTGAAGAAGGCGCTTAACCGTCTTCCGCAAGCCTGTACCATATCAGGTCGTTGATAAAAATACTTACCCTAATAGGCGAATTAACAAAATGCTTGCGATTCCCGATGTAGAACCTACCCAGCAGTACTGCTTGCTTGTAGTTAAAATGATTGCCGGCCTTGGAAACAAACATACGATTAGAGGTTCTCAAGTAATTCTCAAGAAAAACAATATTTTACAAAACTTTAAGAGAACAACTTAAACCCTTAGACAAAATATTTGATTTTATCGTAATATTAACAGAAGAATTTTCATAATTTAATCAATGTTCTACTACATATTTTGAAGGCCCCTGAATATAAAAGGTTGTGTTGCAATAAAGTTAGTGCGTCTTTGATTTTAAGCAGCCCTCATTTAATATTCCATCCCACCACCGACCTTGTTTTCAACCTGAAATGAAGCAGTCCTTTCTCTTCACCAGCTGGATATTATAAAGCAGTAGTCAAATGAAGTTCTCAGAATCACGTGATCTTTCATTGAAAGTTTATATAAACTAGAAAGTAAGCGATTACGTCGACGTTTCAAAGAAAGCAACCATGATATACAAACACCATATTCTATTCTCAGAGGTTATAACCCGTTCAATTAAAAATTATAAACAAAGAAACTTGTCATTTGGTCTTAAAAACAATAACAAAAATTTTTATTAGTCCATTATTTGTTTAACAAAGTGTAGCATACAAAACAAGCATTTTGTCAACTTTGGAATTTCAGTCGAGCAAATGTTCACATTGAGAAGTAGCAAAATACACCTGGATAAAGTCATCAAAATGAATCTTTTAATCTAAAAAATAGAAAAAATTCTATTTTATATTTTTTATTTATATTTCTGATAATCATTTAAATAATCAAATTTTCCGAATAGTTCATCAATCATAGGTGGGCTTAGCGTACGTCTATATGCCAAACTATATAACTTGCGCAACTATTTCTAAATGTTACTCACAAGAATAGAGAGAAGAGATATGAGATGAACCAAAATGAAAAAAAAATATAGATTACGTTATTTTACAGAGTTACATTTCTGCAGACATGCATAAAATATGCAATACTCTATTACTGATAATTTTGTGTCGACAAAGTGTGCAGAGTGCTTGTAGTTGTGTTAAGTGCAAACTTTTGTAAGCACTATAAAAGCCGCAGCATTGACATATCATATAGAATTTGACATGTATCTAAACTAGTCCTTAGTAGAAGTAAAACTGTTCTTTCTTCGGGCAATACTTAATCATAAAAGCTAATTTAGTTAAATTGGCTACTAATGACCTACTTATCTTTTTTACTTTCAAATTTCAAAAACTTGACAGTCACTCCAAGTTTTTCCATTTCCAATCAATTTTCATTTCAATGGAAATGATTAAATGATTTGAGCTTTAGTGTATTCATGATTTTTATCATTTATTTATTTATAAGTAGCCAATTAATATTTGAGTTTTACTTTAAAATTTATACTTGGTATGAAGTAATCCCCGACAGCCATTCAACTGGAATTCAACCTTATAATGCCCTAGTACAGGGGTGGCGAACACGCGGCTCTCGAGCCGCATGCGGCTCCGGGCCAAAATGATGCGGCTCTTTGCCTCTTATCAATTATTTTGTATACTGTGGCTCTTTGCCAAGTTTGGATTTTGTTTTAGATACATCGTCTTTCGTACTCATTTCTATGTCACAAGTTAGTGGAAAGAGAACCTCTCTCAAGGTGTAAGTTCTGAGTACTTTCTAGATTTAGGAAAATCCCTGTGAAAGTCAATGCTCCTTAATGAGTTCGAGGAAACCCTCCTTTAGGTCGAGTTCCCTGCATCTCCCAACCTTTTTAAAAGAATGTTTTATAAATAAAGAGGCTCAGTCTTTTCCCGTCGCGAGCTAGTGCAGTTTAAAGTTCTTTTTTAAAAAACCCCTTTTAACTCGTCAAAACATAACAAGTTGAAGCTTGTTAAAAAAAAACCACAGATCACTTTCTCATCGACCCGTTTTAATGCTGACACCGACTGCCTGAAAACCCCACTTGTTACGATGAGGGCAGCGAGTGAACTAGAAATTATTGAGCTACGCGAGGACCATAGAATGAAATTTGTTTTGAAGGAAGGCATGTTACGTTTTGGAGAGCTGTGCCAACTGAAAAATACCCGTGTGTAAAAGAGCCGCTCTCAAGCTGCTGTCTATGTTCTCGTCAACATACGTCTGTGGAAAAGCTGTTTTCTAGTTTGAAACACGTTAAAAATCAAAGCATGGTCCATTCTGATGACATCATGTAAAGGAACTGCTCCGAATCACTCCAACAAGGTAACAAAAAACACCTGACTGAGCATGTTATATTATGTGTTTAATATATTATGGTTAAAATTATATGTTTTTGTGTGGTGTGGCTCTCTGACTCTCACAGTTTAAAATTTTGGGCTCTTTTTGTCGAACTTGTTCGCCACCCCTGCCCTAGTATGTAGCTTAATTTACAAAGTCCATACTTTAATGAGTGTAATTAACCACATGGGCAGGACTGCTGAGTCAGGACAAAAGTCCTATTTGGTTCAACTTTTCTCTCACACAACACCCGATGTAGAGTTTATCTGATGAACTCTATTATTACCCAGTGCTGTACAGTTAAGATCATCTTATGGAAAAAACAAGCCTCGGCTAAAGCCAGATTTATAAAGATATACTGAAGAATATTTGTCTCTGAATATTCTAGTATTAAGGGTCAAAGAGTAGGCCATGCAATTTTAAAAGTTGAAACTTATAGCGACTAGCACGTTAAACTTCAATTACTTCATTTACCGTTCATAAATGAATGATTAATCAAAAATTTGTTCAATAAATATAATGTATCACATAATTATTTATTTGCTTTTCTGCATTGTTATACTGGTTGTCTTTGAAGAAGTTGTGGCCTTGAATACTTGAACATGAAGGTCAAGGTCAGGTAAAGAGAAGAGTTGATTTCACTCAAGTTGTATTGTATTATAGCTGTCCTACTTTAAATTACACAACATGTTATTTGCATTTGTACATTGTGATACTAGTCGTCCTTTAATGAAGTTATGACCTTGAATAAATGAATGAAACATGAAAACAGTGAATCAAAGAATAAATGCTAGAAAAAATACGCATAAAGGTATATAAAAGTCTTCACATTAATAGTCAAGATATCAAAGTCAATTGGTAATACGTCACGATACCACTTTAAAATTTCTTTTTCCTTACAATTTAAACTGACGTAGTTTCCTTCTTTTTTAAAAAAAAATAGTTCACAGTTTCATGAATTTAAAACTATTATGAAATTTTATTTCCAAATAACCTCTAAGATAAATGAACCAAAATCAAGTAATCACACACTCGTGGTTCCATAACATAGTTCCTACTATTATAATGTAATAGTAACATGACTTTACTACTAACATTTTCAGAGATAAATATATTTCAGTATACTTTTATTGATCAAGTTTTTTCTGAAGCGTTTTCAGGAAGATGTTCTTAACTGTATACTGCTGGTAATTGATATAGTTCCATATTTATTATGGTTAGAGTCGCATGATAAATCTTTTTATTACGCTGTTGAGGATGATGTGGTTAGGATTGGTAGAGGGATTAAGCAAGTGAATGTAAATCGTCTGGGAGCAGCTTGCAAAATTAATTTGTTTGTTTTACTGCAAAGTTAACATTGAAATCATAGGACATTATGTTGTTGATTAAATAGAGTGGTAGATGAAAAAATGTTCTGAATCAATAGCTATGGCATAGCACCAGGAAAGTATGATTGCAATATATATTGACAGCTTGTATGTTGTATGAGTATTCAATTGGAGTCCAGAGGTCACTTAGACTTGTCAAACATTAGTGAATTCCAGTTTTATGCGTAACTTTTAAGTCATATTAGTGTCAAAGTACAGTCCAAGACAGCGTGCAGAAGTTGAGGGAGGGATACTTTATATTTTATGCGTTCTGGAAGAAGCAGAAGTTAAGGCAAAGCGGGTAATCAAATTATTTAACAGACCAGAGTCAAGTCAAGTGTCAAGGCTTAATATAGGCCTGAATGAAATGTGGATTAAAACTGAGGGTCCATGGGAATGTCACAGGTATAGAGAGTACAGAGGATTGCAACCAGGACACTGCCATCAACTTCGACCCAAGACGGTGTCATTTTGACTCAGATACGTATTTCAGAAGTAGGAGATGTATATTCATTAGTGCAGGATTATAGTTAAATATTTTTTTTTTATGCAAGACAGATTCATACGAACATGAAATGCTAAAAGCTTCTTATATAAAATATTCTTAATATATATGTATGTATACAACCTGAAATCATTTAAAAATTATTTTACTTAGCAGTATGTATAAAAAATACCACATTGATGCTAATAGAACGGTATGAATCCCTTGAAGAAACAAAAATTATCAATAGTGTAATTTCTTGTTTTGTAAACAATAAAAATTGACAAAAAAAATACACAAAGATTAGTTAAATTGAAATACTGATAGTTAAGAACATAATGATTCTTTTAGGTGACCCTACAATCTTTGGTAACCTCAAACCTCCACAGGAAGTCATTGAAGCAGTAAAAGAGAGCGTTCAATCTTTCTCCTACAATGGATATGCTCCTTCAACAGGTTCGTACAATCAAAACAAATCAACTATATTAGGCTGGGTTTTTTTTCTTAATTTTAAAGTTATTTTTCTTCTCAGGTTATTTAGTTGCGAGAGAAGCAGTAGCTGAATATTCATCAAATGAGTATTATTCCGTCAGTCCTGCGGTAAGATATACATTTTAAAATTAATATAATCAGGTTATATTTCACTGAATGTAAAATATATATCAATTTTCAGAGTATTGCGTGGAAACAAGCACTATCTTGAAATCTTATTTTTTGCCTTTTATGATTTAATTTATATTACAGCCTTTACAGCTTACCGGGTTTGCTCTCATTAATACTTATATTATCCTTACAATGATGTTTCTGTTTTAGGATGTTATTCTTTGCAGTGGATGTTCCTGTGCTTTAGATTTATGCATAACAGCTTTAGTCAATCCAGGACAGAACATTCTTATTCCCCGACCAGGATTTTCAATTTACAAAACCTTGGCAGAAGGACTAGGAATTTCTTGCAAATATTATAATTTAATGGTAACTATTTGTTTTTTTTTTAATTTCATCAACTTTATCAACGTTATATAATAGAATTTGTTATGTGTACATAGTTTGATGGGACACATGCGTGAACGGCCTTGAATAAGGCCGTTTGACAAAAGAATATTTTCAGTAACTACATGACAGTCTAGAGGTTGAACAGTTTAAAAACACTTTCAAATTGGGCTGGAAATAAGATAAAGGAATATTACCACATGATGTAAGTGCCCTCAATCAGGGACTCACTCGTAAGTTTCACACGGTGAACATCTTCTCCCCCACACTTAGCTTAATTTTCTTGTTTTACATTCACACCTAGTCTTCGTGTAGACACCTACAAGTAAGCCTAGTTATTTTAAGCGTATTATTTATTTAATATATAAATAAATATAAATTAATGAAAACTTAAATGGTTTGCTATCTGCTGTAGCTATTCCATTGACAACAGATCAACTTCTAACTATAAGAATATTTAAGAGACTCAATAATATATCCACCGTTTGATAGAATAGGTGTGTTCTCTAATCGGGATTCGGTCAATTTTCTAGGATAAAAAATCAAACTCTCGTTGTCAATGTTTCGGTTTTATTTAAAACCTTTTTCATAGGCCTACAAACAAAGGATAATAAGAAATCACATGTCATCATAACAAATAACATCAAACATATACAAAATATATGTATATGTACATACACAATATATTTAATACTGTGTATGTGTATGTTTGATGTTGATATGTGATTTCTTATTATCCTTTGTGTGTAGGCCTATGAAAAAGGTTTTAAATAAAACAGAAACGTCGGCAACGAGAGTTTGATTTTTTATCCTGGAAAATTGACCGAATCCCGATTAGAGAACACACCTATAAGAATATTGTTACTAACTTTGTGAAGCACAAAATGTCACATACACACTTTAACTTTATTGAATGTTTCCATATTTTATTTAAAAATATATATTTTTTCAGCCCGAGAAAGGTTGGGAAGTTGATTTGATGGATCTCGAGTCCCAGATCGATGAAATGACAGCAGCTATAGTAGTTAATAACCCTTCCAACCCTTGTGGCAGTGTCTACTCGAGAGAACACCTTGAAAGAATCGTGACAGTTGCTGAAAGGAATTTCGTTCCCATTATTGCAGATGAAATATATGAACATCTGGTAAATAGCAAAACTTTAATTATGTATCATGTAGTACATTTTTTTTAGCCATCTTCAATATACTAACAGTCTTGATGGAGTATTAAGCTTACGTAGAATCTTGTATAGGCTGATAAAACTCTTGAAATGTCTCATAGATATTGCTCCCCGATTAGATTCACCGTCTTTTTTCAACAAAAAGGGATTAATTACATTTAGGCCATACCTAGGGCCTAAAATAGGCATATTTCATAGAAATCGATCTCAACATTTCAGTATGTTATATTTAAACAATTTTATGTTATAATGATCTGATTATGTCCCTTTAATTTATTTGTCTTTCACTCGCCTTTCTTCTTCAGATACACACTCACAATCTAGATATACTGATATTTATCATACATATATTTATATATGATAATATAAATATATATATTCTGAAACTATAAAGATTTCACCATAAACACGTCAAATAAAAATCAACACCCACAGAAAGAAATCAAAAAAAAAGACTAAGGTCTTTCAACCGCAACACGTGGTCTTTGTCAGAGTCAAACTTATACTGTATCAATTTGGTCCTGACGAAAACCGTATGTTACGGTTGAAAGATCTTAGTATTTTTTCTGATTTTTTTACTGTGGTTTAGACGTTGATATATATATACCAAAATATGCATGTAGACTATTTTTATTCTCAAAATAATATAAAAAAAAACGTTGTCTGAGATATGTCGATCAATTTTTTGTCAAATAAATATTTCCTGTTATTTAATGAAGAGTTAAACACAATCGTTAAAAACCCTAATTTATTTTCTTACACCCTATTTAAAAAGTAGGAACAGTTAAAATATTTTCATTTATTCTCTTCGAATCTATAACAAAAAATCTGGAGTGGCCTACACTCTACTTTACTATAAGTAACTCAATGTCAAACTTCTTGAGTATATAAAACATAACGTATCATTTAAGCATAACATAAATATCTAAATGGGATATAATTATTAGCATTGCATTCGTGAGGTAGTACAGATAGTGATTGAAGGACATATCAATTTATAAGCTTATTTTTGTACATCACAAATAATTTATTATTTGCAAATAATTTCATTAGTATAACTACAGCAGTACTAACATTTTTGAAAAACCAATGTGAACATTTCTTGAAACGAAATATTATCCTACAAGACAACATGGCTATTGTTCAAATAGCCAGTAGATTTCTTACATTGTTTACTTGACATCCTTCTACATTGAATATTAATGTAAAATTTTCAAATTTGAAACAGTAAAATACCCTTTTTTTCACTGAAAAACATCTTAAACAGCGAAGAAAATGTTGTTTTAATGTGATTTGTTAATTAAAGATGTACGATAATTACAGTTATTAATCTCTAAACGAAAGATTTATATTTTGAATTATCTCTTACATTTTTGGTTTTTAACAGAATTATTATACTTGGAATTTTATGGCTTCTTAGTATTTAATAAGATCATTTTCCTTCCCCTTTATCAAATAACATACATACAAATTATTTTTAATGAGTGTTATCATTTACCTGCACAATATTATTCCTCTTACAATATTATCTCTTATAAGTCAATAATATATTTTCATTTTTCCATTAGAAACATCAATTTTATCTCAATGGTTTCGCTCAAAAAATTTCTAAGTCAATGTAAACAATGTAAAAAAATACAAAAAATTCGACAAGTATAGCAGGTGATCTCTTAGTCTAGGATAAACAAAGAGTTTTTATATCGTTATTGCTCTTTCCCGTAATTGAAACTTCATGATTTTTTTTTTATGAATTGCTAATTTGTCGTTCCATTTTTGGTCAAATTTTCATAATTTTTTAACGAGCCGTTTAGCGTCAAAAAAACATTTTCTGAAAACACAAATCGTACTGTAACGCCCCTTTAGCGAATGTAATTTTGAAAAAAAATATCTCAACTCATTCTCCATATAATGTTCTATTTATAGGCATAGTTTCATTCTTGTCCGTCAAACAGTATGGCTTGTATCGCTCTCACAAGGTTTGAGATTGAATTATAAGTCAAAATTTTTACATTTTATTAAAAAAAAAATATTTCCTGTTGTTTTAAAATTCTGGATATATTTTTCGTTTGTTCCATTTGTGACTTCAAAGATAATGTCAAAATTTCAAAACTCTAGGGTTATCAGTTTAGGAGAAAAAAATGTTTTAAAAAAAACGGTTTTTGGCAAAAAAAGTGACTTTCCCATCATGCATAATTCTTCCCAAGCAATAGGGAACTTCGTCTAAATGGGGCCCATTTTTGTGTAAAATATCAACTTGATCCATCAAAGATTCTGGACCGTAGCGTGGTAACAAGCAATGCTAACACACGCACCCACCCACCCACACACACGCAGACATCATCGTAAAAACGTCATAAAACGACTTCTGGGACCTCAAAACATGTAATTCCGTCAAAATCTCGAGATCGAATTTTTTCACGATCACTATACTTTACTTATAGTAAAGTAAAAAACTATGAAAGATATTAGGAAATGTTTCAAAAAAAGCAAGCTATTTCTATAACAACTCTTATAATTACGATTTTGATAAAATTGGAACAAAAGTTATTGTTAGTCACCTAAGTGAGATTCCAAAGATTTAAACTACTCTAAATATTTTGAGTATGAATCCTATAACTATAATGATTGTTATAGCTTTCACAATTCAAAATGTTATCTTATTATCCCAATTGGCAAATTTATGTGTGTACATGTGTGTTTAATGCATGTTGAGTGCATATACGTGTATGTATAGTACGTAAAAGAGAGAACAGAGAAGAGAGAGAGAGAGAGAGAGAGAGAGAGAGAGAGAGAGAGAAAGTGAATAAGAGATTGTATTTGTGTGCGTTTAATAGGAATAAGAATGACTGTCAGATCACTAGGAATATATATCTAATAATTTTTATTTAAATTCCCAAGACATATGATATCATTTGTAATAACTCAATTAAACATTAATTATTTATTTTTTCTGCTTAATGGATTGTTATTTTCTAGGTTTTTCAATCAGAAGAATTCATACCAATTGCTTCAGTGTCCGACGATGTGCCTATTCTCTCTTGTAGCGGCCTTACCAAAAGGTAAGTCATGTTTTATGTGTATAAATCTCAAATAACTAAATAATTTAATTACTAAATATCTAAATAATATTAATATAGTTAAATATATATGTCATCTATTAAAATAAGTGAAGAAAGAACATGTCACGCAATAATGTCGAGATTGCCACTACATTACCACAGCTCCACTGTTGTACAAAATTACTATACGAGAATCAATAATAGGTATAATATACATACGTACATACATAATATAATATATGCTATTTGAATCAATAATAATATACTCTAGAATGTCTACAGGGCAACAAAAATCATTCACCTTTGATCAACTTAATAAGACAAAAACTGGACAGTTTAAAAGCAAGGGCAACAGTTTATTTTACCTGAGTCAAGAGCCACATTGGTATAGAAGGGAACGAGTTGGCTGACCAGCTGGCCAAAAGGACGGCCCAACAGATAAATACAGAGCCAATCTACTCTCACATGCCAAACACTGCCCTCAAGCAGTGGGCCCATGAACGTAGCATGGAGTGCTGGCAGAAGTTGTGGGAAGAGGCGACCAATGCTCAACTTACAAAAAGATTTCTACCATCTGTCAGTCAGAGAAAGAAAAAGAACCTCAAAGTGGACTGGAGACTGACCCAGTTTCTAACAGGGCATGGGAGATTTGGCCACTATCTCCACCGCCTGAAACTTGTCAAATCTCCAGGGTGTAGCTGTGACGGTAGGTCACCTCAAACAGTTCAACACCTCCTGTTCGACTGCGTTGAGTTAAACTCAGAGAGGAGTAGGATGGAGAGAAAAGTGGTGACTGCCGGAGGTGCGTGGCCCCCGCAGCTTGCAGCTTTGTTGGAGGAGGGCCTAGTCGGTGCCTTCGGGGAAGTGGTTAACAAATATTTTAATTTACTGAGTTGATTATGATAGCCTGTATTATCTGTGTGCTCTGATGGCAATTGCTCTGTTGTCATTGTGGTTATTTTGTTGTTGTTAGTCATTATATATTTAAGCTGTATTTGCATAGCATGATGGAGATTGTTGTGTAGCATTGAAGATTTTGATGCGTGTGGTGCCTTCGGGTGGAGCATGCTGTTCTCTAACAATAAAAAAAAAAAAAAAAATATACGTCTCTTTCGGATTACAAACTGCATTATTTTAACAAGGTTTACTTTCTGTTTATACTATCATTGTGAAAAGCACCGTGCTACGATGTACTCCGCGAGACTCCAGACTACCATAATGATGCACTATTTATCAAGTAGTGGGGCTCCATAGCTTTCCAATGTAACAATAAAATATTTTAAAAGATATTTGAATGGTCCGTGCCGCATGAACCCTTCAAGAATTACAGCCAGAATTGCTACATAAGAGGCATCAAATTAACGGATATTAATGAATTCGGATATTCTGAAGAAATTAACGGATATTAACAACTGATTAAAGTTTGAAAAATTGTATAATGATAAAACAAATTTCTTGGAAAAATTCACAATAATTAAAATGTTACAACCAGTTATTTCACATGACTCTGGCAAGTATAATGTGATTCTCTTCCGGTGAGTACATGTTCTTATCATCCTCAAGTGTTTAGCAATTCTAAATTCAAGTGCTTCTTAAGTGCTAACAATAATTAGTGTTGCGACGATATCCGGCAGCATTACAAACATATAATCAGAACACCCAAGACTGCCATAAATTTGTTTCATTTTTTGTTTCCAGATTTCTGATCCCAGGATGGAGAATGGGTTGGATTATAATTCACGACAGAAATGAAGTTCTATCAAGAGAGGTATATTATAGTGATTTGGTATTAGTAGTGAAACATTAGAGTTTTCTAGTCAGTATGTTTTAGGTACATATAAAAATTTATAACTTTTACATGTGTCAAAAAGGATATGAAACTTAACAAAATCTGTTTATACTGAATGTTGTAAATAATATTAAATGAAACTAAAATGGGCAGCTTATTGGGTTACTGTTCATTGTGATCATCGTAATGGGTTTGTACAATTTTGTCAATTGTAGTTTATATATAAATGATTTTTTTGTTTATTGGGTCAATAAAGTTAAAATTTAAACTCTTTCATTACAAATATATTTATTATATTACTTTTAATTTTATTAAATATTAACTGTGAAGTTAAAGAAATCACTCAACCTATTCTGATCTAAAACAATTGTTTCAGAACTGAAGTTTTACTTTGTGACTAAAGAACATAAAATTCCTGAAATTCGATAGTATAATTTTAAGAAAAATGATTAATTATAAATGTTATAGTCAATTTGAAAGGTATATTTTTTATTTTCTAGGTTAGGAAGGGTTTACAATGTCTCAGCCAGAGGATTATTGGAAGTAATACGATCGTACAAGGCGCCCTTCCCCGAATATTAAAACAAACTCCTCATGCATTCTATCAAGACACAATTGATACGATACAGGTAAATATTCAATTAATATACAAAAGAATTGTCAACCCTCAGGAATGTATTGTTTATCATAATACCTGCTAGACTGACAGCACTTTCACCACTCGAGGAGACCATACTACCACGAATAATGTATACAGACAAAATAAAAGAGTAGACACGTAAGTACTGACCCCACAACCACAGTAGTACTATAGTTCATCATAGCAGGTCCATGACCTGGAACTGCTAATTACAACGTGCGCTAGAGTGCGCGGAAAGAATCGTTGGTCGTCGGTACCTAGTGTACATTGGGCACCCAGAAATCTTGTCTGAGTTACCATAGGACTTTCATTTGCCTAATTTATAATAAATAAATAAAATAATATATAAATAAAAATAATTTATAAATGATAGTGGATTAGTGTCAGTTGTATCAAGGAGGTGGTCAAATGACAGAAAAAAATGATCTCTCTTTCAAAAAGAAACAAATTTCTTTCACAAATTTCTTTCTGTCAATTTTATTTTAATCGCTTTGGATCCAATTTAACATTAATATCTACATTTTACCTTCTTCTGTTTAATATTCGTATTAAGGTAAAAGTTTGTTTTATCACAATTAGAGAACATTTTTTTTCGAACTTTGTATCCCACAAATATTAAATTTCAACTCAAAATCCAGAAACACAACACAACAAAACAATAAAAAACCCGGTGGATAGATTAATAACAAAACGAAAAATACCCGATTTTTTTAATAGAAATTACTTCCAAAATAAGTCAAATTTTAGTGCTGAGCTACCTTTTCTTTTACTTTTCTGCTATCTTCTTATTTTTCTTCCAGAGATAGCAGGAATTTAATATGAAATTTGGAGATTAGAAGATAGGTTAAGTTGCAGTGGTAGTCCCATGAGGGAAGCCACATAAGTCGAACATTGGCTGGCTGCTTGTGTCATCTCACAATAAACATCTACATTAGGAGTCCTAAATTTTGCCCAACTCAAGTGTATTTAGAGTAAGGATCTGGAACAAGTACCCTTACAAAATACAAACTCGTGACCGCCTAGTGTCCTCTCCAAGAGACGCTCAGATTTGTTCACCACCACGTGAATAAATCGAGGGTCAGGTGGGGATTGAACCCCGGATCTACCTGCTCAGTGGCGAGCTAACTTAACATGTACACAAGTGCAACACTTATTTATACTCATACGTGTATATATTTATGTTTATTTTGTAATGAAAATGTAAATGGATATATAAAAATGTATTTATGTATGTATTCATTAAAATGTAAGAGTAAACCAGTCATAAAAAAGGGAAGAGGTAAGAATATTCTGCCACATGCCACTATTACTGCCCGTGAGGCAGAACTAAAAATACACACACATTTCATATGAAGAAGAATATTATTTGAAATGTAAGTGAACGTAATACGTTAATGGAGCATGCAGAAATAAATGCCATTTAAAAAACATACAGACGAAAATTTACAAAACTTTTATTGGACCTAGGGGTATAATCAAGAGCGTATTTCCGTTTAAAACTCGATTTCAAAATTTCAAGAACGCACTTACTGCAACCCTTTCCAAAAGATAGATCAATAACCAAAAGCATTTAACATAAATCAACTTATTATGTGACAACTTGTACATGCAGTAGTAATATCTGGTTTCCAGCACAATACTATATATGCTTTTTTTTCAGAGGCACGCACAAATAGCATTTTCATTAATCAGCGAGATAATTGGGCTCACACCAGTCATGCCTCAAGGTGCCATGTATATGATGGTAAGTACAGTTCATCATATGTTACTATTCAGAAACTGTTATTCTACAATAGTTAAAACAGTGTTTCCAAAGTTTTTACCCCAGGGTACACCAATTAATTAACAACAACCAGGGATATAATATGGAAAAATATAATATTAATACAAAGTCTTTAGTTGTATAGTTATTTCCTGTGGAACATTTACTCAAAATGATAAAATTAAAAAATCTATTCTGCTCACAAATCAGTTTTATAAAAATAAAATATGATTCAAACAGTTAATCTACTTCTTCAGGTGCATCCGGTTTTGGGAAAGGTGAAAGAGGCCTCCAGAAAACTTGTTGCTAGTATATTATATTTAATGCAATGTACATATTCATATGTACTATAAAATTACTAAAAAAAGAAGTTTCCTAACCCCCTCTTGGTTGCTTATTTTCAAAGAAATAATAACGATTTCTTTTTGAGATGAGCTATTTAGAAATTCCTAAGAACTTTTTTTTTGTTGCGATTTCTCAAATAAATTATGAAGATATACTGAGAAAATATGACAATACTACAAAGCAATTGCAATACGAACCATTTAAATTTGCGAATGACCATTTTGAGACTAGCTATTTCGAAAACCGGTATACCTTATACTGAAAACTGCACTACACCTTTTACCAAACTAATAAGAAGCTAGTTTTTATGTAGTCGCAATGTTGCGATATAATTATTCAGGCAATATACCATAATATAAGGTAAACGCTGAGGTGGTGTTCTTTAACATATACTATTAAAAGGTTTAAATTGTAGGTTGGAATTGACATGGAGCACTTCCCTGATTTTGAGACTGATCTAAACTTTGTACAAGAAATGGTCAAAGAGGAATCTGTCTTCTGCCTACCTGGACAGGTAAGGTTAAACATTTCTTATTAACAGCCTTAAACAATCTGTCTACTAAACCATTGATCTATACGGTAATTCTCACAATGATATTCATTGAAAAAATTTTAATCTAAGTAGTGCTCCTCATCTCACAATATGTTAAATATTAAAAAGCACTTAAAATGTTGTGTATAAAACATTTAGTAAAACTGATATTTCAAATGATAGTTGTTCTCCAGAAGTTGGCTAGGAGAGCAAACAAATCTCATTTCTTATTATTCTGACGACGAACTATGGTTTGAAATTCAATTACTTTAAGAGTTTGCTATGTTATACCCTTTGTCTTTCAGTTCGATTGTAATTTCCTGTCGTAAATTACCGACCCAATAACTTATCTTCGCCTTTTTGTTTTATCATAATTAACCATTCTCCAAAAGTCCTTGAAAATGGTTTACTACTACCACAAACTGTTCTATTTTCGGAACTGTACGTCAAACAGTTATTTTATAAAATTTTATAATCGAAAGAATGAAGAAAAAACTGAACTTATTAAAAATAACTAAGAAATTAATGGAAAAAATAGTGAACAAACAACTTCAGATAAATTAAATACATATATATTATATTTATTTCTTCATATCAAATTTATATATTTCTTTTATTGGGTACCTAATTTTTGTGTTGCTTCGTTTACCTCACTTCTTCCTCCTGAAGAAGGTTGTACCTAAAATTATATACTACCTGGCTTTTGAAGCAAGCCACTTCTCCTATTGATGACGACGGTCGAAAAAATTAGTGAGTTGTGTCCGTATCTTCTGTGTAATTTAAGTGAAGATATACATTTATATACATTCTTTATATATATATATATACAAAACTAAAGTTTATCGGGACTCAGTCAGTTCTTCAGGTTCAAATTAAACTCTCATTGCCAATGTTTCGGTCTTTATTTAAAACCTCTTCCATAGGCAGAAGTATAAATTTTGAAACAGAAAAACTAAGTATTACATTACAAATTATTTTACACGGAAAAATAGTATGTGGATTTTAACAACTGTAGTCTGAGTGAACACGTGACACTGAACTAAAAGGTTTTAAATAAAGACCGAAACGTTGGCAATTAGAGTTTAATTTGAACCTGAAGAACTGACCGAGTCCCGATAAACTTTAGTTTTATTTCTAACCCACGGTCGATACTTTTATCAATATTATATATATATATATATATATAATATAAGTAATAAATATGTATTTATTACTGAAGATATATAACATTCTTCTCTCGTTTCTAGCAAGCTATAAGGGTAACCACATTATAGAAATTATTTTTAAGACGATTCAGGGGCATATTAAATAATTATTTAAATATATGAGTATTGGGGAGTCTAAAAAATAATACGTTTATCATTTATCTAAGATTGATGCTTATTTGCGATAATCCCAAAAATGAATGATTTATTTTCTGTTTCAGTGTTTTGACTACCCGGGATACATGCGTATTGTGTTAACAGTACCCGAAATGCAGTTAATAGAAGCCTGTCAAAGAATATCGTTTTTCTGCTCGAGACATTACCAACTCTCTATTGAATCTCATTCACTCAAGAGCCCTCTCTCTGACTTCAACAATTACATGATGCATTATAAACAAGTAGTAGTTTCGGACAGACATTAATCATTCCAATCTTTAGCTCCAACAAATATATCTTAAAACTACATAATGATGAAATATGTAAAAGCTGTCGTCTGAAATAGATACAGTAGTATATTGAAAGTTCAGTTTAAACAACTATAGTTAAAATAACTTATTTTCAAATCTAGCTTAAATAGTCACTACAAAACTTAGCACATATGATCTCTGCCAGTCTCAAACAATAAAAAACTAAAATCCCCTCCCATAACTACAACCTTCTCACCCAGTTCACCTTAAACATACTAATATGTTTGAATTACTGAATACAGTTCTGATGTCAATATCATTTCAATGAGGAGAGAAAATATTTTATTAAAATTATATTAAGTTTTCTGCATTAGACTTCAGGAAAGAGTTTTATTAGTTTCAATGATATTGTTTTGCATAAGTGCTGAAATTTAACTGAACTATTTAAAAAAATTAATAGAAATTTAAGAAAAACAAAATCAATATAAACATATTTAATTTTAAATTATAAAATGTTTTGGTAGAGTGTTAAAAATTTAATTTTTATTTGTTTATTATAATAAACCTTATTATTATTTTAAATCCATAGTTTCTGTAAGTAGAAAATGAATACTTTAAAAAAAATATATTTTAGCCCGTTTTACTAGGAAGTGATTTCATTCAAACGTATCATTCTTACAATACGTTGTACGTCAGTGAAGTATAAAACCACAACAAAAAAGGAAAATAATAAAAATAAATGCTCTGACGCCTTTCACTTTATGCCATCAGATAGTAAACAAAGTAAAAAAAGAGGGTAACATAAAAGTAACTATCAATATTTTAACATAGCACTTTTATGTTACCTTATTTATTTGTACTTTGTTTGCTATGTGATGACATAAACTGAAATGCCTTGGAGTATTAATTTCTGATACCTTTCCTTTTTCTTTGTGGTTTTATACTTCATTGATTGTATCCCGTGTTTATTGTTATTCTTCTCACTTATTTTATATATAATCAATAATGAATGGAAAATTACTTCTAAAACGGATAATAAAAGTTCAAAATTAGGCTTAAAAAAAATAAAAATAAACTAAAGAAGCCCTTACAATTCATATGCACACTTAAAACATGAAATTAACGTCATTCTACTGGTGAACGTGCCTTACAACTTTTCATCTTCCTCATTACTAAGATTGATACTTATTTGCGATAATCCGATTAAAATAAAAAAGTTGAGGCTGTAAATGTGTTTCATCTATTGTTTGTGCTTCTTTAATTATTTTTGAACTTTTGTAAATAAATGTATTTACTAGTGGATAGCATCTCTTAAATCCTATGCTATTTTAAAATTATGTTGAAATATCACCCTATGTACTCCAATATAGGGTGATATTTCAATATATATCACCCTGGTAATTTACATTACCAATATGTTGTAATGTAAATGTTTATACTGTTCAATTATCCTAGCCTGTATATTTATTATACATATGAATTGTAAACTATGATGAAAATCTTACTACACTGATTTTTTGCTCAATAAAAAAAATGTTATTTAATTGTTTACAAATTTTTAAATGAACACCATTCACTGAATTAAACCTTCAAAACACAGTTTTCATCAGACATAATCCAGAAAAAAAACCCAAAAAACTTCACTTTTGTCAGCAATGTCGTAATAAAAAAAATGTGTAATGCCTGTCCTTATTATTAAAAAAGAAAATTGAAAACAGAACGAGATACAAACCTAATATATATGAGTTTTCATATCATAGTTATATAAATAACAAAGTTGCAAAAACGAAACTTGTATGCAAAGAAAAATTAAATTTATTTGTAGATAACATAGATAACTCTTTCAGAATTAATACATGAAAAATTGAACGAATAAATTAAAGGCTTTGAAAGTTAATATGAAAGGATCTTCTGTTATACATTTCCTCTTAGAATCATTTAATACATAGCATAATCTTTGGGAACAGTTTAAGCATAAAAATTAGTTTTATTTAATTTTAGTATTATAGATATTTTTTTAAAATTTAGAGTATAATTTTTGAGGCAGAGGGAAACTGAAAAATATTGTTGCAGATTTAAAATATAGAAATACTTCAAAATAGTTTGGCTAAAATATGAAATCATATTGCACCATGTACTACTTATGTAGTATTATTTAAGCCAGCGGCTAAATTCTTGTAAGGAAGTAATGCCGGAAAAGGAGAGTTAATCTAACAGGAGAGATACCAGGATAGTTAAGTAGCCCACTTCATCACCCTCTCAAATAATAAACTGATAGGATGATACAGCAGTAGTGGACTCTGATCTGCCACTAACAATTACGACTTGCACGGAAATACTCGTCCATCGTTGATTGACATATAAAAATGAATGCCTCCTTTTTCTGATGTCTTACCTTTTATTTGTATTTTTTTTATAAACAAATATTTATAGCTCATAAACAAAAAAATTGCGCATTAATAACTGTTTCACACATTTGGGACCCCCAAAACTATAACTCTTCAGTTGTTAACTAACTTCAATAATTAAATAACAATAAAGAATTATTCTAGTAAGATCTAGCTAATTTATTTAAGTATAATTTAATCCCTAATAATGGGCTTCTACGTTGTAAACTTTCATTAAAAATATCAAAATGATATTTTCTAAGTTTCGTCAAGTAGGAATCAACAGACACTGCTGGAAGGAACACAGCTCGAGTATCTCCAGCAACTTTACTTTTAAGACTTCGAGCCTGAAACAGAAGAAGTACAATTTGACGATATTTAATTCGCTCAATATAACTTCAACCAGTACTTATATAAATCATACAAACGTACACAAAAATTTTATGTATATGTAGCAAAATTTCACAATAAACAAGTAAAATAAAATCAATGTACAACAAAAAACATATAAGATAAACTGATTTTTTATGAATAATTCATTCAGTAAAAGTGTCCATTGAATGCTTCATCTTGAAGCACTAACTCTGTGGACGATTTGGTAACTATTAAAGAAGCAAATCATCTTGCTCATTCATGCTTATTGAAGCTTTGGAGAAACTAAAGTACACCACTCCATTTCTGGTACTTGGTTTCCAAGACTTACACAAATACTCATCTCACGTCACTATTAAAGACAAATGCCAACGAAATTTTTGTTATTTCCAATATATTCCAATAAGCCAAAGCGCCATTCCGTCCTTATGTATTTTTTGTTTCTGGTAATGGTTTTTTTTTAACTATTTTCGAGTAGAACTTTTTCCACTCCAAAGCTTGGTTAAAGCGTAATGAACTGTGGTGTGACTCAAATTCAACTGTTTACCGATCACTCTGAAAGCCATCTTGTATTCTGTCGACATTTTCATTTGTTCGTCTGTTCAAGACCTTCCCTCGTCTGGAAGTTGAATGTATTCCATCTAAACATACTTTAAACCACCTAAAAACCTGAACTCTTAACAAAACATTGTCTCCGAAGGCTGAGTACTTTCCCTAATTGTAACTACTATACGTCATGTTCGTCTTCTTATCAATGGCACTTAGTTTAAAAATTGGTCAATATCACCTCTGTTAGAATTTTTAATTAATTACTTATTTATTCTGTAATGAATATCATTTATGTCCGTTTGTTTTATATAGTTTATATGACAACTAGTAAAACATAACAACTAATATCGAAAATAGAGCCTTTAGACCAATGCTGAGAGAACCAAGAGTTTAAAAGAAAATTAAATGTGAATGGCTCTTTCTGACTCCTAAGAGAATTGAAATCCATTTCAATGCATTAGTAATGTAAGCCACCCAATAACAAATAATGCAGAATATTGGAACAGTTTGTTATCAAATTTGGCGATTTTTTTTTAGACAAAGAAAAGGCTTCTCAAGTAAGTAATCAATTTGATTAAATAACATAGCAATACCTTGTCTAGGTGAATTTTAGCATTGGATGCAATATCAAAGACTAAATTTGCGATGTTCTCATCCATATATTGACGAATCAGACTCTCTTGCGAAACATTGTGTTTAGCCATGAGTTGAACAGGTAACGGAGGCGATGTTTTAATGTCCGAATAGTGCTGAACAGATCGCAAAAGGTTTGTCAAACCTTGTGCTTTTCCTAAATGACTAGCAGCATGATCAACCTCCATCGACTTCACACCTAACAGTCAAACATGTTTTCACCTTAGTCATTTTTTAACAACACTAAAAATAATTCATTCATTTTTATTATAGTAAAACAAAAACAATAGTTAATTTTTAACTAACTTACATAAGTTGATATTTGTTATATTAGGGCGAATAAATGTGCACATAGTTGTATAAGACACTATTCTAAAAAAAAAAAGGCTAATTACATAAAATATTAAGAAGGGTGTCATTAACACTACCTTAAAAGTTCTAAAAACCACTTTAATAATCCTGGTTTACTTAATACTACCTCATTATGATCCTAAAGACATTAATTAT
Organism: Hermatobates lingyangjiaoensis; assembly: GCA_026182355.1. NCBI lineage: Eukaryota > Metazoa > Arthropoda > Insecta > Hemiptera > Hermatobatidae > Hermatobates > Hermatobates lingyangjiaoensis. The sequence continues at coordinate 2,279,125 of JAPFBL010000024.1, forward strand.
ATTAATTCACTGAAATAATTTTTGCTCAATTAATTTAGTGCATTCATTCAATCAATACCTAAACGGCAATATTAATCGTCATATACAACCATATTAATAGTTCAAATGCAGATTATATTTAATATAAAAGAAAGAATCATATATTAAAGAGTAAAAAACGTTTCTAATTCATTACTAAAACCATTTTTTTCTAAAAATGGTTTTATAAATGAAATTAAACTCTTTACAATATCGAAAAAAGGTACTAAGAAATTGAATAATTTAAGTAACAATCAACGAAGTACAAATAAAGGCATTTGTTCTTCTATTCAAATTCCTAAAGGGGTTAGAATTCCGTACAAAAAGAACAAAATCAAGAACAATTTAGTAAAAAAGACTAAAAGGAGCCAGTTAAATTTTTCTTTCGTGGACAACAAAATAAATTAATGTTTATGTTGATGTTAAACATTAATTTAAATTGCTCGTTGATTATTTAATGCTAAGATTTTAAGAAATAATGCTAATATTTCTCGATAATGGAATTTAAATGATATATTTATTGAACATAATAAATTCTATTTAATACAACTCCTCATTTCTAATTAAAAAAATTACAAAACAAAAAATAAATTTAACTTTAAATAATTGAATATACGTTATTTTTATGTAATAGAGAGCAGTGTACAGGTTTTATATAAATCAAAACTGTATCCTTCAATTGTTCTCCAAAAGACAAATAACAAATGCAGTAAAAAAAAAACTTGAAGTTATAATCTAAAAGTATGTGTCATTGAATCATATTGAACAAAGGCTCCATGCAAAATATGATTTTAAGAAAGGTAACGAGGAATGTTAGATGCCTCAGTGAGTGAATCGGTAAGCTCACACTTCAGTCTTACCCATACAAAGTCAGTTACACTAAACCCCTGTTGGCGTTATCCGAATTCACCAGTACAAACTACAGATTGTATTAATTCTGGATAAGCTAAATTGATTAATGAAAGGATTGATTTCATAAAAAAAAAAACTCTCTGAAGTGGAAAGTATGAGTTTTTGAAGTAATGGCAGGTAATTTGCACAAAAAGAAGCAACTAAACATGGAAAACCCATCTTACCCAATGCTTGCAGGATGAGAAATAAAACAGGTGAAACTGTTTCTTCGCAATATTTTTCCATAGAATGAAGTGAATCGAATTTCAATTCTAAATTGTTGGCCCTAGCCACAAGTAATCTTCTTAAATTCTTCCTTGTTAAGTCATGCTTTTGTACAGCCTAGAAAGAAAAAAAAATTAGTGAGAAATACAACAAACTGATAATTTCATAAGTTTAGTTTTGTCATAAATAAATATTAGGTGTTTTTAGTATACAAAATGTATATCAATTGATTATGGACTTTATTATCAAATCCAGTTCGAGCATTAGTAATGGTCAATGAATTACTGTAAAAATTAATTTAAGGAAATATACAATAGGATGCTCAATTCATTTTTTTTAATGGTAAAATACTTCCATTACCATTGTTAATGAATCTTTCCCTGAAAAATCAATACAGAAATATTAATTAATCATTTCAAGAAGTATAATCTAAAACGACGCAACTGCAAACTCCAGATGTTCGACATAGTTCTACCTTTACTGGCAGAAATAACCTTTCTCGTAACATAATAGTATAACCTTTTTATAAGCAACTATAATGTTCTCTCTCTTATAAGAAGTAATAGGTTCTCTATAAAAAAAAATATAGAAATACCAATGTTTCCCGGTAAAAGTTTCGTTTGATACAGGTAAATAAAAACTCTACCTTTTAGCAGCACTGTAATAGAAATATTCATTCTCTTGTTGAACATTTTAAAATAATGAACAAGTGCAAAACTTAAAGGAAGCACAGGATTGTATAAATTACTATAGAAAACTTAGTAAACATCATAATAACATAAGAGAAACACGATTTAACAAATACTCAAGTATTAATATTACATAATAATTTAAGTAAGCAGTATAGTACTTCATAGTTTAATAGTTGTCATATTTCATTAAAGAAGTTTATAAAAATAATGTATAGAGCAGACTTCTTCTTTATTATAACTGTTAGATGTCACAAGAAAAACTGCAGTTCTACGACGTACAATACGAAGCTGTAGATAAAGGCATGTACACGGCTGCATATCTATTGTGTTCAACACAGGTCATCAAAGGTCAACACAGGTCAGGTCATCAAAGTTGGTGTATAGGAATTATTTCCTATACACCAACGAAATTCCTATAGATAGCTGACGAAATAACACCAGATAACAACACCGCAGGTTATTATTTGTGATAGCTAATACATTTGGTATGTTAACCAAACATTAAATTATTATGTTTAAAAAACATTTAAAAATTTTTTTTACAAGGTTAATATTCAATAAAATCAATTTCCAATTGGTCTAGTGCATCAAAGGATTTTACTTTTTTCTTTTTAATTTAAATGTTTTAGAAACTTCGTGATTACACTGAATTCGCTGCTAAATATTGTAACGGGTTTCACTTATTTTCTATGTTTTTTAAAGTAATTTATACAATCCTATGCTTTGTTTAAGTTTTGTATTTCATTATTTTAAAATGTTCAAGAAGAGAATGTATATTTCTATTACAGTTACTGCTTAAAAGGTTGAGTTTTTTATTTACCTGTATCAAAGAAAACTTTTGCTGGGAAACATTCGTATTTACACAATTTTTTATAGAGAACCTTACGCTTCTTATAAGAAAGAGAACCTTTTTATAAGAAAAATTATAGTTGCTTATAAAAAGGATACTGTATTATAAATAAAACAACAAAACAATTCCGCACCATACACTCAGTAAAGTAAACAGCAACACGCTTTAAGGGCAGCAACTAAAGCAACTATTATCGAGACCTATAATATTACTTATTCTCAAGAAATTACAAATCAAAATATATTTCCCTTAAAGTAGTATTAATAAATAGAAACAAAATTATGATCAACCTATTACTCTAGCTAGTTCAACAGCTACTGGATGCTTTGGTGGATTTCCTTCTAGAATTTGATTCAAAGTATCTTCCCAAAACTTCATTCTCATTTGAGCTATATGTTTCTCTTTAGCACTATCAGCAATTTTGGCAATTTCGATGTTGAAAGCTCGAAGAGCAAATGAAGTAGGCCTTATTGATCCTGGTAGTAAAAGAGTGCAAAGGAAATTTTCATATTCATTTGACCTACAAAAAAAAAGCTATGAATTATAAATTCCACCATTTTTAATTAAAATAATATTCAATTAAAATTGTTACAAGTTTTTATTACCGAACTAGTTTGATGCAGTAATCTGCAGAAGAATGAATAAATTTTGAAATTAAATTCTTATCAGAGATAGTCCGGTAAACGTTTCTTTTTGTAAATAACATTCTGTTAATAAGTAACATTTTAAAATAAATAGTACTGTAAGATAAGCACTTAATAAGTTAACAAACAGTATAAAGTGATTTATTACATATTACTTCATCCTTCAATTATTTAGGAAAAATCTACCATATTACCCCTCCTAAGTTCTAGCAGGGCACAATTTTAGGTACTTGGAATACTTCAGAAACAGTGAATATATAAATATCTCAATCAAATCAGGCATAACCTTCAACAATATAGGTTACTGCAACCTACCATTTAGTTACCAAGAAATGTAATGTCTCTAGAAATATTCCACAGGAATAAAAAAATATATCCTTTATTTTTTGTTAGCATTTACAAATTTATGAAATGAAAAGACAGTCCATTTGAAAAATATTGAAATGAAATTGAAAAAAGTTTTGTCATGGTCTTTAATAGGAAAGGTATCAAACAGGTTTCTTTAGGTTGCTAGTTGTTGTTACCTTTATATTGGAATCCCTTTAACTTATTGCTATCTCATAGATAACCTTTCTGCAACTTAATAACTTTAAGTAAGTAATATTAGTTTGTATTATTTCTGTCTTTACTATAACTATGTTTCTTTAAAATTTGAGGCTTTGTACACTGTGCGCATACTTGTTCGCATATATCCTTTTATTATTCCCTTCTTTTATTGAAAATATGTAACGAAATCTAAATTACCCGTAATGACCTAGATATGTTTAGATCAAAGCTAAAACTTAAAATTTAACTATGTAAATTCAGTTTTAAATTTGAGAGGTTGAATTTAGTCAGTTGTAGTAATATTAATGTATTCTTTTTTTTTTAGGGGTTGTGACTTCTCCATAATGGCTCCTACTGAAGCTGGCAATAATGATGTCGAAATGAAAAATGTGGACAGTCCAGCCACTGAAACTGATGGAAATTCAGATGCAAGAAGTGTTCAGGATATTAAAGAGCATACAAGGCTTATTGATAAGGCTGTCCAAAGTAAGGAACCAAGATTTATTCTTCGAGTATTAAGGACCTTGCCTACAACTCGAAGGAAATTGAGTCCTGTTGTATTAAGAGGAATTATAACTGGATTTTATACGCATTCAAATTCTGAAAAAGAAGCTTTATTGAATTTTGTTGAGGAACCAATGGAAACAGACACCAGCAGTAATCAAAGAATGAGAAGTAGTAAAAGTTCTTCTAGCCCTTTACTCCCTGAAATTGATGCTTATTTACATTTGCTGGTTCTCGTAAAGTTGATCGATTCTGGTAAACATCAAGAAGCTGTTAAGTGTTCGGATCTATTAATGTCAAAATTGACTGCGCAGAATAGGAGAACATTAGATCTTCTAACAGCCCGATGTTATTTTTACCACTCCAGGGCATATGAATTGACTAATAATTTGGACAAAATTCGAGGATTTTTACATTCAAGATTGAGAACTGCCACTTTGAGAAATGATTTTGAAGGGCAAGCAGTTTTAATCAATTGTCTTTTGAGAAATTACTTACATTATAATCTTTATGAACAAGCAGATAAGTTGGTTTCTAAATCTGTTTTTCCTGATTCTGCTAGTAATAATGAATGGGCAAGATTTATGTATTATCTTGGACGAATTAAGGCAGCTCGATTGGAATATTCCGATGCTCATAAGCATTTAGTTCAAGCGATGAGGAAGGCACCTCAAACTGCTGCTGTGGGGTTCAGGCAAACTGTTCAAAAGCTTGCGGTGACTGTTGAATTATTGTTGGGTGATATTCCTGACAGGCAAATATTTCGTCAAGCTGCTTTGAGGAGATCTCTCGCTCCCTATTTGCAGCTAACACAAGCTGTTCGTACTGGAAATGTTCAACGTTTTGGCGAAGTTTTAGAAATGTTTGGCCCACAATTTCGATCTGATCATACTTTTTCATTAATTATGAGATTAAGGCATAATGTTATTAAAACAGCTATTCGCTGTATTGGTTTGTCTTATTCAAGAATCACTCCATCAAGTATTGCTAAAAAACTTTGTCTCGATTCGCCTGAAGATGCTGAATTCATTGTTGCCAAAGCAATTCGAGACAATGTAATAGAGGCAACTCTGGATCCTGAACACGGCTATATGCAAAGTAAAGAGTTCACAGATATATACTGCACACGAGAACCACAGTTGGCTTTCCACCAGCGTATTGCCTTTTGCTTAGACCTTCATAACCAAAGTGTTAAAGCAATGAGATATCCACCTAAATCCTACGGAAAAGACCTGGAATCTGCAGAAGAACGCAGAGAGCGTGAACAACAAGACTTAGAGTTGGCTAAAGAAATGGCAGAAGAAGATGATGATGTATTTCCTTAATATGTGCACTTTAAAAATGATATATATTTTTTACTTTCCCAAAAATAAGTTAAAGTTAATGTAATTTTTGTAAGAGGTTAGTTTTATATCAACCCGTAATCCCGTCACTAACATTAATTCTCTTTCAACTTCGTTATGTAGGTTATTTCTCATTAAGACGTTTAAAAAACGTGAAATACATATTTAAAATTGTTAAAGAGTCTGAAGATAGAAAATTAAGCAAGGGATTTCATTTTATATTATAATTTGTAACATATTCTTATTTTCAAAAAACATTAGTTCATTAAAATTAAGCAGTGAATATGGAAACGAATTTCCGAGTGGTTTTTTTTTTTTTTTTTTTTTTTTTTAATTAGACAAGTAAATTAATATTCATTTTTAGCTATCACTTATGATATTTTATATCTATTATATAATATTTTCCTGTTAACTGGCTGAGCCATTTAAAAAATTTTAACCATGAGCCATTAACGAATTTTAAAAAATTAGATGGACCAGTGCTGATCCTACAAAAGCCACTTCTGTGTTAGCCTCTCTTTTCCTTCTCTTCCCCTGTCTGGTTTGACTATAATTTTTTTTATCTTATTCATTCGTTTCTTGTAGTAAATGAGTTTCTTTAGTTCAGTCATTTACTTTAATTTAATCTTTGGAGTAATTTGTTATTTTCAATAAAGTTTGAGTCAGCGAAAACTATGCGGACTTCAGTATCAAATATGTAAAAGTTTTCTTTGTAGACCAAAAATATATGAATAAAGGTTTCGTTAACTTATTATACGTTTTAATAAAGAGCTCGCCACAATAGGAACTACACTTTTAAGGAAGCTAAATCAGAGTTTTTTTTTATTAATTTAAATGAAATAGAAGAAAATCAGACCAATGATATTCAACAGTTTGTAATCTAACTTGAAATTTATCTTCTCCTGGACCAGCTCGAAACAATCCAGTACATATGAAGTAAGTAAAAAGGAACTATTATTTCATTGAATTATGTAAATGTACAACTTTAGTACAATTAATTTTGACGTATCAAGAAATATAAGTAGTTACACGATGAAAGGAACTCGGGTTACCCAAAGTTTTAATATCCCTGTGTTACATTCATTATCCAAGCCATAAATAAAACGGACCAACATATCAATTAAATGCTGATATGCGTAAAAACATATGAACTACTGTATGTTACACAAGGATACTAAGGTTATTGGATTATTATCAAAAAACTAAGATGGCTCCTCGATGAAAGCAGATGCAATGCTCAGTAGTTACGGTCTTTTCTAGTTTCATTCTGTTTGGAACAGAAATTTACCTTACTACCTACCTCAATGGAAGGTAGTTTTGCTCCAACAACTTTGAATCATCCCTACAACGGTTGATAAAAAAGTTCTCATCAACAGGGTAACACAAACTTCCTGGAACATCCCTGCTTAAATCTGTATATGTAAGATACATGTTTGTCCAAGGAAGAACAATTTATAACAGCTCGAGGCAAAGCGCATTTGCTTTGAAACCACTGTATACTCATAAATATTCCCGGTAATTCAACCAAGTTTTCATACTGCCTTCATCACCTTTGAAAGTGCAGGAAGTAAACAATCCCACGCACTGCTGTATTCAACTTAAATTTGTCGAAAAAGATGTACATAGAATTAGAATGAACAACCGACTCGCAATCACATTAATTGCGACAGACCATGCAGTAATTTTTCTGTGAAAGTCAGGTCATATAATTAAATTGTCAGCACTGCATAAAAACATTAGGTTAATACATTAAAGTGGGTGTATACAGGGCGACATCAAAATGGAAGCAGTAAAATATTGGATAATTTAGTGTTGGTCTAAGAAAATTCTAACCGCTTCGACAGTTGATCGTTCGCATTTTAACACCTGACTATACATACTCGTATAATAATCTATACAAAGATTTCACATAAACACGTGAAATAACAATCAATGATCAAAACCACAATATGGAATGGGAAATATGAATGGGTTTTCCCATTTCATATTGTGGTTTGATCATTGATATAATAATCTATAAACATTCATTTTTTTGTATATTAATTGCAGTTTATTCTATCTCAACGATCTAATTTTGTAGAAACTGAAGTTTCAGTGTAGGGTAAAAAGCAAATGAAATGGTCTCCACATATAAAAATTTAATGGCATAAACAACGCGTTTCGAACACGTTGTGTTCTTCATCAGGCATTAACTAAAGGAATTAGCTTTTTACCCTACAATGAGTAAATACCACATAATAACCGATTGCACTACGTTAGAATTGAAGTTTCAGTTTCAACAATTTTTTTCATGTAAACTATCTTAATAGGTTTAGTTCTACGTTATTTAGCATTACTTTATATTTGAGTTCACAGAAAAACGTTATTACGGGAGATCATTTATCAAGATCACTTCAAATAATGTGATCCCATTTGATAACATTTAAAATTATCACCATTTTAGAACAAATAATTTTTTTTCATATATAAATGTCGTCTATAGTATTCATAAGTAAATAAATATTAATTTTTATTTGATCATTCATTATAATTTCATCTCTTGATGACAGGTAAGACCCTGCCTCATGGACTATGTTTCTGAAAGTTATTTATGTTAATGAATACGTTCATATACGTGAAAAATTCACTAATACGACACTATGGTAAGGCGTTTACATCAGGCGATATCCGCTATCAAAGGTGAAAGATTTTGTTAGTACAATTTATATTAGATGATTCTCTAATAAATGGAACACATAAAAATATATATATTTATTTTATAACAGGATATAACTATAACTGGGCATTGCAGAACCCACCAGTTGTTAAATTTTTCCCCAAACAATTAATTACAAGCTAAAATTATATTAGTTATGGTAATTATAATTACAATCTCATAAAGTTTGTAGACACATGTCTTTTCGGGGCCACACTAATTGCTAACTGGGACACACAGACTGTGGCTTGACAATCCTAACCTAGATATTTCCTTGACTACGAAATTGCTAATTTCAAATTTGCTAGGCCTCGAAGAGAACATAAATATATTTTAAAACAAAATCTAACAGGAACGGTGAGTTTTTCAGAATCAGTTCAGATTTATATATTATTTTACTACAAATCACGTGGTACACTCAAAAAAGAAAAGTACTTAACTGTAATCGATATTTCAAGTCATAGTTTGTCATCAAAAGAAGAAGTAGGAAAGATGATGTCTCCTTGTCTTTCTTGATGATGAACTAAAATTCGAATTACCGATTACTCAATTAGTCCTATTTTGATTACTATATTATTTTGTATAGTTAATAAGCCAGGTTGGATCTCTGTTTTTATGTTCTGAAAAAAATATAAATATATATCACTCTGATATGGGACATATTTAATTCAATATGAGTACAGATGGACAAATAATAAAAGACTACAGTTAACAGTTTCAATTGTTATTAGAAGAATAAATAGAAAGAAATCAATCGCATCGACTCGGAGACGGTTGGAAATCCAGAAGAACAATTTATTCTCGTCATGATAATTGAAACCACAAAGAGTATAAATGTTAAATTTTGCTTTATTTGTGTACTTCAATGCATATTGAATTATTTTTGCCCATTACGGATAATTTTTTGTTCATTCAAAGTATATATGCAGAGTGTCCCGGAAGTCGCGCACCATAGAGATTTTTATAAAACCAGATATGAATATTAATTTTATTGATTATGAAATCAATATTCATGATTTAGAATGTTAATAACAATTTGAGCATCTGTATTTTAATCATAAAATATAGATGGTCAAATTGTTCACCCTCTGCATTAACACATGCATTAATCAATGCATGGTTAGAGAGGTAAGCGTTGGTTTATTCCTTACCTCTAATTGATGCATGTATCAATGCAGAGGGTGAACAGTTTGATTATCTGTTATGATTATGATCAAAAAATTAATGATGTTTGCGAGCCGAGAAGACCTCATCTTCTTCTTTTTCTCCTAATGACGAAGAGGTCGAAATATTGAAATGCGTTATGTGTTGTTTTTACGTGTTCTTTTATTCTAATCGTTTTATATTTTGTCCTAACAAACCGCTTCATTTTTTAATAAAATTAATATTCATATGAGTTTCTATCAATAAACACATATCCATAAAATAATATTCATATGTGTTTCTAAAAATAAACACATATCCATAAAATTAATATTCATATCTGTTTTTATAAAAATCTCTATGGTGCTCGACTTCTGGGACACCCTGTATATTCAAAGTGAATACATATCACTACAGGGTAAAACATCGGTCAAAAAAGGAAACAGAAGTTCAGAAACAAACTAATGGAACACACCACACTTACTGTTCCAAAAACACAGGGTTGCCGGTTGTCCATTCGTTGTTGGACTTTGTATTCTCAATCTTTAACATTGTCATCCAGTGCAAGAAAATTTGAAACTATAAGTATGTTTCCGGTGTTTTCTCCCTTAGTTTGTTTCTAAGCATACATATATAGAGTTATCCGAGTTAATTATGTAACCAGATTGACACCAGACCGGTTATTTTAGCGCGAACCTTATTGGAAGCAACCAGACTTAATTATGTGCATTAAGTTTGATTGCAAATGATCATCTGGGGATAGAACTGAGCATAATTAGTACTGTTCGCATGGTAGGTCTGTTCTTTTTGTCCTTCAAGCACTCAAGGGACACTTCATACAAGAAATGAGCCAGTGCTTTGTCTTTTTGATCTGGCCTTGAGTCAATATGATCTTCAATGTCATCTATGTTTTCAATGTGAGTCACCTGAAACAACAAACATGAATGAATTAATATTCAGGGAACAAATAAATGTATTTGTACCTCTACAACATTGCGATCTCAGATATAATTACCAGCAAAATATTTCCTGCACCTATTTCTATAAATTGTTCTTCGTTCCTTATGTTTTGAAAGTTTATATTTATAATTTTAGACTTTTTATAGAATGTTCAAGGGTTTTAACATGCTTTGCTAATCCCACATGTTTCTCCAACTCTCCCATCTTCCTTCCCATAACTTTCACGTATACCTTCTTCCCTGGTCAGCATTTTTCATCAACATTTGTTGGCATGTAATTTTGTTGTCTGCATATTTTTACGTTATTTGATTTTAAAACCTCTATGGTTAGGGGACAGGGTAGCCCAGTAACTCGCGCATTTTCCTTTGGTCTGGTAGACCCCGGGCCCATTCTCACTAGGGGCATCGATTTTTTCACACGAGCGCACGAGTTGAAAAAATCTGAGCACGCCGTCCATCGGAGAGGACATTAAGCCTTTGGTCCCCAGCCTATACGATGTCAGGTATTCGTTACAAATCCCTATTCTAAATACACTTAAGTTAAACAAAACTTAGAATTCGCAGAGTAGAATCATGAGGGAGTCGACACAATACTCCCTTGACAAATTAGCGTCAGATGTGTTGTAGCTTTCTGGAAGGCCCTCAATTCCACCCCACCACAAAAAAAAGTGCTCTCTGATTTGTTTGTAGTTAGATATAACTTTAAGAACCTTTTTTTTTTCGAAACGTGTTGTTTGTATAAAACATTTCTGTATGGAGACTTTTATTACTTTCATAAGAAAACACCACATAGTAACTGATCGTAAAACTTTTGAACATGCTATGGCAGAACGTAGAATTGGCTTATGAAATATTTCTTACAATAGCATAGCAAAGAAATAACACCTAAAATAAAAAAATCACAGGACAAAAAGCAATTAAAATAATTTACATACAAAAACAAACACAGTGTACCAAAGGAGGAGAACGAATATAGGAGTGAGGTTTGTAACAGTTGTCAGCTGACAAAGGCACACTTTAATAAAGCCTTACTGTTCAAGAACCAAAAATCACAATGAGGTGGAAGGATAGACTTTCTTGTAAATAAAAAAGTTCAAAACATTGTTCCAAACATAACCTATGTTTCCTCGTAGATAAACTGAGCTCTGAAACAAGTGCATGTTCCCAAACCTATGAAGAGAAATTTATGAGGTAAAATGATTTATATTCCACATGATATTATGATCAAAGCTGCGCCATAAGCAATATTAATTTATATTAATATTTTAATTTTTAATTAATATTAAATTAAAAATACACTGTCATTCAAAGAATTAATTTTCTTTACATTGATCTACTTTTTCCTCCTTCTCCAAACTTTGAGCAATTCAATAACCTTTCTCCATTCTGTCAATAAGAAATATTCACTTTCGCTGAAATTTCATTTGATTATAGTAGCCGGGTTAGATTAATAATATATCACTCATTTCACGACAAAAGTACTTTCCTCAAAAAATCCCCAAACGCGACATGGGAGTGCGTTGACCTATGAACTCGTCTTTCCTTATATTAGGCTGGGTTTTCCCTGAACAAGATTATATTGTTAAGGCAAGTAACAAGATGATGGGGGGGGGGGGGCGCCCTTCAGTTGTAAATGGCCTTGGATGACTAAATGTTTGTTCTCTTTCCTTCTTCTACCACATTTCATTATTGTTTCTTGTTCTACTCTTTTTTCTTCCACTCTTCTTTTATTTCCTTCTTCTCCATCTGTGAACATTGGTAACCTCTTTTTGACTAACAGTCTTTTGAAGACTCTTTGGTATAATGTTTTGAGTGCTAGAGGCCTTAAAAACCCGTCTTTGTCCACCTTGGACATACCTGGGCACTGTTTCGATACCTTATCCTTTAGGTACAGGCAGTACCGTAATGTGCTGAAATCATTAAACTGTTCTGCTTTATCTCGTATAATCAAAAGCTACAGATACTGTAGTATCTGTTCAAAAGCTGTTGAACTACATTCAAAACAGGTAGGAGCTTGGTTGGTTGGGCAGTTCATATAGTATAAATAGATTATATCGTAAAGTTTTAACTATCACCATAAAATTACCGAAATAAGTGGATACAATTTATCCTAACATATACAATACTGCAAAGTACAGCTATCTTGTTATTTTTTCAGTTGATGGAAGCTATAGATTGAATTAATCCACACTACATAGAAGATAGAGGTGCGAATTATGATTAAGATCATTCATTTCAAATAAAACAGTAAATCCACAATAAATTATTGTTGCTTATGAAACATATATGAGGCTATATTCTGGGAAAAATAAATTTTAAAAATTGTCACATGTCCGTCATATGCGATAAGGCAGGCATGGGCAACTGCTTGTCATCTGCGGGCCGCACTTTACTATTTTCGAGTGGGCGAGGGCCGCATGATGATACACATATGCAAGAAATATTACTTTTCCATACATACTTTTTTTTCACTTTGTTTTTATTTGTTTTACTGTCACAGGCCTGATTTTCTTTTTCTTTCCATTATTTTACTTTCTTTATTTCTTTATAAATGTTGAAATGACATTGATAAAAATTATACTAGTATAAATAAATATAATTTGAAATGTTGATGTAAAAAAGAAACATGAAAATTTCTTTGATATTTTATTAAAGAACATATGATTACTGAACATCTGTATTAATGAGATTTCTGTACATTCACATTCTTCACCAGATTTTCAATATCAGGTAGGATTTCAGATGTTGCTACTCTTAAACTATGCTGCAAATGTTCATTAGTAAGTCTTGATTTAGTTTTCGATTTGACATGTTTCATTCTAGAAAATAAGTGTTCATATAAATAGGTACTTCCGAAAATAGAAATATAATTTCTTTCTTGTTTCAGTATCTGCGGATACTCTTCCCTCGGCAACAGCTTATAAAACTCCAGTAGAGATGTCTCTTTGAATCTTTGATGAAGATTGTTATCTCCTTGTAGCTCAAGTAATTCCATCTGCAAATTTTCAGGAACAGATTCAACATCTACTTCAAATGTTGAAGAAAGCATTTTGAAATAAAAATCTTGGCATCTGTCAGAAAATGTCATCTTCAGTGACTGGAGCTCATTTGCAAAGGGAGAGAAATCTGCTTGTCTATGCTGTGCCAATGTCGGAAAGTGGAAAACATTTCCATTTCTTAGTTGTCTCTCCCATAGCTGAAGTTTAGTTTGAAACATTTTGATATGTTTATACATATCATAAACAAGTTGACCCTTGCCCTGCACTTTCAAATTTAATTCATTTAGATGGGATGTAAGGTCCACAAGGAAACCTAAATCACGGACCCAGTCTTCATTTTTAAGTTCCGAAACAGACTTTCCCTTCATTTCCATGAATACAAAAATTTCTTCCCTGAGCTCATAAAATTGCTTCAACATTTTACCCTTACTTATCCATCGTACTTCACAATAATAGGCAAGGTTACCATACTCTGCATCCATATAGTCTAAGAATTCTTTCAATTGTCGATGATTTAGGGCCCTGGATTTTATGAAGTTGACACATGACACAACAGTGGACACGATATTTGAAAATTTCACAGACTTTGCACATAAATTCTGTTGATGGATCATACAGTGAAATGCAATAAAGCTGCTGGATTCCCTGTGCATCGAAATCTCTGCTTTCATTTTTGAAACAAATCCATTTTTACTTCCGACCATAGAAGGTGCACCATCAGTTGCCAAACTATGAAGTTTGTCAATTGAAAGATTGAATTTTTTCATTAAATTTTTTACTTCATGAAAAATATCATCGCTTGTTGTGGTTCCTTTCATTGATTTCAATCCAAGCATTTCTTCTGTAACATTAAGATCAGAATCAACACCACGCACAAACACTGCAAGCTGAGCTATATCAGTTACATCAGTACTCTCGTCTATGGCTAAAGAAAAAGATTCGAATTTCAAGCATAACTTCATTAGACTTGATTCTATATCAGATCCCAATTCTTCAATGCGCCTTGTCACAGTTCTTCGAGATAAACTGATATTTTCAAAGTCTTTCTTTTTTTCTGGACACACGATTTCAGATACAGCAAGCAAACATTCTTTTATAAATTCTCCATCACTGTAGGTTTTCGAACATTAAGCAATTTTTTCTGCAACAATGTAACTGGCTTGCACAACATCATTATTCTTATTCTGTTTCTTAACAAAAAACGTTTTCTGTCCTATCAAGGCTTTTCTCAGTTTTTCAACTTTTTCTTCTCTTGGTCGACCAGTAAGATTGTGATATGAAGGATGTTTTGTCAAGTAATGTATTTTCAAATTATACTCCTTCAATACACTAATTACATCTGAACAAACGAGGCACACTGGTTTCTCTTTCCATATCACAAAAAAATAGTCTATCGTCCACTTATCTTGAAACACACGACCTTCATCAATTACCTTTCTTTTCTTCGACATACTTGGGGTTCAAATATTTCAAAAAATGTATTCTTGGCCGTGTGGATACAAGGAGAACTATGCTCTTTGTGGGTTGATAGAAATGGAATGAATGACAATAATCATTTGCTCCCTTTTATATGGAAACACAAGACAAAAAGGGAAAGCATATGGACTAATCCCCAGTAAATCTCCAAACTGACCGACAGACTATTAACTCGGATTAAGATTCTGGTTAAACGGGGGATAAGATAAATACCTTTTCCCAGTGGGATTTCCGCGGTTAAATTGATTTTCCAGGCCCGATAATCCCCCTTGGGATAACCTTCGACTGAGAAAGGAATTTTGAAGACGAAGGCTGGGCATTTACTAATTTGGGTTTTTTTGTTTTTTAAGAAACCTAAAAAGCTCTGCGGGCCGCAGGTTGCCCATGCCTGCGATAAGGCATGTGGAAGATGCCATCCCACATTCCCTGATGGATGATACCTATCCCTAGGATTTTGTCCTAGGCCTTCTAGACCAAAGATCAACCATCAAAGTACCGTGAATGAAATCGATCTTAATTATGGCAGCCTTTAAAAAATCATTTACTCTATGAGTTCCACGATTATTGACTGGCTCTTTTTTAGAAGCATATATTGCCCGACCTATCAAGGGGGATAATATGAAACTCTTGGAGCATGACCAAGAGTTTTTTTTTCGTTTGGTAACCACAGATGAATCTTGAATCTAGTAATGACTCAAAGACGAAAGAGATCGGCAAGGAGTTGAAACACACATTTTTCTTTTACTAAGAAGTCTGCTAACTAGTTCTTAACATTGTTGAGAAGTAATTTTAACAGATTAGCAAAAGAAGAATTAAATCATCACTGGTGTCTATTCCAACACTCTGAACGATTTGACTGATACTCTGAGCAGAGCATTGATGAATATCGAGTAGATATTCATCTCTTTTACGACAATGTACTTAGTTACTTCTCAAATTATTGTTCAGGAATGAAAAGTATGTGGTTCTGAAGTGCTGATACATCCACTCTATTGTCACAATATCACCCTAAGCGACATTTTCTTATTCCTAGAACCTTAAAAGAATATTAATTTCGTGGAGATGTCACAAATAAATAGCTTCATTTAAAAGCTGGAACAGTGGTTTTAAAAAAAATCTACTAAGTTCTAGAATGCCAACCTTCGAAGGTTAAGAAACACTACACGGAATCTATAGCACTAGATAGTGAATGCGAAATATTAGGAATAACGAATATAAAATTATCCTTACAGTGATGTTTTCGTAATAACTAACTTTACGACAATCCCCCGTATCAATAATATTATTAAATATATATATAACAACCAATATCATTGATATTAAAAATCTAATTCATATCAACTTTCACTGTATAACACAAAACAGTACTACTGACTAATTTTAATAGGTAAATGCAATGTGAAACTCTTTATTTTGATACTTACTATATCACATGACTCTCGGTCTTCATCGTAAGGAGGGAGACCAGTGACTAATTCCAAAAGTACCTGGAAAAATAAACCAATTACACAGCCGTCATTATTAGTGATATTAATTAAAAAATTTCTACAAAATAAATTAAATATCATGATATAATAGTACAAACAGAAGATTATAATAATTGTGTATGAATGTAGGGCATAAATTAATAATGAAACTCATTATTCCTTATCTTCCAATCGTTAATGTCACCCATCACACGATGGTACTGGTTTTTATTTTTGCACAACACAACACAGGGGTTATTAGCTTTTAAGACGGCGGTGTTCAATAATACCAGCAACTCTCAGTGAAGTGTTAATTATTGTTGAGAACAGGTATGTTGTGTCAAATTGTATGTAACTAGCTACTTTAGACCTTTCAACGGCAGTAAAAAACATATTAGTTCTACTCCGGCGAAATACCGGGTGTTATAAAGAGAATTTTGATAGTGTTACTCACAAATCTGAAAGAATATCATCCTTTAATGAACTCAAATAAAGCCTAGATAAGAAGTCATTTTCCAGTGAAATTATAACCTGAAAAAGAATTATTATTAATGGTTACTTACCACTCCAAAGCTGTAAACATCCATTTTAGTGGATATATCTCCTCTCAACGCTTCGGGTGACATGTAGGCTGAAGTTCCAATTATAGTTGAAGTCACTATGGCTGTTTTGTCACCAGAAGAACCTTTACGAGTTAGCCCAAAATCACATACCTAAAGACAAAAGATATTTTCTTGTAAGTTACAAAAAAATATACAATCTACCAGTGTCGACATTAACTAACCGGACATTGATATCTTATTTACACAAGGTACCAGTGTCGTAAACTAACCGGACATTGGCATCTTAATGACACAATATATCACTGTCGTAATTAACATCAGAGGAAAAATGCAGACTCAATATGGGAGTAGCTCAAACCTCTGGAATTTTGTGTTAATGTGAAGTAACTGTCTATAAGGAGTTAAAAGATTTTTGAAAAATTAGACATTTCTCTAAAAACAGTTAAGATTATAAATGTTATAAAGAACTTAAAGTCTAAAGTTGATTTTCTGAAACGACAAAAGGAAGCACAATAGGACATATATGGGCATCATACGTATGATGAGTCTGATGAGACTCAGTTCTTCTGTTTAACAAAAAGTGCCGTCACCCATATCTGAAATCAACCACAGAATAATAAAGATAAAACGAGTATCTTTATTATTATGTATTAAGAAAAGTGCCTTTTCTGCTTTTCTTTCTTTAACACCAGTTAAGTGTTAACATCAGCAATATCGAAGTGACAAATGTCACTCATATTACTGAACATTATCACCCATTAACCATGTCCTAGACATATAACTGGGAGGCGCCACACATTCCAGTGGTAATCATGCCCAATGCTGCTCGACATCAGTGATCTCATGGGAAGCCATGTATTTAACATAGATAAGGATGTATCACATTAAGAAAAGTGACAAGACTGAAAGTCAGTACTCATTTAAAAAATAATAGGCGTTAGTAAGAATGAAATAAACGAGGTTAAAATAAAAAATATATTAAAATGAATTAATATATTTAATTCAAGAAAAAGGTTGAAGGTAGAAATTCAATATATTAAACTACATTATATACTAGCTGACCTACCCAGCTTTACCCGGGAAACAATTTAATTCCAACTCTAATAATAAATTACATATAACGAAAACAATTTCAATTTTCTATAGTTCAGTTACACTTAATCAATCAGGAATAAATAAAGAAGCCTTACATCCATTAAACTTAAACAATACTTTAACTATTCTTTTAAGATTAGAATTAATGGTTCAAATACTATCATGCATACTTAAAGTTAATAAGTTATTATTTAACGCATAACTTTCTTTAATGCTTAAAGCAAGTTAAACCAATTAGATATGAAAAGTTAATTGTAAACTATTGATAATAGCTAAAGCTTTGTTAAAGTTAATAAGAAACCCATATAAAATTACAATAATTGTCTCTAATATCAATCTGAAAACAATAATAAAATTTCTGGTACCTGGTTATTTCCAATTGAACAAAGCATGTGGAAATATTATCATAAAGAATAACCTACCTGCGGCTGCCATTACCAATAAAATGTAAACAAACAGGTTATACAGCAAACCTTATCTATTATAATTTTTTAGGATATTACCTGAACCACAACTCTGATTTTTAAAAAAAATTACATAAACCTTCCGGGGATATACCTAATAATTTCCTACATTTTCACGACGATTGGATGTATGGTTTTTGAATCTATCGAGTACAAACAAACAGACATACATTCATTTTTATATATATAGAGATAATTATATTATATATGTTTAAGAGTATTTTTTTATTTTGTTCATAGCTTTTCACAATATTCACAAAGGGGACGACTAGTCTTTTCTAGGAAGAAACTATGAGCTAATTGAATGTGCCAAATCATCAGACGATTAAATATAATCGCTTTTTATAGGAGTAAGTTTACACATGTTTTAGGAGTATCCTCCCGGGGAAATAAAAATCTTTTGGTGCAGTGCTAACTTCCCCATTCAGAAGGCAAAACCACTAGACTTATTTAACAATCACTGTGTACTATCGTCAACTATGTACTATCACCGCGTGTATACATATATTATTGAATTATATATATATAATATTTTCTATGTAATCACGAAGAACTCTAGTGGTTCAATTCATAATACAAACAAACAAACAAACAAACAACAACAACGAAACTATTCTAACAACACAAACAAATAAAAATAACACATATTTAAAGTACAAGTTGAATTAGATGGTATAGTAAAATAATTACTTTAGGAGTTAGGTCCACATCAAGAAGTATATTAGCACTTTTTATATCTCTATGAATCAATGGCTTTGGACTATGAGAATGAAGAAAATCTATGCCTTCAGCAGTACCAATTGCTATATCCAATCTCACTAACCAATTTAATATTATTTTCTGAAAACAAATTAATTATTAGAATCTTATTTTAAAACGAAAACCAAAAACATGTGCAACCAAAAAAACATGATTTTACGTCAGATTTCAATTTTTCCAGGAGGGATCCATTCGGCATGTAATTAAAAATTAAACAAAGTTCAGGTCCATCAGTACTATAACCAATTAAAGGTAGTACATTTCTAAAACAAAGAAAACACTACCTTAATAAATAAAATGAAAAAAAAATAAACAAACCTTCATTTAATGAAACTACTATTAGCAGTACCTATGATTCAAGGAGGAAATTATACTGATTTCATTGATGAAATTTTTCTTTGTATCAAAACCTACGTCATTAAAAGAATTTTTATTAAGCTTCTTAACAGCAATTTCATCTAAAACTGGAGATTTACAAAAAAAAACTTTGCCAAATCCACCAGTTCCTAGTTCATGGGAAAAATTATTGCTCCATTTCACTAAATCGTAATATTTTATTTCTCTTATTTTGGATCTAAAAAATAGAAAAGTCAAATTAGATGCTTTGATTGAGTATGTTAAACAGAAGTAATACACAAAATTTTATTTACTCAGTATCCATTAATTGAACAGTTTCACTTATTTGGAATTGCTCTTCTGGAAGAGAAGCTAGAGTTGATGATTCAGTATTGCAATAATTGTACACATTCATATCACTAGTAGAGTTTTCAACAGAAGGAATTTCAACTCTAGCAGCAGGTCCATTTTCCGGTCTCTGTGGGAACTCATCACCTTGGAAGAATAAAAATTGGGAAAAAATTAATAATGTCATAACAATTAACATTTGACCCCATTTTACAATTTTTTTATAATTATTACTTCTCATTAACTGACAAGAAACATAGTCAGCAGCCCGAAATAGTTCTGCCTCGATCAAGTAGTTCAATAATGTGCCAACAGTTGGTCTTTTCCTACCACTAGTTCCCCATTCATCCAAAAATATTTCACTACATGATTTCCTCTGATTATCAGCAGCAACTTCAATCATTCTGAAAACAAAATAATTATTAAGGACAAGTCATAATTTTGTAACACTGACAAAAACCCTATCAATTCGTATACCGAACATGTTCAAATGTGTATTTAGCTACAAGGTCTGGATCTTTTCTTATTAAAGCCATTAATTTTTTCCAGTCCCGATTATCATCTAATATATTGGTCAATTTTTTCACTGCTCCAAAGGGAAGTTTCCTTATTTCTAAATCACTAGTAATGTCAAAGGTTGAACCCATTATAGTTTATTACGGTTATTCAACTTTAAAGTACATACTAAAGGGAATGTTAAAACAAACTACGATTAGGTAAAGGTCCCTAAACAAAAGATAAATTCCACACATAAATAAAAAAAAACTAACCTTCTTATAACCTCAAAGGTAGCCTGAAGTATCCTCGGAGTAAACCTTCTTGTTACCTCCTCTGTGGCTGAAGTGCCGTATTTTGTTAAGTTAAAATTTTAAATCAAAGTAGAATGGTCATTAAGATTTTGCAAGTTCCCCTGAAATGTTTAAATCCCAGGATTTTGACTAATGTTTTCTATAAGGTTGGATTTTTTTTAGTTAAATATTATTTTATTTTGATATGATTATTGCATATAGAGCTTGCAATATTTTATTATAGTTCTAAACTGAGGATTTAAATTTTGTAAAAATTAGTAAAATAAAAAAATCAATAAATTATAAAAAAATATATAAGAAAGATATTTTGGAGGTATATTTAAATGAATGTAATGAGATAACAAAAAAGAGTGACTTTTTAATAGATTGACTACAGCTCTGTTCTACATTATCATAATTAATGTATAGTTTTGAATTAACTAAACTTTATATTTACTAGGAGTTGTAAATTTAGTTAATTTTCTAGTTTTTCTTTTTTTTCATCTCCTTTCTTTTTAGGGAAGTAAGAGATGGATGTCTTCTCACGAAAAATTTGCCAAACACAAAGATTTGGAATACATTCGTAATATAGGAATTTCGGCACATATTGACTCTGGGAAAACGACTCTCACTGAAAGGATTTTATTCTATACAGGACGAATTGAGGAAATGCACGAGGTAACACCAAACAGTAGACAGTTCAATTATTTTTTCTCCATTGGAACAAGTTATTGTCAATATTATTGAAATAGGTGAAAGGAAAAGATAATGTTGGTGCCACCATGGATTCAATGGAATTAGAGCGACAGAGAGGAATTACCATACAATCAGCTGCGACTTATACGTTATGGAAAGATTACAATATTAATATTATTGATACTCCAGGTATGATTTTATTTAATTAAAATTGATTGCTATTTCAATCAATAGTAATATTGTTACTTCTTATATCAATGATTTCCAACCTTTTTTTTTATTTACTACTCACCTTGTATTGTTGTATACGACACAAGGGAAATGATCAGAGTTACCTCTCCTGATCATTATCCCTGTTGGAACAAAGCAAATTGAGTTATTGAAAACAAATATTCATTACATAAATGTTTGTTTCATGACGCATTTATCTAATACTTCCAATGTTGCGGTGTGAATTGGGTATATTCATCAAGTAAAACATCAAACGGAAAGGTAGCAACCAGATATGTTGTTATCATTTATAGAAACAAAAATGAGGAAAAAGTATAATATTTTACATTCAAGATTTTTTCAATTTGCATTAAGGAATATAAAACTTATGATTACTACAAACTAATCAGTCGTGTTGAAGTACTTCTCTTTGTCAAGTGTATGTATTTTATGGTAACCTAACCTATTAAAGGAGCACTATAACCTCTCTTTGAAGTACTATATTGGGAGATAAATAACAAACCATAATGTGTGTAAAATAATGAAATTAGTGAGGGAGTAGATTATTATTATTATTATTAAAGAGTGACTATAACACTGCGTCTTTAAAAAAAAAAAAGTACTTCCCCTCTTCTGTACTAAAGTACCCCAACAGTTAGCTTCAACGCCTCCAAGAAGCTCAGCACTTTTGCTAGTTCCAGCGGTAAAAGTTTTTTTTTTTGTTTTGTTGAGTGTCTCGAAGCACCTACCTCTGTGCGACAAAGTTGCCTTACAGTCGGTAATCAGTTGCAACGGTGTTTCTTCCTCTTTTTTGCAGAATCTGCATAAACCATCATTGATAATGTCCATTCAGGACCCTACGTTTCGAGGGAAAGTAACTTCCTTTCTTCTTCTTCGGATCATTAGGTGCACTTGTAGGAGGTTGGCTCCCACTAATTAGCGCTTTTGTACCCTCTGAGCTTCCGAAGGATGGTCTCCGGACTTCCTTCTCCTTAGTATCATAGAGGGAAAAATCCCTGAATCTCTATCGGTGGTAGTTTGTCCGCTCTGGCAGAGCAGCGCAACCGTAGTAAGGCTATTTACTCAAGAGGGTTGCCTGGTACCCTTGAGGCTCCGTTCATAATACAGTAATCCCTGTATCATCCATCCTTCGGCACGGATCGCATAATACCTTAGATTGGGGCTGGTATAAAAGGAGGGGATTTAGGAATAACAAAGGTGGTCAGGTCGAGCCCCTGATAAACTTCTCCTCCTCTTTCGTTTGTCCCATATAGCAGGTTAACAGAGTAACCTCGTGAAGGCGGAAATTCGGAGTTGAGTGTTAGAGGCGCTTAATCACTCCATTACTATCCCGAGGAGTTAGATAGAAATGTTGCAAGTTAGAAAGAGCCAGAAAGTGTAAAAGGGTGTGATAGAAAGGGAGGGTTAGTAAACAGATTATACAATGAATTTTATGTTAAAAAAAACTGCTATGAACTTTAATGAAACATACTTGAAAGAATCTCTGCCATATTTTTATATAATTTTTTGAAATTGTGCATTAATTTGAATTGTTCCGTTATCTGAATGCCCAGGTCACGTGGACTTCACAGTAGAGGTAGAACGAGCTCTCCGTGTCCTAGACGGAGCCATCCTCGTCCTCTGCTCAGTTGGTGGAGTTCAGAGTCAAACATTGACAGTCAACCGCCAGATGAAACGCTACAATGTTCCTTGTATAGCTTTTATTAACAAATTAGATCGATTAGGAGCCAATCCAACCAGGGTTCTGCGTCAGATAAGGTAATATATTATTTTTTTAGTACATCATAAGATTTTTGGTTTTTGGAGGTAAATATAATATTCGTTTATATCTTAAAATATAAGAATGTCATTCTCATTATATCTGAATATAATAGGAATGTCATAAATAGCTTTATCCTTCTTCGCAT
This sequence comes from Hermatobates lingyangjiaoensis, assembly GCA_026182355.1. Lineage (NCBI taxonomy): Eukaryota > Metazoa > Arthropoda > Insecta > Hemiptera > Hermatobatidae > Hermatobates > Hermatobates lingyangjiaoensis. Next base: position 2,302,763 of record JAPFBL010000024.1, read on the forward strand.
GATGTGTCACTGTTCTATTGTTCGGATGCAATATTATTTTTTAATTATAAATTATTTTTAATGTATGAATACTCAATTATACGAAGTATAGAGCCATCTCAAGGCCTAGACAATATATATATATAAAGATTTCACATAAACACGTGAAATAACAATCAATGATCAAACCACAATATTGTGGTTTGATCATTTATATATATATATATATATATTAGTATATTTTGGGAGCAGACCTTCATTTAGACATGTTTTATTAACATTGTTTATTAACATTATTCAGACATTGTTTTATTAAGTATGCTGATCTTCATTTTCGTACGTTTTTTATTTAATTTTTCCAGTTTTCTAAGCTTGGTTTTTAACTCTTCAGGTAAACTAAACACTAACTCTCCGAATGATTTATTCTTGAGCCAAATAACAGTTGAAAATTGAAGATAGTTAGCACAGAAAGTAAAAGAAACACACTTATAGACTCAAATTTTCGGGTAATCCGTCTTTAGGAGAAAAGAGAAAGGGAAATCAAGCACATTGTAGACGCAATGGCTAGTAACCGACACGGCAACCGCCAGTGCTGCTCCCCGTACCCGGTCTTGAAGTAAGAGAATTAAGAGAAAGTATAAACAGAAATACAGATAAGCAATACAAGTTGGGAAAATATAAATGAATCAGAAGAAATTGAAGAAAAAAATATATCTGCAATAATCCATAAAAGGTAAAGCTAGATAAAAAGATGTAAAAGGGAGTTAAGAATGAGTGTCTTAAAAAATAAAATGAAATATAATATATAATGCATAGATCAAACTGGAAATAAGGGATAAAAATGAAATAAATAAATAATTACAGAAAAATATAAGAAGAAGGAGAGAGGAAAAAATACCAGAAAAAATATAAAAGATAACTATATATTAAAATAAATTTAAAAAAAAATTATCTTTTAAGGTTTAGTCCAGGTGCACTGCGCGCCCCGAGTAACCATATGTGTGCCTCTTCAGAGGCTCTAAGGGTCACGGTATTGTCATCAGGGGGAATCTGTCGCAGAATCTGCACACTGTAGCAATCATTGAAGGGTAGGCCGTGGGAGTTGGCGTGGATGGCAACAGGTAAATCAGAAAGGTTGTTCACTAAAAGTAGCAAAAAAAATGGGAAACAATTTCTGCCCTGTAATATAATTGTGGTGTGATAATCATCTCATCTTTTTATTATTAAAAAAGTTAACTGAAAGAATTATGAAAATATTATTAATACAAAAATAAAACTATGATGTAAATATATTTCTAATAAGTGACAGTTTATATTACTTTAAATTTATAAAGTAAAATATTAAGATGGACCATGACAGTTTGACAAATGTCTGAATATAGTACATAGAAGAGTGGAAAAGCAGTTTTCTATTGCTAAACCAAATCTTGCAAACTAAGTATTTTATTCGTTTCTGCTTTTTAACTTGGACTGTATGTCATACATTTTCCTTTTTTGTTATAAGAAACTATGTTTTATTGAAATTATCAATCATTTTTTTAAGAATAATGTTTACAACAGCGTTTATGAATTCTTTACAAATATTTTTAGATCGAAGCTGGGACATAATGCCGCCTTTCTTCAGATCCCAATTGGAGTAGAAAATAATTTACAAGGAATTATTGATCTTATTTCTAGAAAGGCCTTGTACTTTGAAGGAAATCATGGGTAAGAAATCAATTCGATCAAAGATGTTTTGTGTAAAAAAGTTATTAGTAGTATGCCTTTATCATTTCTGATGACATGATATTGAGAAAGACTGCTTGCTACAATTTTTTTTATGACGGCCACTTAATATTTGAGAAAGTTCAAAAAAAAACACCCAACATACTAATAGTACAAAATATGTTCATTATAAATCAATTGTTAACAAGATTTCACAATAAACACGTGAAACAGAAATCAACGTCCAAACCATTGCAAGAAATCTTACTATTGAAAGATCTTAGTATCTTAATTTTTTTTTCTGATTTCTTACTGTGGTTTGGACGTTGATAACATCAGTTGTGTATATAGGTAAGGTAAGTGTCTAATAGGTTTAAAAATCGTCTCCTAATATCAGTTCCGATTTGACATCACTGATTCTTAACCACACTGTTTTGAAATTCTTTATTGATATCCTAGGTTTTTGAGCCGTGGTTAGAGACATTTGCATAGTCAGAACCGGTTATCTTAAAATCATGAGTCCACATGTGAGACTGTAGTGTTCAAGCTTTTTTTACGAAATTGTTTATTAAATTGGAGATAAGTTTTTCAAAACCTTTTATTTATTTTGTACTCAACAAAGATAGTTTTACTTGAGCTTGAGGAAAGGTCTTGACCATAAATATGTGGTACTCTCACATTCATGAGATTTTATGATTGTTCCATCCTGATTCCTATTCCAGTAGTAGCTAATTTTTTTTGAAAAAAAAATTAAAGTTATTTTAAATTGAACTGTAAAATTCTGCTGTCCGTTTTCAAATTCACAGTTTCTTCAGTTAAATTTGTTTCATTCACAGTCTCTTCTGGATTGTGCGTAAATTCATTTGTGAATGCGTTGTTTTGATGCTACTTATAGATTGGAATATATAGTTGGATGGGCAAATGTTGAAGCACAGTAGGGGAAGTCCAAAGAATAGCTTTGAGGTATTTTAAGAGACATCGATATATTTACAACTCTAGAGTTGATATTCAAGAGAAAGTTAAGTTGTATACTCCTTCCAAACTTAATTCCTTTTGGTGTTTAAGGTATAGTAATCATATATATTGAACAACAGCACGATAAATCTATATAAATAAAATAATGATTTTGTCTGTACATTGCTTAGAACTGACTCAATTCAAGTTTTCTTTACGTTTCATACATTGGAGAAACCGAATCCACCCTTAGAAAAATTTCTGTCGGTTTGTCTGTTTGTCCGCAAAACTTTGTCACAAGTAAACTCAGCTACCATAAGACATATAAAGCTGAAACTTTTACAGTAGATTTGAGTAGGTCTAACTTAAAATATAGGCTCTGAATTATTTGGAAATTCAGCGTAGAAGTGAAGTTGTGGACGTTTAAAGCAAAAACGTTTGTCACAAGTAAACTCAGCCACCATAAGACATGGTGAGCTGAAACTTTGACACTGGATTTGTGTATGCCTAACTTAAAATATAGGCTATAAATAGATTCATAATGAAGTACAGAAACGAAGTTATAGGGCTTTAAGCGTATTTTCCTAACAAGTTTGTTTTGAAAATACACAGGTGAAGCAAGTAGGTATTGTTAGTTGATTTTAATTTCATTGGAGCATATGAATATATTGCGTATTTGACATCTTTGAAAAAGTGTTTCCCAGAGTTGAGGATGTACTATCTATTACGAATAAATAGTTTTGAAAACGAGGAATTCTCAACTCTTAATACGAACAGGCAGGAAAAATCAACAAACAAGTTCTTACGCTATATCATACCGAGGAAAGACCTTACAAGTCCGTAAAGAGATTGGATTAGTGATGAAGAAGCAGTTCATTATCTAATTGAATTTCTTGACTCTGAATTTATTTCTCTTAGACTGCCTGCTCATGAGTAAAAACTTAAAGTAGGAGAACCAATCATGCTGCAATTTAGTAGCAGTAACAAATTTCATGTTACGAAACATGAGTGCCCCAAAACTGTGGAACGGGACACGACTCTGTGTTCGTGCTCTACACAGATATGCCATAGAGGCGGACATAGTGACTGGATGTGGTATTGGGAGTCTGTGTGTATACCACACATACCATGATTCCGAGCCACAGTCTGTTTACGTTGAAATGATTGCAAAGTCCGGTCAGAGTCTATTTCGCAATGACGTTAACTAAGTCGCAAAGGGAGACTTCATCTAACGCAGGAATACAAGGTAGCGAAACCAAGTTTTTCTCACATGGTCAACTGTAGTTTACTTGCTCAAGGGTCAGAGGTTTCAACTCTTTCTTCTACCATGAACCTGAAGGACAGACAGCTAAAGTAGTATATTTAGAGCCATTTGTGTAACACTGTAGTAGTAATGGTATTTTCTACTGTTCTATAATTTCTAATGACATTTTGGAATACCAAAAATGACGGAACTTCTGATTCCGTCAAAGAAGTTTGCTATGTATTATATATAACTGTAAACTTTTTTTTAATTTAATATTTGCTTAATAAATATACTGGTAATAATGTAAGGTATGGGACCAGAGTAGCCCAGTGGCTTGCGTGATCGCCGATGACAGTAGTGCAAATGTATTATAAATAAATGTAACAAACAAATATTTTTTTGAATTTAAAATGTGGATAATATAAAAAATGGTAATAAAGTAAAGGGATCTAGCCAGGGTAGCCAGTAGCTTGCTTCCTCGCCGATGACAGCAGTGCAAATGTATTATAAATAAATACAGCAAAAATTTTTTTTTAATTTAATATTTGCGTAATATGAACACTGGTAATAAAGTAAGGTATGGAACCAGAGTAGCCCAGTGGCTTGCCTGCTAGCTTTTGACTGGGAGCACGTTAATTAGATCTAACTCATTTCAAGTTTTCTTTACGTTTCATACTTCAGAGTAGCCACATGTATCCTTAGAATAATTTCTGTCTGTCGGTTTGTCCACAAAATATTGCCACCATAAGACATATAAAGCTGAAACATTGATTGTAGATTTGTGTATGTCTAACTTAAAATCTAATCTTTGTATACAGAGGCATTTGTTTAGCACTATACTAATAATGGTATTTTCTACTATTCTATAACTTCTAATTGTAGTATTAGTATAATACTATAATTGATATTTTGGAATACCAAGTATAATAGAATTTTTGATTCCGTCAAAGACGGGTACGTTTGCTAGTAGTAAATAAAATAAGAATTCTTCTAAGAAAAATGCAAAAGAAGTATGGTTGGTGTTCGTCTGAGTGACATAAAATTAAAGAAAATGACTATTAACAAAATAGGCATCCAAGATGTAAAGTGTATAATGGTAGTAAGAAAACGGAAATTCACGAGCTATGCAAGCATTTATTCTGTGGGATTTGCTCATTATTAGAGAGGAAAAGCAAAGTCTTCCCACACAACGGATGTGGGAAGACTTAGTATTTCTTTCACTTTCTAATCATGAGAAAACGTACATGTTTAGAGGACATATCAAAAAAGGTAAAAACAAAAGATGGTCGAGAGATATGGATTGGTGGGCTGTAGACAAGAAAAAGAAAAAGATGTTGACCAAGAAGAAAATGGAATGAAGAAATGAAAAAAGTTTGTAATAGAAAAGAATAGCAAAAGACAAAATGGAATGGAGAAGACTTGAAGGGGCATACTTCAAACAATTCACACAAAAAATTAAGATAAATTTGAAGGCTTAAAATTAATATTTCCAAATTTTATATTTTTCTTGAACCTAGGTTGTGCAGTAAAATATATAAAAATATTTCATTAATAAAGCTAATTAGGTTAAATTAATTCTTATATAAAATATTGTTATTAATATTGGAATATTGTTTCAGAGAAAATGTTGTTGAAAAAGAAATTCCAGCTGAATTTAAAGCAGAATCTGAGGAAAGAAGGGAAGAGTTAATAGAGCATGTTGCTAATGTTGATGATACTCTCGGAGAAATATTCTTAGGTTAGTCGCATATTATCTTACTTATTTCATTACTCTAATTGTACTGACTGTAAAATTGTCTTCTCAATGTTGAATATTTCTGATATAAGTTTAATGTTTTGGTTTTTATTGAATAGAAGAAAATTAAGAGCAAAGTTAATTTATTTGAAATAAATTATGAATTGCTATTCGTTTATTATTTCTTAGTAGTGAACTTTTTCATTTTATTAATGTTTTACATAATATGTTTTTAATGAAAGTATAATAAAAATATGTGCAGAAGATGACTGTGAAAAAGATTGTAGATAAAACCGAAACGTCAACTTGGAAATTTTGATTTGAACTTGGAAAACTAATCAATCCCTTATAATATTTTTTATTCTATTCTGTTCCACTTTCGATGTGTTTATTTTGTTTTATATGCATTTTTTTTTATTACAATCATGGATATTTATGAAGGTATGTGCAAAATTTATAGAATATGTGCAAAAGATCCCTGTGAAAAAGATTTCGAATAAAACCGGAACGTCAGCTTTTTCAGTTTAATTTGAACCTGATTTTAAAGTTTGATTTGACCGATTCCTGTTAAGTTTTTTATTATAATGTTAAATATTATTGAATATATTGTTATTTTATCAATAATGAAATCATTCATAATAGAATAATTAATTTAATTATTGATTTAATTTAACAGATCAAATACCTCTAACATTATTCATTCCTTATTCAAATTAGACTTAGTATTAACGAGAGCATTGGTTAAGGAGATTACTAACTGGATCAACTCGAAGGAAAGGGTTTAGATGGCTCTTTTCAATGATAATGCAGGTGCACCCAATTTTAATATTTAATCCCTATGTGTCATGACATTAAAAAATAAAGAATTAGAGTTCATTATACTGATTATAAGAGGCAGAAATGGGACTAGAAGAAATTATGACCTTTCAAAATTTTACTCCCAAACTCCTGGACAGAATTGATTCAAAATTGGAATATAGACTATTGGCCTTTCAGTGACATTCTTGAAAACATGGTAACTCCATTAGGCCAAGGAAAAGAAATTAAGGTTAGAAGAAATTAAGACCTTCAAGAAAATTGAAATGAGTCCAGTTTTGCTGAAATAGCATAACACGTTAGGTAAAATTCCAGAATTTTGCTAATTGTAAGTAGCACACGTGGGCTGAAGGCCTACAAAAAAATTCAAATACGTTCAATTTTACTCCAAGGCAGTACACAGATTTGATTTTTAATTGCATATATATGTATATAATTTATTAATAATATATATAATTGTATAAATAATTATTTATTATTAATAATTATATATTATTAATATATCATTTAATATTCTATTTTGAAATATTAACTTACATGTAAGAATCCTCAATATATTACTAAATAAAAACAGTTGGTAGATCATTGTGAATTTTTCATTGCATAAGTAACTCGCTTGCAGAAAGTATATGGGCACCCTTGGTCTAAACAAGTATATAATTATACCTTAATCATAATGGGAAAAACAAGTAACCATATTAGATTAAGTGGATTAGATTGATTGTTCATTTCTATATAGTGACCTTTCGCATAAGAAATTGAGAATAGACTACTCCAAATTATTTAATTTTGTTTTTAGCTGAGAAAACCCCAAGTGAGAGTGATATAATGTCAGCAATTAGAAGAAGTTGTTTAAAAAGGGCCTTTACACCTGTAATGTTAGGATCTGCTTTGAAGAATAAAGGAGTCCAACCTCTGTTGGACGGAGTTTTGGACTATCTACCTAATCCAAGTGAAGTGACCAACTACGCCCTCAGGGAAACATCCAAGTAAGCATTCGTCGTATTTTTTTTTAATTACAAGAGACTACGTACACATACGGCCCAGTCAAATAATTATTTGTTGTAAATGAATTACTAATTATATACAAATTATATGCCATTGCATGTGCTAACATAAGAATGGTAGTCATGTAATACTCTTCCACATATATTGGTAGTTGCTCACTTAATAGCCTGAGTAAGTAATTTTGTGACGTTTTCCAGGTGCAGGAATTTTATTTTTGAAACATTGATAGTAGCTCAAAACATGTAAAAAAGATTAAGGGAAACTTATATTTTTTTAGTAATAATGCATTCTAACAAGTTTTTGTGTTCCAAAAAAGAATTGTCATTTAATGCTAATTATTGAATAATAAATTTTCTGGCCTTAGTTCCCGAAATTATCGTTATGACCATTAACATCAATTCTTATCATTTTTTTTTCTTTGATGGAATAAAATTCTCTCTGAAACTTCCAAGACTGTCTTGATTGATCCAAAATTTTTAGTTTAAAATTTAGTTAGTATTATTAAAATAGTTCTGTAAAACTTTTATAGAAAACAGGTGATTATTTTACTCTTATGTTCAGGGAAAGCTCTTACAAATGGTTTAAAATAATGGGGAAAAAAAGTCATATTTAAAAAAGTGCGAAACTAATAATTGGTGTGAAGAAACTGATTTACCGGCTCGTGTAAATTAAAGTAAGTATACCTATAATTGAATCAAATGTATAAACTTCAGTTGAATAATTCACATATTTATGGACAATGCCAGGTAATGGTCGTCTCCAAGCTAATCTCACGTGCACTGGTAATAATTTACTGGTGAGTGAAACAGTCACAGTCAGTGTAGTGAACGAATAAAGTCTTTTGTTCTATTACTCTTTACCATAGTGGAGTTCTTCCATTATTACTGGAATGTGTGTTCAACGATGAGATGTTCATCATCGTTGGTCTTCAGTGCTTGGCTGTTTTATCGACAGGATTTTGACTCTGTGGACCAAAGAGTTCACATCAGCGGTAGACACATTTTCTTCTGTAATTGTCTTTCAGTATCTAAGAAAAAGTTTTAATAAACGAAAAGTCAATTCTTGTATGGACGAATGACCAAAATTCCAAGAGCTGGATATGAAAAATTAACTGTAGTATAGGAAATTTGGTTGGATTTCTCGAAACGTGCACGAAATTGACTGCATCTAACATATAGTGATAAATTAATTCTTATGTTGTAATATTTGAAAAAAAAAGTTTTTTAATATACATTATTTTGTAATAATTTTATTTATTTTCAATTTGGTTAAAATTTAAAACTTATAATAACTTTGTAATTTGTAATATCTTTGTAGGGAAGAATCTGAAAAGGTAATCTTAAGTTCAGCCCGAGATAATTCACATCCTTTTGTTGGTTTAGCCTTTAAACTCGAAGCAGGTAGATTTGGTCAATTGACTTATTTGAGATGTTACCAAGGAGGGCTTTCAAAAGGAGACACTATTCACAATGTTCGAACAGGAAAAAAGGTTTGTTTAGTTTATTCGTTTGTAGCGCTGGCTACAAAATGCTGATTTACATAATTATACGTTTATTAAAATATTAATGACTTTTATATTTAAGAATGAACGTAGTCTGTTTTAATCGTTATATTAATTTCCTTATATATATTTTTATATTGATATAATTGTAAATATTTAATATTCTTACGTTATATATACTTAAGCAGAATAAATATCTGTTATGAAATCTCGTTCATAAAAACATCACAAAAATCCTTGTATGGATCTGTATACCTCCACTAATATTTTAGATATTTTAATAGAAATTAATATTCTAATTTTATATAATTTAATGCCCAAATTTTATTATTAAATAGACTTTTTTTATACTTTTTTTAGCATTTTTAAAACGCATATATCTTTTATAATATTTTTTTCTTTACATATATACGAATTTTAAAAAAATAATAATAGCATGTAAAAAAAATCGTTTGGCAGGTACGAGTTTCTAAGTTAGTTCGTCTCCACGCAGACCAGATGGAGGATGTTCAGGATATCTTTGCTGGAGATATTTTCGCACTTTTTGGCGTTGACTGTGCTAGTGGAGACTCCTTTGTCACTGATTCTAAGCAAAAGTTGACTATGGTAATTTTTGAAATTGCATAATTTTATAATTACTTGACTTTTGTATTTATTTATGAATATACGTTTTCACCACATGCTGTGCTTCTACAGTCAGATTATATTTTCCTCTCTTTTGTATTAGGTGTTTATATAATATTAACTAGGTTATTGAATTATATTGGGCGTACTCGATCACCAAATTAGTTATGGGTGATTTGATATAAGACTCATAATAGTGTTAGTTATATTACAACAATTATAACTTATTTACCCCAAATTTAGTGAATAAAATGGAGAAATACAGTTATAAGTACAACAAATATATTGAAATCATGATATTTTATTTAACTATTTTTTTAGCTACTCATTTTGATTGTGTCAATATCAAGGATATCACTAGACTTTATCTAAATCACCTCATATTCAAAGTTTTATTTAAAACAAAAAAAACTTGTTCGTCAGACTTGCTGGTACTTAAAGCGCTAGAAGATATAAATGAGAATCGTCTATAGGACTGACTCCTAAAAAGCGGTTTTTCTGAAGAGGATTTTGATTAAATGGACAATTAACTATAATGTCCAATATGAGTAAATACGACACAGTAACTGACTACACGACTAGAATATTTGTTTTATGATTTATTGATTGTCGAATAATTTTTTTAATGAAGTCAACTAGTGATCATTTCACCATTTATATCATTGTGGAATTCGTTTGCTTCAAAATTTGGAGCAATGGGTGATTGCAGAAAAAAGTAAACTACGGTGTTCTACCGTATTTTGCTTTTTTCTATAGAAATGTGGGAGGTGGGGGCATATTTGATGATATGTACTCTCATGGCGAACATAAATGGGAGTATTTTTTTGGCATCTATTGCAGTGAAATTATCTGTAAAGCTCTATTGAATTCAATGTATATTTAGAAACTGTAGCATATAAAGAACAAAAAAAAGTGACACCATGTACTCAGACACGTCAGTCATACCCAGAATATTACTTTGACAAATTCATTTAGTGTAAATACCTTAATTATCTTGAACTTTAATAGTTAAATTTCAATCTTATATTAATTAATATGGTAAATAAAACATTTATAGGAATCAATATTTGTACCAGACCCAGTAGTTTCGATGTCTATAACACCAGTTAACCAGAAAGACAGAGACAACTTCAGCAAAGCTATCGCCAGGTTTACCAAAGAAGATCCAACATTCATCTTTAGTTATGACTCCGACAATAAAGAAACTATTGTCTCTGGTATGGGAGAATTGCATTTAGAAATTTACGCTCAGGTATGTATTTCAGACAATTTGAATTATAATTATCTTTTGACTGCATAAAACAATGGATTTCAAACCTTTTCCATAGAAAAAATCAAGACATTTAAAAAAAAAGTTAAATATTATGTTACAGGGGGTGTAAGTAATGTTTTTCATTCCCCCAATAATACAATAATTTACTGTTTTTCATTTCTAAGTGTCCTTACTTTTCTTGTACTGAATATTTTAAAATAAATATAACGTTGGATTTGATGGAGAAAACTTTGCGAAACCTAATTTTATTTTGAAGTGTAATATATATGAATGTTACCCCATAGTATTAGAGGTACATAAAACATAAACTCTTCCTATTGCCATATCTGCATTTTAGCTGATCACTTTTAACTCACTATGTATGTAATATATTATTTCCTTGATGTCAGTTTTAACATTGATAGTGATGGCTTTTACACCTCTAACCGTATAAAACCATATAATGCCAAAATTTCAAAACTCTAGAGTTAGCAGTTTAGGAGAAAAAAATGTTTTCTAAAAAACGGTTTTTGGCAAAAAAAGTGACTTTCCCATCATGCATAATTCTTCCCAAACAATAGGACCATCTACACTATGGTGCCCATTTTTGTGTTAAATATCAACTTGATCCATCAAAGATTCTGGACCGTAGCGTGGTAACAAGCAATGCTAAAACACTCACCCACCCACCGACCCACACACACACACACACATATCATCGCAAAAACATCATAAAATAACTTCTGGGACCTCAAAATATGTAATTCCGTCAAAATCTCGAGATCAAATTTTTTCAAGATCACTATACTTTACTTAGAGTAAAGTAAAAATAAATGTGTCAAACAGAGAAATAACTAAATCATCGAACTTAATAACTTAGCAAAGCTTTACTTGTGCTCTCTGTTATAGTATGGTAGTTACTCAAGATGGGGAATTTCAAAAATTACGCCTCACACAAAGAAAATCGCATATTTTTTCTTGTGTTGGGACGTAATGGGAATTTTGAAAATTCCCCATCACTTAGAAAACATACAACTCACAATTTTCATGAATTTAAACTTCCTGAAAGAGAAAAGAAGAATACAGCAGGATAAAGATCGACAAAATATGCATGAAAAATATGTATCAAAATTTAATGAAAACAAGTTTTAGGTAAAAAGTATATATGGAATTATAGAGGAAGGAGTATTCGTATGAAAATATTATTTTCAAATATTCCTATGAATATTAGCAGATTCTTATGAATGTTTACCATAGTAAATATTGGTAAATGAAATAGTGTAGTTTATAGTGACTATATTATAGTGATATATAGATGTATACAGTAACTATAATTTGATGATAGGAAAACAGGCAAGTTTGTAAGTCTGTTTTTCTATTTATTGTGTCCCTATAGTTTACTTTGAAACGTTTCTTGCTCTTTGTGGATCGTTTTTCTTGATGATAGTTTATATATATATATAAATTATTTTCCCGATCTTGTTTTATAATTCTGAAATAAATTAATTTATTTGACAATTTGATGCTTTAAAATATTAATATAAATCTAATATTGAAATGTTGGCACACAGTTTTCTTTAAAAATAATATATGAAGGTCACTGTTAGAAAGGACTCTATTTACTCAAAGGAATTCAATTCAAGGATCGCTTGCAATGTTTAGAAATAATTCACTTAAGAAAGGTCCGTTGGATACAGTTAAAACATATATGCCAGTAGGGACAAAGAGTACTGTAATTAAAAGTGAATTGATTTCTTGTGGAGAGCTACGTCGACACTTTATATGAAGATACTTTTCTTTTAGTAATACATTTCTTAATTGCTTATATAAAGTCCTTCTAAAACAAAATTATCATTTTTACTTTTTTTTAATTGTATTTTGCACTTATTATCAAGTTGACAATAAAGGAGTTCAATATAATTTTGTGCATTTTTGTTATTTATGTATTTACAGATGTATTTTGTAAAGACTTTTATGTACATTTCAGAGGATGGAGAGAGAATATAACTGCCCTGTTAAACTTGGAAAACCTAAAGTATCTTTCAGAGAAACACTTATCGCTTCTTGTCAATTTGATTATCTGCACAAGAAACAACATGGAGGAGCTGGGCAGTATGCTAGAGTCATTGGTGTTGTAGAGGTACTACATCTAACTGTTCTGATAATTTAATTAGTCACCTAATAAGCGACAAGGTTTAATGAAACCAAAATAGAAAAAAAATTAAAAATATAATCCCATTTTATTTAATTTTAATTTACCCATATTGAATGGGCACCGCGCGCTTTCATTGTGATAATTATTTATCAGGAAAAAATATTCAATAACTGCAACGAAAAGATGGAGTGATCAGAACTGAATCGAAAATGAACTGGTTGGCTGTAGGCCTCCAGAACTCCGGAAATTTTGTGGTGATAAGGGCTTCATTCAACAGTTTACTCGCTGTTTGATGAGGAAATCAATGTACGCCGATATTGTTAGTTTTTCTTCCTGATAAACATTTTTACGAGGATCTAGAGATACATTCATACAAAATGATGTTGGTGTACGATCTTCTCGAAACACACCATTATAATGGCAAATGTTATGTTTGGAATCCAACCAAATGTCCCCCTTCCCTTGTTGTTGTTGTGTTTTTTCAGAGACGGACAATTTTACGACCGGCCAAGCGACTTAAATCTGGCATAAACAGCATCCTTGGAATAAACCGTAGGCCTTTAAAGCAAATCTGCCAGATTTTACTGAGAGAAAAGTTCTTAAAAAAAGTTAGGCACAAGCTGGAAGAAGAAAAGAGGAGCTTGAGGCCTAGCGCCCGAGCCAGTGTGCGACCGGGAGGACACTCCTCCCGTGGACACCAATCCAAAATTAAGAATCCCAAGATAGCAACTAAATCCGCTGTTGTGGAACCACAGTTAAAGAAGTCTTGATGAAAAAACAGGCGTTAGTCGCAAGATGCTGGAAGAACAGACAATCCCACAGAACTGGGAGAGTGGAGCAGACCAACTCCCGCGGAACGCGGCCCAAGGACATAACCGCCCCACAAGAGAAGTCTTGAAAAGGACATGCGTTAGCCTCATCAGACTGCTACCCAAGCCAGCACGTGAACGAGCGGGCTTTCCACCCTTGGACGCCGACCGAGGTTAACAATCCGCCCAGTTGTACCTTTCTTAGTTCATGCCATGAGGGAACAACTACCCAGACATGTTAAGCCCCCCCACCACGACAAGGTGAAGGCACATGGGGGGGGGGGGGCGGTCTTGGTACAACCGTGTTATGTATAATTGCAAAATTCAACGCTTTTTCCTCTGATTTTCCGAATAATGCAATGTACCAGTATTATTGATCCATATCTCTGGTCGAATGCATTAATTTATGCTATATACTATTCGCTATGTACATATATACTATTGCTGCCTTACTGCAGTCAGGTTAGCGTTCTCCAACCCATGTTTAATGAAATATGTATGAATGGAGGTCTTCTCCCCAAAATCACACAAATATATGTAGATATATATTTGTGTGATGTTTGATTTTTTAATGTAATATGTAAACACAGTAATTCCAATCATAATCTAATGTAAAAGTAATATCTTTAGTTAATATTAATTTGTTTATCAAGGCCGTGATTACTTTCATTCAGTATGATTATGCATGTTAGAAGTAGATTTTTTTAAAATTATTAATGAAAGAATTTTTTTTAGCCTCTTCCTCCTCAACAAAATACACAGTTGCTCTTTAAAGATGAAACTTCAGGACCAAATGTTCCAAAACAATTTATTCCCGGAGTTAAAAAAGGCTTCATGTTTATGAGTGAAAAAGGTAAATTTTAAATAGCATTTTAGTTGTAAATAAGATAAAATAGTTATTTATTTTGTAGGAGTTCGAAAATTTTCTAATTTCATTATTTTCTAATTACATTATTTCAAAATAGTGTTGCTATTAAATGTATTAAATTTTAGGCCGCAATCGAACCTACAGTACAATCAATTAATGGACTGTTATAACGATGCCGGTCTCTTCTGAACTAGCTAATGATTCGCGGAACCAAGGTGTTCTCTACAGTGGTTCCCGGGTTTTGTGGAATGCGTAACAACGATTATATTGAAAGGAAATTAGAAACTGGTCCCTAGTGGATCAACGGACCAAATATTTATGTTGACAGAATCTAAGAGTTTGAGGGCTAACTGGGCAGTGAAGTATGAAAAGTCTAGAGGAGTAAAGTAGAGATGAGGGCATCTTGGGTCAGTTTGTTGCCTGCTTAGTCTAAAAAGTTTCAATGACCTCCAAAAAACGTCGTTAAATAGGAGTAAATCGGAACCCAGCATCTTCAATATCCATTGTTAGATAAATGAAAAAATGAATACTCCCATATAGATACGCGTACGAGGTCTGGAGGACATAAGAGATGGCTACACTAATTATAATGGCTTCGTTATAGTCGTACCTTTTCATATTACAACAAACTAAAAACTTTATTTGAAATTTCATTAAATTTAGTCTCTTTTTGCCGTTGTTTTGATAATATTGATATTTACATCCACAAAGCAACGTTTTGTTGAACTGTTAGATATACATGGTCAAGATTAGCTATACCATACCAGTGTATAAACAAATAAAGTTGCAAATTTTTTTAAAAATTCTGCTTGACATGTTAGGCTTACAGTTTACCCTAATTTTATAATATGAGGATATTCGGAAAGTAATGTCCGAAGAATCAGATTAGTTATTCTAATGTCGCACGAAGGTAGAAATGCTTTAGCACACCGATTCCCGGCATGGTTTGTATGGCACGAGATCATATGTTTCGATGTTGGTGTGGAGTCAACTTTTAAAAAAATGGTCACAGAGGACGAGAAGTGGGTTTCCCACGGACGCTAGAGCCTAAACGCCAGGTAATGAATTGGCGTCACACAAATTAATCAAATTCAAGGCCAAGTTGGAAATCTCAACAAGCAAGGTAATGACAACCTTGTTTTGAGGTGTACATGGAGTCTTGTTAATTAAGTTTATGTAGTAGGTGAAAAGTGATTTACACTTGTCCGCGATCTAAAGGAGTTCCTTAGCGGCCAGCGCTTCGCCACAGATGATGATTTCACAGTAGTTGACAACTGGTTATCCTTACAGGCATGTAGTTATTCTAATGTAGAACATTGTCACAAATTTATAAAAAAAAATTGTTACTGTGTACAAAAGAATAAAAAAATGTTGGCAATTAAATAAAAAAATAATGTTTGGAAAAAACTGTGATTTTTTTTGTAAGAAATCTGGCATTACTCTCCAAATAACCCACGTAACAATGACCTCCCTATTTCCTTAATTACTTGATTTAATTTAAGGCTATTAAAATTAGTTTTGTTATTCAAGTATAATTGTTCTTTTAGTTGTTAGAGAGAGTTGTTGATTTACAGGACCTCTGACGGGTCACAAGCTGTCTGGACTCTTTTTTAGGCTGCAAGATGGTGGACATCATGTTGTTGATTCCAGCGAACTGGCTTTTCACTTGGCAACTCAAGGCGCTATGAAAGAAGGTATTGACTTTTCCATGCATTGTTAACTTCGTTTTCTGACTGCGATTATAGGTTATTATGTAAGACTCCATATATCTGAAGTTTTATTAAAAGAACGAGTTTTGATGTTAGTGTTATATAGAACACTACTGTGAAGAAAAAACTCAGGTTTTCATAACTTGTATGGATGACTTTTTCTTTGACTTTACTTAATACCAGTAAATGTGACATTGTGGCATATAAGAGTAAAGTTTACAAATTTATTTAAAAAATCACTTGTATTACCTACATTTTTTCTCTCACCATTTAATTTATTTTTGAAAAAACTATAAATCTTAAAATTCAGAGCTGTGTTGTTATTTTTAAAGTCTTACTCGTACCTTTATATTTCTAAGTTAAAATTTAACAGATTTTGAAAAATGTAATTGTCAAAGAAAGACAAAATGGACTTTTGTTAAGAAAATTTTTCTCTTTTCCACGAAACAAGCTGTTCTGATTTTAATCTTGCACCTGATCCTTTGGTTCAACCCTTCAGCATTAACATATTTTTTACGTGGGTCTCTTTAGTCATATTACAAGAGAAATTGTATTCCCAATATGAGGAAAAGATAGACTGTTGTTCCCATGGAGGACCTCGCTAAGAGTTTTCTTAGATACATGAAATTTCACGCCTGGTAGTCATAAGGAAGACCATGAAGAGTTGATGAGAAGAACGAAAAAGGGAAGAGAGGAAAACTACGGAATGAAGTATGAAAACATACATCAGAGAAATTATGAAAAGAAGTATCGGCAGAAAGGTGTAAAATGCTACAAAAGAGAGAAAGATGAAGAAAGAGGGACGAAGGACACAGGTGAGCATGAAACAAAATATAATCTTATTGGAGGAAAGATGATTCTCCAGGCTGAACTCCGACCGACTAACTTGGTCGCGTAAATCAAGGAGAACACTTCTAACGGCTTAGTGTTCTTCTTAAGAACTTAAGAAAGCATAGTGTACCATTATGCTTTCTTAGTCCCTACCAAGAGGAAGAAATAACCAGGTATGTTCTGCCTCCCTTCTCTTAAGGCCAGGTGAAAGCACTTCGTTGGGACCAATTTAGAATGCCAACATTATAAATATAATTTGAAATTTTGCTGAAATTTTTCGTGTTAAATTCCGGTTTCTTATGAAATTTTAGGCCGGCTATTGTAATCATAAATGCTTTATTAGTGTTGCTTGTCTTCGCACTATATGTACTTTACGCACTATATTTTAGGTTTATTTACACAAAACTTAATATTTTTGTTTACTTATGTTTGGAGACAATCTACTAATGTAAAAATTGCGGTATATTTTAAAATATGCATCTGGTTAAGATATATATCTGGTAATGTAGCATGTTAGCATGTTAGGTATAGTATTAGCTATGGTCACAGAATATTCTGAAACATCAGTCATGAATCAAGAATTTCATTGTCGTTTCAGTCTTTGAGGAGGGCACTTGGCAACTACTGGAACCGATTATGCTAGTTGAAGTGGTTGTCCCTGAAGAGTTCCAAGGTGCTATTATTGGACAGCTTAACAAAAGGTCTGGAATTATCGTATCGATTGAAGGAAATGATCAATGGGTTACAATCAATGCTGAGGTAATAACATATTTTATTTCATTAATATGAAGATCAGGACTGGTCTGTGGTATACATGCACTTAGGTTAGGTTCAGTGGCCGTTCCACAAAAGAACACTGGTAGCCCAAAGATTGACCCTTTGTGATAACACACTATGGAAATTCTTCATTGGGAATCCTAAATTTTACCTAACTCAAGTGTATTTAGATTCGGGTTCTTTAACGAGTAGCTGACATTTTACACGCTTAGGACCGACGACTTAACGTCCCCTCTGAGGGACGTATTCAAATTTTATTTACCTCCTGCGTGAATAAATCAAGGGCCAGGGTGGGTATCGAACCCCAAATCTACCAGTCCAGAGACGAACACGTAAACCACTTAGCTATCCTGACTCTTATGCATGCAGTTAGCATCGATGCTCCAGTAAAACCTGTTGCATACGATCCTTTGAATATGACATAAATAAACAGTTGATCTCAAGACTGTACGATTCAGGTTCTTCTTAAACATTCTGCGACATTTAAGCCTAAAGAATGAAAGATTAGATATTAGCATGTTGCAGCAAATAACAAAGTTCCCAAGTTTTGAACTTTCTCCAACATTAGATTTTTTATTGAATTATTCAATTAAATTTCCATTGAATAATTGAATTTAATTAGAGTAATTAGATTTATCAATTTAATAATCTTGTCAATTCTGTCTTTCTGAGAGAATACACTCATATATCCATGGGTACCTAGCCTGTTCCATCCCAGGTACTCTTTTACCAAAGGTCCGTACTTAAAATAAACGTTATTATGACAAAATTGAGGACTCCTGACGTAGAATCAAGTCAGTTGTATGGTATTACAAAGAATATTAAGGTTACTTTCTACCTTTAGATTCCTTCTGGAAGAGGCCACCTTATCCTTATAGAATGAAAAATTTAACTAATAGCTCGCCACAAGGTAAATTAGTCTCACTTAAGTCTCCTCGAGTTACTGTACAGAAATTGCGAATTCTAGTTACTTTGAGTGTTTTGCAATTATGTATAGTAAACACTTGGAAAACCGGTTTATTATTCAATATCTTTGTAGATGACCCAAACAACACCAGTTTTGACATTCCTTCAATAGTGCTGAACCGTGTTCTTTACCTATGTCAACGAGCATGGGTGAATTTAAGTACCACACTTAGGTGATATTTTAAACTGCAAGAGTTTAATAATATTTAAAATGATATATTTCATTAAATATTCTGTTCAATTAATTTTGCATATTAATGGTCTATAATACTGCTTACAAAATAACTGAGCATCATTAATTGTGTTCTAATATAATTAAAAAACATTTATGTTTTGAATATCTCTGAGAACAACCGTTTACAGAATTTAAGAAATAATTGTAAGGGTTTTTAGTACATAAATTCCGGTATACCGTGTGTGTCTGGTATCTGGTATAGGGGGTTTTATATAGCTTAGTCAGATTTATCTCCTGAATTTTTTTTGTGAAATTTGAATCACATGTTGTTATAAATAAATAAGTAGTTATATATTCATAAATATGTATATTTTGGAAGCAGACCTTCGTTTATGTATGTCTGGTTAAATTGTATGTCTGTTTTTAATTTCACAACTTTATATATACATCTTTATTTATATATGCAACATATGTGTATATAAATACATCTATCAGATTTACAAAATTAGGGAATATTTGACAATAATAGTAGTTTCTGTCAGACTTTGTATATAATAGAAGAAGTTTAATATGTATATATAAGAAGAGAGTGGTATACCAGAGTATAGGGTAAAGGGTATCATGGTTTTTTAATTACTATTTTGGATGTAGTTACCCATTTATTTAAAAAAGAATTAAAATGTAATCTTTATGGGTAAACTCAATTTCTTTACTTGCATATGTCTTCTTTTATCAGTTTTGGAGTAATTTTAGACAGCATTTCGAATTTACTCCTTTGAATTATAACTGATTTCAATAAATTATATATTTTTAAAGAAGTGGGTTTATTTTCATTTCTTAAAACACTCTTGTTACAATGCTGATAGAACACTGACAAAATGTGTTATACAAATGTAACTTATCATTTTAAAAATAAACGTTCAAATTTTCAATGATCTAGTTTACCCTGTCATTGTATCTGTTTCCCAGATTAGCACGTAACCTTCATTTAACATAGTTCTCTCTAATGTTATCTCTAATGTTATCTCTAAGGTTATCCCTGAACTTATCTTTGGTTATTATGCTAGTAATTTTTTTTCTTTTTGAAGTGTTGAAGAATTATGTGTACATACATATTAATCTTTTAATAATACAATGGTTTATTTTTCAGGTTCCTTTAAACAATATGTTTGGCTATGTTGGAGAATTGCGTTCAGCGACTCAAGGGAAAGGTGAATACAGTATGGAGTACAGCAGATATTCCCCAACTAGTCCTGAAAGTCAAGAAAGATTGATACAAGAGTTCAACCCTACTGTTCAGCAAGCGTCGAAGAAAAGAAATTGAATTGCCTCTAGACTACATGCAGTTATGTTCCTCTCATTCAAAACGCAATAATATTTATCAAACAAATGATTGATATCTAGTTAAACGCTAACGTTTGTTACCACCGATATCAGTAATTTTTTTCTAAATTGAAAAGTTTAGTATTTTTTTTTAATTTAGTTTATAATGAAATTATTTATCCTATTTGTTAGATCCATTTTACAACAGTTTGTTTATGTCTCCGAAAATTATTACTTCTATAATGTATTTTTTTTTAACAGCAATTTAATGTGCTAAAGTTAATTATTGTAAATACCTATATCTTCTGTACGGTCGGTCTACTTATGAAATAAACAATATGAAATTTCCAAAACTTTATATTCATTGAAATTTCATTCACTAAAATGAATTTATTTTCTATTTTTACTATTCGTGTGTAATTTATTTTTTTTTATATCTGAGTTAATTACTACATTTTCTTGTCACAGCATGCTACAATCTCCTCCTTTTCTTGAAACCGTAATTTTAATCCACTGTACCTTTCAAACTCTATTCGTATAAACAAAAGGGTTGATAACTATGTCATTTAATTCTGTGAAACTTCAATAATAATAATAATTTAAACATGTCAGTTGTTAAATGTTTTACTAAGCACCTTAAATAAATTGTCACAATAATGAAAGAGAGTAACAGAGAAAACTGAATAAAAGCCCACATCTATGGAAGAAAACACACGAAACAAGATAACTAAGCTTGAAAATGAAAATACTTCATCAGAACGAAAGTGTACGAGAAGGCAGCAAATATGTCAAATTACTTGCACTACTGAAATTCTTGTAGCAAATTATATTATTAACTATAAATGTTTAAAAACATTAATTTTTGTCGTTGAACGACAAAATGTCAAGAAATTATAAGTTGATACTACCAATACCATTACAAATTTGTGTGCTATATTTATAACTGTATTCGTTTTGTTGAAGAATTTCGTTTAAACGTGTTTTAATCAATTTTGGTTCATAATTCTGTCGATAATATGGGATCCGTTTTCACCTGTGATATTATGAAATGAAAAACAATTTTAGTTACCCCTATCAAAATAGATGTTATTTAGTTGGATACATGTTACTTACGTCAATACTTTTATCGGTATTCTTAATAATGGTAACAAAATGTAAATAATTCTTACGAAATGTATATATGATTGTTTTAATAGTAAAAATGTTGAAATGATTTTTATGTATTTTTTTCCTTTTTTCTTAATTGATATATTACTTTGATTGCATGTTAAGATGTAATGTTACTATTACATATTTTATAAACATTCTCTCTTTTTATTATTTTTGCATGCTCTACCAGTAATGATTGAGTTAGTTTCGTGTTGTATATTTGTTCTATATTATTGTAAGGGAAACCAGCTATTAAATGCATTCTCAGTCTCCTAGACAGAGCAATTGTAGTTATTCTTATAGCGAGTGTAAACAAGTTTCACTGTCCCTAACTTTAAAAATGTCTGTTCCTGTTCAAATTGTGAAAATATTCCCTGTTGTGAGACTGAAATAAAATTTAATTTTAAAGTTTTCAATAGTAAGTTATTAATAACGACGTTAATATATATTCGTTACCAGTAAACAACTTTCAGATCAACTATAATTTTTCTTTTGGAACAGAAGCTATATTTTTCCAATTGCCACTCCATAGTCATGTAAAAGTTTTACTACTAGGCAAACAGGGAACAATTTTTCATTTCACCACTTAGTCTGTGATTAAGAAACGTGCTGGCCACTAGCGAGGTGCAGTCCAGTGATGTTTATCTCTTTTTCAATCCTTATGGTCCTGGCGATTAGTGGGCATTGTGTCGGGTGGTAGAAATCTATATTCTGAAACCATATTCCGGGCATTTCTATGCATCTCCAGTCCTGTGTATGTATAGGCATCAAGGCGCATCTCCATTTTAAACTCACAAAGTGCCCAGAATGCATTCACTCCGACTTTTCTGGGAAGGTCTCGCTATATGTATTCTGGACCCAGGAGCGAGCTTTACTTGCTGGTTGAAAGTAAGCTTTGATTTGAAATGTAACTGATTGTGAGATGCATTTTTTAGCCGACTCTCTAAACTGCATCTGCTTTCTCATTACTCTCCACTCTTATTAGATCAGGCTTGAATGAATTACTGCCCAGCAGTTTTTTTTTTTTTTGTAACTTGCTTAAACCATGAATCCAATAATACTATTTAAATAATAAAGTTAAAGACTTTTTGTTTGCAAATTAGAAAAAAACGCTGTAATACAAAATAAAAGAGTGGATTTAACTAGTTAGACCACATATTAGTAGATTTGTGTCTTGGGCTTTCACTTAA
The DNA here is from genome assembly GCA_026182355.1 of Hermatobates lingyangjiaoensis. Lineage (NCBI taxonomy): Eukaryota > Metazoa > Arthropoda > Insecta > Hemiptera > Hermatobatidae > Hermatobates > Hermatobates lingyangjiaoensis. Next base: position 2,325,534 of record JAPFBL010000024.1, read on the forward strand.
GTCTTTCTCACATGCCTTATAGATAAGGCGTATCCGCTGTGAGCTTTTTTTCATACACCAGCCTTTAGCAAAGTAGAAAAAAACTCCATGGGCTTAAAAGATATTCTAATCATGAAAAGATGTTATTTTCATCTCCTTTTTACGCGTGGGAATTCTTTTTTGTGTTATGTGTAATTGAAGTTATAAGTGTAAGAACGATTTCTCACAGATTCAAATATTCAGATTAAAGTTAAGAATTCAGAATAAGATAAACCAGTCTTGTTGAAAACAGTAGGTTCTGCTAGTTAACATAGTCAAATATAACTATATAGATTTCATACAGTTGTTTTATAATTTTTGTATCTTTAACAAGAGTATAACTTCAGTGTTCTACCATAGTTGTGGGGTCATACATTGCTCCCGAAGAGAAATGCATGTCAGTCTACTGTTTTCAACATATTTAATGCATGGATTTGAGTAATCAGTCATTTTAAATTACTTTTTTATTGATTAACTCAAATAAAACTAATTTTAATTGAAAAAAAAAAATTTCTTCAAAAATGTATTTTTCGTTGAAATTTATTACCTCCACCTAACTTAACAAAGTTTTTTTTGTACTTCTCTGATAAAAAGTCCTACGGTTTTGATTCAAATAATTTAAGTATTTAAATATAAATATGTTTTGAACCAATTCACTGCAAATGACTGGATGACAAGAAAGAAGAGCATCCTACGGAGCGAAGGCGTGTGAATATGGATGATGTTAAAAGACTTTCAATTTCAGGGTTCAGGTAGCAATTTGGTTTAGTTGTTGACAGCTGTTAGATTGAGAATTCACATGATAAAATGTCGGTCAGTCAATCGTTCTGGTCTATCACTTCATGAAGAGAAGAGGCTATACATGGTCACTTCGCTGTACTTCCTTGCATACTTAAATGGATTTCGTGAATGAAGCTTCTGCTTAGATTATATCTAAAGTAATTACATATATTCAACCCATATATGTAAAGTCATGACTTAATTATACATCCATATATGTACAGCAATGACGTATTCGTCAATACAAATAACTAATTCAGTAGGTTTTGTTTTAATAAATCCAATCTAAGCCAGTAAATTTATTTCTCAAGCCATTATGTAATTCAATGACTTATTTATTAGCTTTGATCTGTAAAGCAAAACTTTTCTACATATAGATACCCAAAGCAATCGTTGTCGACAACCCATACATGTAAGGGAAAGATTTATTCAACACCCATGTTGAAACAAAATAACAAATTCATCAACCCTTATGTAGAATATATTTTCAATAACTTATTCACCAATACATATATAGCACTTATTATCGTGTATATAGCAGCAGGACGTGCTTTCAGGGGAGGCAAGTGAGGTACTGCCTCACCTGTTAATCTTGGAAAGGAAAACATGCAAAATTATCCAATGGTGGATAAGGTAATCTGTAAGGTTCATATTTTTGTAAATCTAACGGTGATGAAGTCAGTGCCTCACCTGCCATGAACCTCACCACATATTTAACATATTGAACACGTCACTGTATACCAGTGACATATTTAACAATCCACAAATGCAACACAATAACTTGTTCATCAACTCAACGGTTGTTTTTGATAAACATAAATATTAAAACTAAGAAAAACTAAAAAATATTTTGGCTATATTCTAAATGTAATCATTAATATTTCATCTTTACAAGTCGATATTCATTTTTTTAATGAACTATACATAATAAGGTTATAAAGTGATTATAAACTATAATTAATTAGAATATTTATAAGAGACAGCTTTTGTACAGGATTATTTTTGTAAGAATACCGCTGATATGTTCAGCTTTTACACCAAATGAAATAATAAAGCTGCCTTTTTTATTAAATTAATTTTATTTGTAGTTATATTTATATCTAAATGATGGAAGAAGTAATCGGTGAACAGATGTTTTTATTCAAAGATTTCCAAAACAAATAAAATTCAGTTTTCATAAGAAAACCGAACGCACATTTGCATGTGCAGTTTCATTCGGCTCAAAGTAAAAAAATAAAAATATTTGTTTTGAAGCGTTTTGAAGAAAAAAACTCGCTTGAACATTGATAGAAGTCCCTCAATAGTCAAATGTTATTATATTGCTACATGACGAAGGGTTAGAATCACCTTCAAGTTGCCATCTCGTTGTTAATATTGGTTTCCTCTAAGTCAATATACAGCGACATGATTTCAGGATTTTGCAATATAGATGTGACAACTTTCTAATGCCTGATGCGATGAGTTGACGGTATATAGAAATATGAAAACTGTCTATTCGCACCAGAAGACGGTGCTTATCCATTAGTGGTATCAACAGTATGCTGCAGTGCTGGTTTGTGGTAGGAAGGGGGGGGCTAACCATGGAGAACAAGTTACTTTTTATTATAGAAAAAACATTTTCTTTACTAGATTCAGTTTAATTGCTCATATCCACTATAGGAATTGCCGTTCTATTCATTCTATTCATTCTATTCAGTAGTCATTAATTATGAATTATGAATGAATTAATATTTCATTTAAAAAAATCTAGTGAGACATTCATTTACATCATCATTAACTCGAGTAAACTTTTTTCAATTACTATTTTATATTATATTTTAATAATAAGATGTAATGTTAATTGCATATTAAAGTTTTTTTGTTTTCCAATGCTTATACTTATAGTATTTAGCTTAGAATGCTGTCGTAGGGGTGGAAAGTGCGGCTCATTTATTATTTGGCACCGATATAATTAATGGGCAAGTCACATTACCGTGTTGATTTAACATTGGGAGTCCTAATTAAAGTATATTAAGAGAAGAGATCTTAACGACTACATAACATCATGAAGGCTCGAGACCGAAGGCTTCACTTAACATCCCCTCCGAAGGACGATGTGATCTGATTTTTTCACCTAGTGTATTCTAGTGTAAAAAAATCGAGGGTGAGCAAAGACTCGAAACAGGGATCAGTCCAGAAGGAAGCATGCGAGCGACTGGGCTACCCTAGCCTTATCATTAACAAGTAGCCACAGCACGCTTTTGCGTACGGGTGAAGAAAAAGAATAATAATTATTAATTGTTAAGTTTGTTTTGTTAAAAATACAAGTTTACCCTTTTTGTGAGTTCTGTACCCTATATTTCTTCACTAAATTCCAAGTGAATCTAGATTGATTATAATTATCCTATAAAATAGAAGCTAATATAATTCATAATAATAGGCATTAAGTTATGTACGAATGCATGATTATATACATGAATATAGGACAAATTAATAACTACTATTAATTAGTTTGCAGTTTTCAATTTCATCAATGAAAGGGATTACAAACGAATGAAACATTAACAGATCTTAAATGAACAAAAATGAATATAAAATACTTGGTGTAACACCTGCTATCACTGACAGATGAATGTCAAAATTTAAACAAATGGCAGACAGATAATTTTTCATTTTTTTAGTTTTTTTCAGATTTTGAAGGCTTAGATGACGCGACTAGAAAAAGAAGTGATACAAAATATTTTCAAGTAAAAGTGTAGAGAATAAAATATGAAATCAACAGTGAGTCTTCAGGTTTTACTAAATCATCTGTTCTTGATATTATTTAATATTTTGATATTAATTATTATATGTTCTATCATTTACGAGTCTTACTGATTAAATGCAGACTCAACGCGAAAAATCTTCTATATTGAACGCCTCGATAAGTAATTAGCGCTATTATTTTGACTTAGTACCTTACACCCAGAGAGTATGGTCGTTTATAGTATTCAAAACTAGCAGATTGTCATAAAAAGTTTATAACGGACACATATATTTAAAAAATTCATTTACTAGTAGCCTGGTTCGTTTATTTCAAAATACATGTAGTTATGGGGTCTATCTCTATCAGCTCAGGATTAATTCCAAATGAAACAAATAAGCAGATGGGCCTTGCAACATTCTATATTAAATACAGGTAAAATTGTTCAGAAGCTAGAAAAAATTTATAAAAGAAGGAATAAATTCTTGCCTATAATTTTGCCAAAAATCATTTACTGTATTTGAATCTATCAATATTTAGATATTTGATTTCTCTACAATCTTTTAGATATTGTAGAGAAACTTCCGCAAAATAATGCTTTATTAAGAAAATAACTTGTCTTGGACACGTAGTGTTATTCTTCTGGTCCATTTGCTTGTAGTGTGAATGTGCTTTTCCCTGCTTATACCTTTTCTCTACAAGCAGGGGGACCTGAAGAAGAACACAACGAGATTGAAATGCATTATTATCTTTAAAAAAAATCGTTTGTGTCAAGACCTTGTTTATAATTTCTAATTATTAACCTCAAACTATCCCAAGAAATTAGATTAATATGGTTAGAATGAGAGAAAGAAAAACCTTGATTGTAAACCCAAGTCTCTATATACAATTTTTTATTGAACACTACTACTCAGATTACATCTATCATAGTAAGGATGTAGGACACTAGGTGTCCAAAACGCATCTATGTATAACATCTTTTCTGTGGAGACTTGGTTTTTCTTTCCCTTAGTCTAATCAAGAGTAAATACCACACAAAAAGGCCCGAATAGCTCGTGAGTTATATTAATATGGCTTGTTGATATAAGTGGAGTGGCAAAAGAGCACCACGTTAAAAACATCGATCTGGTTTGCTTTATTCCATGTCATGGCCGGAAGGCTGAAAGGTGCATGGTAATGAATCGAAACAGGATTGTTGTTATAAATATATGTTCTTGGATGGGTTGAATGTATCGAAATGTAACTCGTAATTAAAAGCCACTTCGTGACTAGCGGGCTTTCCACCCGCGGACACCAACCAAAGATCAGGTAGCCCAAGCGGACACCAACCAGGAAGCCCAAGGTAGCAGCTAAAGCCGATGTTATGACTTCACAGTGAGAAAGAAGTCTTGGGAAAAAAACAGGCACTAGCCGAACGATGAAGGAAGAACTGAAAATCTTACAGAACTGGGCGAGCCGAGCAAACCTACCACTTGCGGAACCCGGCGCAAGGACACTTCCGCCCAACATAGCAAGAGAAGACTGATAAGGACGAACTGCCTAGCAAGCCAGCGCACGTACGAGAGGATCTTCCACACTCGGAAGCTGTCACAGGCTAACCCTACCCCCAGTCGTGCCTTTCTTAGTTCACGCCTTGGGGGAACAACCACCCAGGCATGTTAAGCTCCCCCCACCACGACAAGGTGAAGGCACATCGGGGAGGGATTTTACTCAACCAATTCCACCAAATAATTATGATATTAATATTTTATAATCTACTTCGATAATAATCTGACGAGTACTATTACAAAAGTCTAACATCTAATCTCCTATATATATGTAGAGTGTTCAGAAAAAAAGTAACACATAAAAAGTCGAAAACACAGGAACCATTCTTAATTTTTCGTTAAGCAATGACCATTGAGAAAAAAAGTGGGGGTCATGCATTATGACTATATTCTATCGAACCTTGAGACCTTAGGTTTTCTTCTGTTTGTTTCAACTGTACCTTAATGAACTTTTCCTGTTCTCTCTCTTGGATTGTTTCTTCATGTTCAAATCTTAGTTTAATATGTTAAATATATGTACCGTATATTTAACGTAAAAGATATGGAAGTTTTTAAGTAAATTATATGACAATGGGAAACATATAAACATAAAGTGAGTACATATGGAGTACAAGGTAACGAAGTAGCAGAGAAGATTGCAAAACAAGCGTCCTCAATATTGCTTAAGATAGTGCAATAAGGACCTCAGTAATATTTGAACACCACCATAAAACCTGTGACAGAAGACAATATAAAAGTAGTACCAAAACAATCACAACCTTTGCAGTAAAAGCACGTTCAGGCCACATGGTTCCTATGCCTACTTGTTCAATTTAACCTAACCAATATACCTCTACGCAAAAAAAAAAGATGACGAAATTGTACTAAAGTACCTATACCCCATTTTTGCGAGACACTCTCAGGGTAGAGGCTTCTCATTAAATGAGAAGAGATATTAAATCCTCATATCCCTAATTTACAATACGCAACGAGCTATTAGCTACATCAAAAGTTGGATATCAGAATGAAGAGAGAAATAAAAGTAATATGCACACGAGCAAGACACTTAATAAGTTCGGTATTTCAAACTGTTGATAGTAACATTGATCAACCTTGTCGGTCATCTTCAGGTAGTAGAAAGTAAAAACAGATAAATAATAACACTTTTTACTTTCTTATACCTGAAGATGACCAACGAGGTCGAATCTATAATTTAGTTATATTTAGTCCTTAATATATGTTATCCGTTATTGGACTGTGTTATTGCCTCCAGGATGTCCCTGTGAAATTTGTTATTTTTATTGCCTTTACAGAATAGAAAATATGCTGTAAAATGAAAAAAAGAAGACTTGCTGAAAAAATCATGAATGCAGAATTTCCTGTGCTATTTAACAATACATGCTTAGATGAAGACCTGCTGCCAGTTTACAGAAATATGTATATAGCATATAAATCTCGTTGAATAACTGACCGTATTTAACTGATATCATTTTCTTCACCAGATTTTCGAGGTTTCTGAATAACTGGTTAAGAAAATGACATCAATAAAATACGGTCAGTTATTATACAAACTGGTGAGGAAAATGACATCAGTAAAATACGGTCAGTTATTCAACGAAATATGTTTGAATGAAAGACTGCTCCCAAATTTTATAACATATAAATTTATATATATATATACGAGTTCAAAATTCAAGAAGAGTAACACGCAGAGTAAGGAAACACACTTACAGTCTCAAATTGTCGGATAATCTATCTTCAGGAGAAAAGAGAACCCAACCCAGGTTGGGTGCCGGTTTGGTTACTTGCCTTTGCGTCTACAACGTGATTGGTCTCCCTTTTTCTTGTCTCCTGAAGACGGATTACCCAAAAATTTGGGGAAATAGTCAATATATATGACTATATATACTAACAATTATCAAACAAAAATTACATTTAATTCAAATAAATTAAATCATTTGGAATGATAAGGTGACCAAGCAGATCTTTCATTTCGTTATCTCTTGGGTTAGTAGAGTTATAGACGTTAAGATATGTACCATATTTACTGACTTTAACATATTTACCAAAATATAATTTTTTAGCTTGTGTCTACCAGTTAAAACAATTCGGATTTAACTTAATATTTATTATTTGAATTATATTTAAATATATATTTGAATTCTTAATATATTTGAATTCTTTTGATTAATATTTGTACCAAGTTAATCAAAGCTCTTTATGAGTCAATTTATGGTAATTCCAGAGCAGCTATCTAGATTTTTGACTCCAAAGAGTAATTTTTAAGCGGGTTGTATTAAATATTTATCCTATAGGTATTAAATATACAAAGTTTTAGAAAAAGTCTAGAGAATGGATTAACATTAAGAATTCTTTTTTTTTTTCAATTATAAAAAGAAAAAGATGATTTTTATATTTAAAGTACTTCCTAAAAAGTGTAATAGTAGTGCCGAGAGTAGGTTGTCACCTCTTTGGTGTTTGAGATATCCTGCACCGACATACACCGCACGCACAACACAGGGGTATATATATTTATTAGTCATTAAAATAAATTATTAAGACGTTTACATAGAATAAATGAAAATAAATGAAAACACATAAAGCAGGGGTAAAACATGTAGTCTACTACCAGCAACATTCATAACACGGTTATTTAACTTTTGACAAAGTGGATTACTTAATGAGTAATTTATAGTACCTGCGTGAAAAATAAGCGTATTTCAGAAACAATTCTATTTAAATATTGGTATATGAGAAATTGTGGCATATAAATATATCTTAAAGTCTGATTGTTGAATTGCTCACAGATGAAATGCTTGATCATGAGGTGGCATTTCATGTTATAAGCAATTCTTGAATCGCTAAGTATTCATTAACTGTGCAATCTGTTATAGTGTGGTATTTACTCATATTGGGGAAAGTATTAAGTCTCCACACAAAAAAGTTTATTACAAAAAACTAAACAACGCATTTCGAACACTTGATGTTCTTCTTCAGGTTACATCTAAAAACTATATTCATTAGGAGCTCGGTGCGGATTAATTAAAAATGAATTCAGTATAAAGCACAATTGAATGATAACATGGGAATAATATTGAAATGGCTTAAATTGATCCTTAACTTTAAACAACATACTGAAATATGTCTCATTTATGAATAAAATAGATTCTTAATTATTGCTTGGTCTCACTCACCGAATATGTTTAAACCCGGTATGTTATTTAAAGTAAAGGATCAATTTAAGCAATTTTAATATTATTCCATGTTATCACTCAATATTGTCAGATATTGTAGTCAATTTAATTAATTCACCTCGATTTTCTTAAAGCTCCTAATGAATATAGTTTTAGATGTAACCTGAAGAAGAATATCAAATGTTCGAAACGCGTTGTTTAGTTTTTATAATAAACTTTTTTGTGTGGGGGCTTAATACTTTCCTCAATATAAGTACTAAGTAAATATAATAACTATGATAGGGAAATTGTATATTATTGAATCTATCAAAAACAAAGAAACATATAAAATATAATACTTAAAATCTGAACATTTAAAACAGAATTATAATGTATAAACAAATATACAAATACAAAAATAAAAATGTAATTATATTATATAAACAAATAAGTTAAAGAATTTGGAAACAAACTTAAAAAATATCCTTTCTTAATTAGCTCCTGTGAAGCGTGCGCTTTGAGCAGCCATACATGAGCTTACTCAGAGTCACGAAAAGTCATTATTGGCCCTTCCAAAACCTAACCAAACTGCAATCGATGGATGAAAAAATTAAGATAATTATTATTCAAGAAACTATATGAATGTTGAAAATAAGAAGTATGAATAATAAGGTATGGGATTGTAGTGGATTTGCATCATATCAAGGGAACTGGTTATGAGTAAAATTGTAATAATATATTGTAAATATAAATACTATAAGAGCAGTCTTAAGACCTTAACTCTTGTTATTTAAGATCATTGGTGGAGAGGTATAACATATTCTGTGTTCTTGAATCATAGGATTCGGGACCGAAAGCCTTACGCCTTCTCTGAGAGATGGCATGCCCAAGATTTTCCATCCATGTAAAAAAATATAGATCAGGACAGAGATCTGATTGAAGATATAATGGAAAAAGTCATTAGATAGAATTTTATACAATAAGAAGAAAAATAACGAATAAGGGAGGGATATGACCTGAGTAATGGGAGATTGGTTGTTAGATCACTTATGCTGTGTAACCCTGTTTATTTTCATGTATTTTATAAATAACTAAAAATAATTCCGTTATCAATCCAACACAGAAAATCAAATTTAGAAATCACAATTATACTATTCAGGAATTTCTAATAAATAATTTCTCTGTTGCGTCAAGATATTCTTGTAAGTTTCTCACTTAGTATCCAGTGAATATTACATTTCGATATCTTCTGGAATATATTTTTACAGAGGAAAATATAATCACTTTATCGATTAATTTAAAGGTCCTCTGTTAAATTAACCGAATGTTATATTATACACTAGTGAGACTTTTGTGCCGAGTGAGTCACACTTAAAACTTAATATAATATACATACGCGTTGCTATCTCCGCGGTAGTTAGAATAATTTATATCAGTAGATGAAATAACCATGAACTCCTATGCTTATCATGGAGTCTCTCGAATGACTGGTTTCGGATGCCGTCCATCTTCAAGCAGAATTGCCTGGATATGTAAGTGTCTTAAGATAGTTACTTCATCTACCCATATTATATATTTACACACAACTCTTTTCATACAACTTTTTCAGAGGACAATGTATACTCACTAAGGAAATTTGAAATAAGTGTCTGTTCCTACTAAGAGAATCAAGTTCAAATTAAAAGACTAGTTTTTTAACCCAAACATCCGATGCTTATTTCGAGCTATATTTTCAGCTATTCGTGTGGCCATTTTCAGGTCACACACTTTACAGACAAATTACATAAAGTTCAACTTCAGCTCAAATAAATAAATAAATATTGCCAAGAAAAAATTGGTATTACATGAATGAGCTCTTTTCACTGAATCCAGATTATAAGCTTGATGAGGAACTCAAGGCTTTTGAGAGAAAGAAATAGCTTCTTATGTGAGTCGTTATCATTGCAGATGGTTGTTTTCACTTCGTAAAATCATATCCTATTAAAAACTACTGTACTGTATTCCTTTAGTGAGTGTCATTGAAAGTGTGAGTAGTTGTATTGTACATTTTAAAATGAGGGTATATATAGTTTATGCTATTCTCCAAATGAAGCTTGAAGTTTAAAAATCGGTTTCGTACTGCTATATATATCAGGAATCCAACTAGCGCTGTTCAAGGGTTACGTAGAATGCGGCTGTGCATTGAGTGGACGACAAATAATGTCGATTGTTACCTGACAGGATTGTGGTCGGTGGTTGTGAGATAAAAGATAAGCAGGAGTAAGAAAGGGTTGCCTGTTATCCATCCTCGAAGTAGCCTAGGCAAGTCAAACCGTCCAGGCTTGGAGTGGGGTGAAGGCGTGTTGGAAGGGGGAGTCGGTGACGTCGTTGAACAACTCTAGCCTCAGTCTGATCCAACCCACCGGCAGGTTTAGTCGCGTGTGTTTTGCCTATCTGTTACTTCCCGGCGGGAATGTGCCTTGCGTGCCACCTGGTTTTCTAGCGAATAATTTCAAGATGGAGAAGGGACAAGACGGCCTGGTCGGGGGCGGCATTTACCGCCCCGATAAAAAGCCCTTCGTCCAGCAAGCATTAAGTTTCTTTTTTAACAAGGACACAGGTGCTATTATGGGCAGAACACCGTTGAGTTGGGGTAAGTCAACGCCCACTCCCATACCTGCTTCATTGTTACCTCCTCCGGCCCACGCTATTCATCCAACCGTTTTTTCCTTCCAGTTTTTCCTCATTTCCCTCCAGTCTAGTCTTCTCATTGATTGTTTTCCAAATTATCATTTTAGATATGTCCATGTACAATAGAAGATAGTTTTTTTTATTTAAAAAACAGGCAGATTTTTTATTATTAAAATAAAATACTTTATAAAACGATTAATAAGTAGTACTTTTCATAAACCGGTTCAAAGATAAATCACTACTTTTTCTTTTAGTTTGAGATGAAGAGCATTTATACAGTAATTCATTATACTAATTCATTGAAACATCTACATTCTGTTTACAAAAAACCGTATAGATTTTTATCATTAAGCATTAGTTCTCAACTTCCAATTCTAGTATTTGTTGTAGAACCGGATAAATCTCCAGCTCTCATATCCTCCTGGATTTTAGCCAATTCACCATCTGCGGCTGAATATTTCAGTCAAAGTAGATGATAGTAACAATTTAAAGATTTTACTATATGCAGTTACTGTTTCAATACATGTATATGCATATAAGTTTGATATGAGTAATTATAGAATTAAAGCTATGAAACCTGGATTTCTTGAAATTGATTAATTACTCTATTTAAAGTAGAAATGGTTGTATTATTATTTTTTTTAGCTATATTAATACCTTTTAGCTATTTTATCACCTTTTATGTCTTTCTTTATACTCCCTAGAAGTCTATATGTCTGCATCTGAACTATTTAAACCAATTTCGCCTTCGGGAATTCTTCGGTAAGTGACGTAGATTCGATTTTCATTTTAGGTCAATTGTCCCTTTTAATTGATATAAACGATAATTCTTTTTTTATTGGAGTTAAATAAGTTTAAATTACAGAAGACCATATATATCAATTTATTTCGATGATTAAAGATTGTGAAACGAACAATGGCATTAATTAACATTAAAAATATATCGTGTTTTGTTATATACCATGAGTTTTTGAGGTCTTTTGATAAACAGACTTTTCGAAGAGTAACTCAGGTGAGAGGACATTTACTAGAACGAAATACCTTACAGTATTTCTTCTCCTCCTTCCTTACTTTGGTCTAATTATATTCTTTTAGTTTTATGGTCATATTTTACTTTATGTTCATTAACAAGTAAATAAAAGTAAACCCAAGTTTCTTTATATAGTTAAATCAGTTCTTAGTATAGTTGAATCATTGATTTTCATTTACTTATTTAATCTATATCTTCTTTTATTAAGCAATAAACAAAATTCAATATTCTGTTTCTTTATTTTTTTTTTAAGAATGTTTTAACTTTCCATTGAAGTATATATTGTGGCCAAAAGAGAATATTAGTAAAGTGTCAGATTATTGATTATTGTTAAGGTTCAACGTCTTTCACTTTTGATGTTTTGTTGCCTGTCGCCTAGTAAATATTTATATATATACTTGCCATCTATGCAAGGATTCCTTTGTTCTTTTCTGATGCTGGTGTTGGATTTGCCATTGTGCTTCAGAACAGTACCCGATAGGCTGTCAGATAATAAGTCTTAGGTTAATCTAAAAATGCAATATTATTTTCAAATTTAAACAGTTCTGCTTAATATTTTAAAAAAATGTATACTTCTTGAGTTGTATGTGACATTGCATGTGGATAGACTCTCACTCAGAGCTCAAATGAAAATATCCAATTTAATTTGCACCTTATTTCTGCCAAACTAAGTACTGTATTAAATAATTTCTGATGACAATATAAAGGTGTAGATTGTTTATAATGTCATTCCGAGATATTTTTGTTTCTGCTATTCTTCAGAGATGCCAGTCCACATAGAATAACAGAAATGATTTTGATTTATGCTTTAAGAATATCCGCTTCAATTAAAAGAAGCCTAAGAATTGATATTTTTAGATATGAAAAGAATATGACATGTTGGTATGTTTGTTGAATGTAGATATCGCTAATCTAATTCCGATACACTTGAGTGTGACATGCCCGTTACTCGTAGTATTGTTACTTCTATCTCTTTACACAGGAAAAAAATATCAGATTTTGACATGTTCGTTATTAGAATGTGATATCATATGTCATATTTGTTCTTGGCATCTATTTTTATTGCCTTGCATTACGGTTTATATATGTTTGCTTCAGTAACTCCACTTATTCATTATTGTTAGATTATTCACTTAAGGGCTTCAGGGTAACTCAGTGATTAACGCCCTCGCCTCTGAACTGAAATGTTCGGGGTTCAATCGCTACCTGGTACGTCATCCCTCGGTGAGGACGATAAACCGTTGGTCCTGAGCCTGTACGATGTCAGGTACTCATTAAAGGCCCCTACTCTAAATACACTTGGGTTAGGCAAAATTTAGGACTACCCATTTAGAAACAACGGGTAAATGTGGCTCGCCCATTTCAAAAATGGATGCCAAATAATAAATGAGCCATAATTTTCACCGCTTGAACTGAAAGGTGAAAGCCTTATAAATGTGGCCATTGGAAAACAAACAACAATATTCTTAGTTTGTTTCCCATATGGATATGTCCAGATCATTTTAACATTTCTACAATGAAAGTAAGTTATAATACTGAAAACTGGGAAAGAAAATCATCAGAATAATATCTGTACGAACCCTGATGCACAATGACCCTTGTGGGCTTCCAGGACCCGCACCCACAGTGGGAACACTTGAATTGTCCCATGCGGATACTAACAGCGTTTGTGTCTCAACTCAGTCAATTCTTGTTCTATAGATGGTTCATATTCCTATTCAGTCATTAGAAAAATGAACTTTGGTTTTCAGAATTTCAGTTAATGCATTCTCCATCAGCGTAATTCAAAACTACAATCAGTTTTGGTTGAACGTTTGCACTTGTTTGTTACACCAGTATTTACCTAATATGACCCAACCTAGAGTAATCCCTGTGATGCCACGATCATGCTTGTGGCACTGCAACTCTAGCGATTCCCCGGGACACCATGAAGTACGGCTAAACATTATATAGACGTGTCTCGTATATTTGTTCGCGGAAATCAATGTTGTTATATTAAACATTTTATATATATATATATATATATATATGTAATTTCCTTTTTAAGCTTATTCCCTCATTTAGTAGATTGACACAACACAATTGCTAAAACATCAGAATTAAATCTGTGTCAAGATTTCCATGAATTTATACTTTAAGTCACCTGCACAGTAGTACCAACTTTATAAGTAAAACAAAACCAATGAATACGTCATTTTTGTTACATATATATATATATATAAACGCGGCATAAAAGAAATACATATTTTTAAATTAAAACACTCATATTTATCTACAAGTTTTATTAAAATTGATGAATAAACGTTTTTTATTAAACGTATTATTTATTATAAACTATTATTATGTGAAAACCATCCTTATTTGTTCATCATTATATACAGGGATATACATAATTCTCTAATCATATTTCATTTAATAGAATAACTGCCATTTTTATATTTTCGTAAATATTAATGGAGAAGTACCAGTTTATAAGAATTTTTTTAATATACAATTTATTATCTCCGTACATACAGGGTATGGAAATAATAAAGCATACATACACTTAAATATTAAGTAACATTGCATCGGTTAAGAGACATAATGAGGTTAATTTGAGTTAAAAATGAAAATGTAATTTCTAACGTGGGATATATCATTGAACAATAAACGGTAAAATCGGTTTAATTAACAGTTTCCTGCCACCGTGAGAAATGGCTAGGTGACCATTATACTGGCAAAGCAGAGAGGGTAAAGTTGGTTTTTAAGAGTCGAGGTAAAATGAAGGATAAGGGTTGATGACAGGACGGGTGAAGCATATTCGGCCATATTGCTTTGTGCCAAAAGTGTCGGGTGTGGGAAAAGGTAATACTAACAGTAAGAAGCCATCTAAAAGAGATACGGGGTGATTTGGTGAATATAGCGGATGAGGTAGGGAAGGATGACCGGAGAGAGAAGAGTTTCTTGATAACCGTGCTTAATTTGTTAATTGTAGAAAAGAATGTGGTGGTGAGGACGGGGCTGTTATCGTTGGAAATACAACCACTTCGAGATGTATGATTGATTTCATCCGGAACGGTACGCTTGTTAATAATATGTTGGAGGAAGCCGTATTCAAGAAATTTTTGTTTCAGTTGACTATTTTGGTGACGTTTGTGTTGAAGATTGCTGCAAATTCTACGGATGCGTAGTGAAAGGGAACGTGTCATAGACTTCTTAATATGTGGTGGGTGACAACTGCTAAAATTGAGATACTGTTGGGGATTGATAGGTTTCGTGTACGTGGAGGTGATCATACTAACTGCCTTTGTCGATGGTATGGAATAGTATAGATTTTTATCTTCATCGAACCAGAAGATACCTTATATTCGAAACAATATTTAAAATATACATATTTTCAAAGCAGAAACTAATTTTACTTGCTCTTCTGGTGACTGGGAATATTTAAAATTTCCCGTTATACCTAACATATCGCAATATTAACATTAGAAAAGAAAAATAATAAATTGCCTATATGAATAATAGTTAAATAGAGTAACTATAAAATACTAGCTACTTATCCTTATATTTCATTTAAAGAACATTTCATCAAACTTTTAAAATTTAAAAAAACTTTGACAAAGTTACAATACAAAAGTTAATTAATTAAAAAATATGTATAATATTTCAAAAATGATTCATAATACATGAATGTACATGTCTGAAGGATTTTTTTGCCTCCCCCATATTACAGAAATCTTCATGTTCAACAGACAGCACTCATTGACGAGGATCTCAGGCAATATTGTGCTAGTAGGAATTATGGAGTAGCCTACCGAATCACTACAAACAATAGTAGCCTTCCGAGCTATTGTATATTATATGTTTATATATGCAATACTAAATTGGAAAGGAAAAATTAATATTTTCCATACATGATCTTTATGTTCAGGAACCATTTACACATGTGAAGTTGTTTGAATGAACGGGATTTAACTTAAAAGCAATAATCAAGTAAAAGTGTAATCTAAATATTTTGCGAATAAATACTTTTTTATTATTTAATAGAATAATAAAAAAATAATTTAAACTATTAAAATTCATATTAAGGGTTACAGCACTGGTCTGTAATCAGACGTGTCAAATATTAACTGTTCAGAGTTTTAATTTCTTTTGGAAACCAAATTAATTTATTTACAGATTCGTTTAAAAAGGTCAATTAAAACTAGAGTCGGTAAATAACACAAAATTCCTTTCTTTTCCTAAAAGTATCATATATTTTGTTACAAATTACTTGTGGATGGAATTGAGACATGCGCGAAGCATGTGTCTATCACATTGTGATGGGTGAATTACATTTCAACTCTTCTAGAAGATTTTAAAATTTCACTATAGGTAAATCAGACACATTCATTCATAGATTTCAGTCAGTGAAAGCAGATTTTAGTTTCACCCGGATGCAAAATAATAATTGCAATTTTTTTTTGTTTAAATATGGGTACACCCCTATATTATTATTACAATCATAATACATATTATTCGGTTTAATGGGTTTAATTTTAATTGTTTTTGGGTAAGTGAGGCTTTAGGTTTTTGTTTTAATTTCAGACATGATTCCAGGTTTATATCATAAAAACGATTTTTAATTTACTTTTGCTAAAATTCATGCTTAAATATTGTTGGAAGTAAAAATATATTGCAAAATTAAGGAAACATCATTTAAAGGAATGAGTGATTTAAAATTCATCTGAATATTTTCCAGGTTTATCAATGTACGATTGAAAGAATATCACTCAAATACACAATAACTGCAAGTTCTTGATAGTTCTTGGTCATAGTTTGACATCACATTTCCTTCACGAGTCTTATAAGTTTTGCAGTTTAACGAATTTGTATTACATTTCAATAATAAGATGTAATTTTAATTACATATTGAAGCTTGTTTCAATGCCATACACACATAGCGCACCTACCTTTTATTATTGTTCTACGGATGGAAAGTGTGGCTTATTATTATAGGGACAGCTACATTACCGGGTTGAATGTACATTAGGAGTCTGAAATTTTGATTAACTGAACTGTATTCAGAATGGCATCTTTCATGAGTATCTGGCATCCTACAGGCTCAGGGTTGACGGCTTAACGTCTTCTCTGAGAGACGTCGCGCCCAGATTATGTTCACCTCCCGTGTGAAGAAATCAAAGCCATAAAGATTATCGAACTCGGCAATTTTTCAAGAACTGTGGATTATGCATTCTTGCGATTTGTGGATTTATCCACAATATTTAAAATATTTACATCTGAGTAAACTTCATATGTATTGAAATCCATGTACTCTTAAGTATTCATCTGTGATACCGTAATTTTACTGCTGTATTTGAAAAAAACCTATAAAATTGATTATAGATTTTTAATTCTTGACTAGCTATTGGTACTTGGTATTTTTGTGTACTTATAGGCTTTGTTACTGTGTATAATAAATTTATGAGTTTATAAAAAATTGTACTTATGGCACAGTAAATAGTCCTCAGGTAGATAATATAGTAAGTTAGAATTAGCCCATTATATCACATTATTCATGTAGAAAAACTTAACGTGGCACTTGCATGGCACTATTGTACTTTTCACTTGTTGTTACAAACAGTTTTCATTATTCATTGATTATGATTACTGAATTAGTCAATAATTTCATGTTTGTTGTAAATATTTGAATATTAATGGCTTTTGTTTCGACATTCAAGTTAACGTTCTTTTTGTGTTTATTTTGATAAATTATTCTCAATTACATCAATGGATCAAAATTAAATATGAATAGACAAAATAATATCCTGTTATTAATTTTTTTTAACAAATAGCGTTAAACAGTTTATCGCAAAGTTGGTGAGTAACGTGTGGCAGAGTTCTATCTCAAGGTTACTGATAAACCTACTCGTTTGTCATTCTCTCAAATCGATTGTATGCGTTATATTACTAACTGAATTTGTTCAACTTTTCATTGTTCTAACTGTACTTTTAACAGTTCTTAATTTTTTCTTGTTGAATTATCTCTATTTAACTACACAATGTTAATTTCAATATCGCTTAGACTATATTACCTACGAGTATTATTCGTTCAAATGAAACTAAGGCTATACGATTAAAGAACTATTATTACTCAATACGAGTATTATTTCACAGTTTTTACTTGACTCTACGTTAAGTAAGTAAAAAACTAATTTCGAACTTAAACGGATTTACTCGTAGTTAGGACATCACAATTATGGTATTTCACGGTAATCCTCTACGGTTTTGTCCTTCGGTTTTGTTACTCTAAGGCTGTTTCTTACAGTTTTTTTTTTATAATAGTTCCCTGGTCCTATTGAAAGTAGTTACAGTTGAAAGATCTTAGTCTTGTTTTCCCATTTCATATTGTGGTTTGATCATTGATTGTTATTTCACGTGTTAATGTGAAATCATTATATATATATTGATAAAAGTATCAACCGTAGAATAGAAACAAAACTAAAGTTTATCGGGCCTCGGTCAGTTCTTCAGATTCATATATATATATATATAGGTGTGTTCTCTAATCGGGGTTCGGTCAATTTTCCAGGATAAAAAATCAAACTCTCGTTGCCAACGTTTCGGTTTTATTTAAAACCTTTTTCATAGGCCTACAAACAAAGGATAATAAGAAATCACATATCAACATCAAACATATACACAATATGAAAATGGATTGTTACAACTCATGAATATTACAAGCAGAAATATTTCAGAGATACATAAAACAATATTACTTACAGAAGTAAGAATTTTTTAACTAAGAAAATGAAATTTACATTATTTAAAGGAACAACAATGTTAGCCGGACAAAACCTTCGACTAGACTAATAAGATAACATTACAAATAACCTCAACACTGTTCACTCAAGGGAACTAAATAAATCAAATTTCACTAAACCTCAGCACAACACTCCAGAATAAATATTACTTAAATTAGTAATATCACTTCTATGATTAATCGAACTTAGATCCTTTTTAATATATAACATCTCAAGTGTCTTCCTTCTTTGCTCATCTTTTTCTTTTTCTATTATAGTTGTATCTTCAAAATCGAACGTGTGACCCTCGTTTATTGCATGCCCAGCTAAGGCTGTTGCGTTACTTTTATTTGTTCTTATGGAATAATTATGTTGGTACAACCTTTCTTTGAGAAAACGACTAGTTTCACCATAGTAACACTTGTCACAGTCTTTACATTTGATGGCATAAATGAGGTTACTTTGTAACTCCTTCGGTATTTTTTCTTTCAAATTTGAAAATAAAGATTTATTTTTTCTTTTATTATAAAATGCCAGTGTAACTTCAGGTACGTTTCGTTTGAACACTTTTCTAATTGATTGTGATAAGCCCTCAACATAAGGAAATTTGAAATACTTCCTATTTATAACTTCCAGTTCATCATGATCTTCATTTGAATGTGCTGGTTGCTGTCTTAAATATCTTAACCAATATCGTTCAACTAAGTTCTTCGGATAACAATTTTTCTGTAACAATAATTTCACCCTTTTCTTATTTTCATTTAAAAAACATGGACTACTTATTTCAATAACTTTTTTAAAAAATTTTTTAACCAAAATTTGGTTAAAAAAGTTATTGAAATAAGTAGTCCATGTTTTTTAAATGAAAATAAGAAAAGGGTGAAATTATTGTTACAGAAAAATTGTTATCCGAAGAACTTAGTTGAACGATATTGGTTAAGATATTTAAGACAGCAACCAGCACATTCAAATGAAGATCATGATGAACTGGAAGTTATAAATAGGAAGTATTTCAAATTTCCTTATGTTGAGGGCTTATCACAATCAATTAGAAAAGTGTTCAAACGAAACGTACCTGAAGTTACACTGGCATTTTATAATAAAAGAAAAAATAAATCTTTATTTTCAAATTTGAAAGAAAAAATACCGAAGGAGTTACAAAGTAACCTCATTTATGCCATCAAATGTAAAGACTGTGACAAGTGTTACTATGGTGAAACTAGTCGTTTTCTCAAAGAAAGGTTGTACCAACATAATTATTCCATAAGAACAAATAAAAGTAACGCAACAGCCTTAGCTGGGCATGCAATAAACGAGGGTCACACGTTCGATTTTGAAGATACAACTATAATAGAAAAAGAAAAAGATGAGCAAAGAAGGAAGACACTTGAGATGTTATATATTAAAAAGGATCTAAGTTCGATTAATCATAGAAGTGATATTACTAATTTAAGTAATATTTATTCTGGAGTGTTGTGCTGAGGTTTAGTGAAATTTGATTTATTTAGTTCCCTTGAGTGAACAGTGTTGAGGTTATTTGTAATGTTATCTTATTAGTCTAGTCGAAGGTTTTGTCCGGCTAACATTGTTGTTCCTTTAAATAATGTAAATTTCATTTTCTTAGTTAAAAAATTCTTACTTCTGTAAGTAATATTGTTTTATGTATCTCTGAAATATTTCTGCTTGTAATATTCATGAGTTGTAACAATCCATTTTCATATTGTGTATATGTTTGATGTTGATATGTGATTTCTTATTATCCTTTGTTTGTAGGCCTATGAAAAAGGTTTTAAATAAAACCGAAACGTTGGCAACGAGAGTTTGATTTTTTATCCTGGAAAATTGACCGAACCCCGATTAGAGAACACACCTATTCTATCAAACGGTCGATATATTATTGAATCTGTTATATATATATATATATATATATATATAATTAAAGTTACAGCTAGAGAACACAAGAAAAAGGACGAACACTCACGAATCTCGATTATTTCGGCGTCTTGCCGTCTTCAGGAGAGTAGAAAGAAAGAAAATAAAATAAAAGGAGAAAGAATGAAGGAACGGAGACGTAAATGCGTCCACTGGCCGATGTAAACTATATATATATATATATATATATATATATATATATATATTAACTATATATATATATATTTCTGCCTGAAGATGACCAACGAGGTCGAAAGCTTGTGTTTAAAAAATAGTGAATAATACAAAAAAATTAGTAGCTATTTGACTATGTTTTTTGTCTGAAAATGTCGCTGGGAAATCTGCTATTTGCATTGCCTCTGCAACATAGAAGTGTAATTAGGAAAAAAGAACAGCTACTTAAAAAAGTCGTGAATGCAGAATCTGCTCTGCTTTTCAACAATGAATGCTTGGATGAAGATCTGCTGTCAACTTATACAAATATATATATATATACTCATAGGGACTACTTCTACCCGATGACGACGACTGTCGAAATATCGTTGTGAGTCTTTTGTGTGTGTCTTTATTTGTTTTTTCTCTTTCATGTGTTAACTATATATATATATATATAAAGATTTCACATAAACACATTCTTATTGTGGTTTGATCATTGATTTATATATATATATATATATATATATTTCACTTGATAAACGGAAAGACGATCCAAACTGTTACATATATTTATATATATATATATATATATATATATATATGACCGTTTGATAGAATAAGTGTGTTCTCTAATCGGGATTCGGTCAATTTTCTAGGAGAAAAAATCAAACTCTCGTTGCCAAAGTTTCGGTTTTATTTAAAACCTTTTTCATAGGCAGAAGTAAGAATTTGTTAACTAAGAAAATGAAATTTACATAATTTAAAGGAACAACAATGTTAACCGGACAAAACCTTCAACTAGACAGTCTAGTTTGTAATTATATTTTACATATAATGTAAGTAATGGAACCATATTTTGTTATTTGATAGTGATATTTTGACTATTTTGATTTGTAATATATCAATTCAACTTAATTAAACTGTTTAGTTACCGATTTAATGATAGTAAACTACTCAAGTATGGCATTTAGGAATGGCACTTGTTTATAATGACATATACATTATATCATCTCATATGGACATTGACAATTTTTTGGTATGCGATACCAAATATCATGAAACTTCTTCGGTATTTGATTTAAGAATAATGAAACTACCATGGTATCCAATTTAACGAACATACAAGTATTGCTGCTTTTCTTTAGTAAATTTTTCAAAGATATAAGGGTAATATGGTATTTCAAATAAGTCTATGAACGAACATGATTATATTCTATAATTTTCTTGAAGTTTACCATAATTTTATGATATATTATTGACAGTAATTTGAACTATTTGAATACAGTAAATTTTGAAAATGTTTAGATCATAATATCTCTCAATGATAGGTATAAAATATAGAGGCATTTTTGACAGTTAAATTCTGAACTCATTTCTGTAAACAGATTACAGTGGAGAACCTCATTCACTATATGTTCTCAAGGCCGCCCAGTAATCTAAATATAGTTAGACTCGTTTGTAATAAACATTAATACATATGTACATTTGAATTAGTGGTGCGATGTGTATCAAGGTTAAAAAAAACTATAAGCAAACGCAGAGCTTAGTGCCAGTGGTAAACTACAGCCTGACTTTCTGAATTTATAAGATTCACCTTGATTCCTACCGCTTGGCTCAACATACAAAGTAAATCGTAATGTTCTTTTAGAGAATGTGGTCTGCCAGTACACCGTGCCACTAGATAACATGATCCCAATACCACGGTGCACTGCAATAGCACCAAGTGCACTAAACTGTAACTTAGTTACATCTTACTAAAGATTAGATATATCATAACAAAGATTTAGACCTCACCACACTACCCTCTATTTTGTATACACCTGTGACTTACTTACATTACAATGTATTTCACTTAATAACGTACGCACCTCACAACATCACAATAACCTTAATTAAGTGTATACCTAATTATGACTCCGTACATTTTACCCTTCACTGAAAAACATACCCTCCTCACAATACCATGGAACATTTTACCACACGACTAGGTACCACCTCTTATCTGAGAGCGCTACACTCAACTACAAGTAGTGTTATGTATCCATTGGATACTAACTTTTCACATAGAAAACAAAAGTTCTGTAAAGTAAAGTATACAATAGAACTGTATTTATTGGTGTTATAAAATTGTCTAAACACTAGTAATTGTTAGTCAACCACTTTGACCACAAGTATCAAGAAAATATTGCATTGAGAATATATATGTGTACACTAATCAGGCTGTACCCGGTAGGGGTCTTGAATTTCAAGATAAACGATACTTCTTGACAGTATCAGTCAAACAAAGGTAAAGTGTTCCTATTAAGGTACATTTTGTAAACATTCTATCATAGTTTTTTAAGCTCAGCAAGTCCTTGTTTTATGCATGATATATTAATATAAAAATAATAATTTATTAATATTATATTTTATAAGAAATTAATATATTTATTTTATTGTTAACACTATTTTTCTTTTTTATCGAGGTTTGGTCTGGCTTCAAAATACAAAACCTTTAAGCCGACGTTTCGTCTATATTTGTAGGCATCTTCAGGGCTGCATCAATACAGAATTTAATTACAACATGAAACATAATTATATTACATTATTTAATTAATATTCATAATTACCTTGTATACATATCATACAATACACCTTGTATTTGTATTGTATCATTATGATGATACAATATATATAATAATAATTATATATATAATACAATGATTACCTTGTATATCATTAATATACATATTAATTAAATAATGTAATATCATTATGTTTCATGTTATTGTATTTAAATTCTGTATTGATGTAGCCCTGAAGATGCCTACAAATATAGACGAAACGTCGGCTTAAAGGTTTTGTATTTTGAAGCCAGACCAAACCTCGATAAAAAAGAAAAATTGTGTTAAATATATGTGGTCGAGATAAGGAAAACATTCGATATTTATTTTATTATTATTTTATTTTATAATATAATATCGCTTAGGGAATATTTTCCTGAATTAGTAAATTCATTCGATTTCAGGTTGTTATATTGAGCTTAAATAATTGTTCGCCTTAAATACTTGTAGCTAAATAATTTTTTATTTAGCTCAAGTACATAATCTTTATTGGGTAATAATCTAAATAGCTATTGGTAAAGTAGTTCACGCAATTGCAATTACGTTTACAATTTTTATTTTCTTGTTTTATGCTAATAAGCAATCGGTGGAGCAGGTTTTTCAGTGACTCTTTAATCATGCAGTAACTAACAAGTCGGAAATTTCCAATGTCGAAAGTAAGTTTCACTTCACTGATATTTAATAGAGTTGGAATCAGTTCTGACTTTTAAGAAACTTCTCAGTTCATATGTGTGTATGGTTTTTTTTAATTAAACATTTTAATTAAATTGCTGACCTTTTAAATTAGATATTTATTTTTTTAAATTGACTTTTGTGGTTTTCTTGTAAATGGCGAAATTAGCTTTTCTGGTTTGAACTATTAAAGAACTTTTAATTATCTGACTGAGCAATCGAAAGCCTTATTATCTTATGTTCCTCTATTATCAGTGTTGTCATTTCTTTAATATATTTATCCACTTATAGTAAGTGTTCGATAGAGTTGTCTTTGTAACCAGAATCATAATGAAAACGATTCTGTTTTGATAATGATGAGGACTATTAACTAGTTGAAAGAATAGAGTAAAATTTTTCCATTCATATTGTGCACGTTGATTTGTATTTCTGGTGTTTATTGTTTTATGTTCTATTCACTTGTATATATTTACAATAAAGAAATCAGCCACCCTCGTATCATGAGAAAAACAATGAAGTTCTGAGGCCTTTCGATCATTTCTTGTGAAAGCAGTTGTCAGAGCATTGAGAAATGGAATTTTTTTAGTGAAAAACATTGGAACTTTTTTTTACTAGTAATATTATGGTGGTTTTTTTAATGGTAGCAGATTTTATATTGTAATATTCTTTGATGTTTATATATCTTTAAAAGTTCAGAATAAAATAAACAGACACACAAAACAAATAATCAGACAAGCATTCTCTGATTCCCAATATCACCGTCATCAGGAGGAAGAAGAGAAGGAATTTAACAGTATGTTGGTAGAAGGACCATTGGCAACCCTACCCTGTATGTTTGTCTTTTAACAATAAAGGACGATTATATTAAGAATTAGAGACTGCATGTGTGATTATTTGTTTTGAATGTCTGTTTAGTTTATTCTGAAACTTTATAGATATACATAAATATCAAGAAATATTATTTATTTTAGAAGTTGTATTACCCATTTTGGATTGATTGTAAATTGTTTAATTTATATATATAAACCAATTAAAAAGAGATAGCCCACAGATAAACACAGACAGACAGTCTGTTATAGAGACAGACAGATAGACAGTTATAGGAATAACTCATTTCTATATTTGGACTATCGTCGTCATCAGGAGGCGAAGAGTCCCGCAGGATGGCAGAGCGGCGATATATATATATATATACATATTTAAAAAGTATTTACATTTAAAAATATATTTATTTGTTTTTAAAAAATATACACATAAATATATATTTATATCAATGATCAAACCACAATAAGAAATGGGAAAACAAGACTAAGATCTTTCAACCGTAACAAGCGGTCTTCGTCATTGATTAATCAAACGATCGGTTTGATCATTGATTGTTGTTTCACGTGTTTATGTGAAATCTTTTTATATATTTATATATTTAGGAAGTAAACCTTCACTTTCTCACACAGGTTTTGTGTATTTGTGGAACAAGATAGATTAGATTATATCAGATTATTACACAGATTATAAGAGAAAAACCGGTTATCAGTAGTCAAGGTAGGGGTTTCACAGAAATCCTGAAATTATATGAAGCAAATACGAGAACCCAGGCAGGAAAGCGTAAAGATACGATTTGTAACAACGGCCAGTGTGGAACCTCACCGTGCCCAACTATCGTCTTGCAACCTCCCACAAAATTAAAAAGCTGGAGTTTCACTTTTAGTATTTAATCATTTTTGGTAATGTTATTTACTTAGATTTTGGTTATGTTTTTCGAGAGTAATTTTAATAATCCTTGAAAATGGTCAACGAGGACCGAAATTTGTCGGCATATGAATATTTTAGTGCTTTTAAAACACTGAAAGCCCTACATGAAAGATACTGACTGCCCTAGGTATCAGGTAGTGAACTGCATTGGTGAGACGTGACGAATGTACGGCTAATAGGTTTCGTCTGACCTTTTCTAAAGGACCTTCATCACCTCTAATGGAACTGGCTCCTCGGCGTTATTAGAAACGTCTTCAAATGTACAATGATCAACTTTTCTACCCCTCAAACCTTCATAAAACTGACCTACTTTCTCACCACGGTGTACATTTTATTTATGTATTAGTTCCTTTTATTCTTCAAAAATTGTTAATGATTCATCGAAATATTTACTTTTGTGCAAGCTTTGAATATTTAGGAAAACATTTCTTTGTCCACTAACTTGTGATAATGCTATATTGACTGTAATAAAACCGAAACATCTGTGCATATTAAAAAAAATATGACAAGTATTTATGTTAGAAAGAGTCCGTAGAAGGTATTGGTTGTTGTATTTTTTCTTTTTTGCACTTGTTCACTATCACTAGCAATAAAAAGAGTAATACGATTTTGCAGTTCACGGTAAACATTTCTCAACTGATTTATAGTAATGCCTGAAATCCCATTAGTTATTTTATCTTCTAAATCTTTTAGTGAACTGGGCATACATATGGAGGTGATTTTACATGTTTCTTAAAAAAAAAATTAATTTAAAAAATTATATTACTGTAAATCAATTGGCAAATAATTTACATGAACTGCAAAATCGTAGAGTAGTTTCTATTGTCCTTGATGGCATGTGGAAACTACAAAAATTATAATAAAACAATAAAAATACATATTGATTTCTTTCTAATGATGTCTACTAATTCATTCCATCTGAAATACTTACCTACTTCTACTTTTGTAGAATACACACAAACAATATGGACACTCGGTATTATTATTTTTTTAAGAAAAAAGAAGTGTTTTCTTAAAAATGAAATATGTTAACAAATAAAAAAAATTAATTATTGTGTTGAAACTATTCTGAAGAAAAATTTTGAACAAGAAAAATGAATAAAAAATAGAATAGTAAGAAAGAAAGAAAAATTATTTAGCTTTGGGATTAAGTCGAGAAGTTAATGGGACTCCAAGATGACAAATATGTGCCATTATTTGTGAAGCTGTTGAATTGTCAGATTATCACATACTCCTAATTATGCTTTGTAATTGAGATGTGTTTAATATAAGTACATTTATATATATTTATACTTGATTGCTGTGTTAACGATCGGAACGAACAACAATAAATCAACGTTGCTAAAGAAACACGAATAAAAGAAAAAGAACTTTCGGTCTCTATTTTTGGGTTTCAACCAGCTTCTGGAGAGCAAAGGGAAAGATATGAAACCTATGACACAGCATTTAAAACTAAATGTTTGGTTAAAACCGAAAATTAGGACTAAGCCTGTACTTTTCCTCACATTTGTGTTTCTAACTTTAAACTGTATACACATATAACTTCTAACTAAGTGTATATACATATTAAAGTTAGAAAGCGCTTAAAAACTTTTTCAATCTCTTAAATAATTTTTGTCGTAATTTCCTTCATTAGAGAGTCACACTTGTGTTTATTGTGGCATTTCTGCATATATATATAAACATTTCTCATAAACACGTGAAATAACAATCAATGATCAAACCACAATAAAAAATGGGAAAACAAGACTAAGATCTTAGTCTTGTTTTCCCATTTCTTATTGTGATTTGATCATATATATGTATACTAAAAATAAGAAACGGTCTACATGGACTATAAAACTTTAAATTACACAAAGTACGACAAAGAAAAAAGAATAAAGAGGAGAATTTTTTTATTCTTTTTTCTGTGTCGTGCTTTGCGTAATTTAAAGTTATATATATTGTAAACAGGAAAACGATCCAAAAGGACAACAAACGTTTCACGGTGAATCACAAACACACTTACCGTCTCTAATTTTCGGTTGAACCGTCATCAGGAGAGTTGAGATAGGGACACCAAGTGCACTTGTGAAGCGACGGTTGGAGACCCTACTCCGGTTGGAGACGGTTGGGTCTCCAACCGTCGCTTCACAAGTGCACTTGGTGTCCCTATCTCAACTCTCCTGATGGTGGTTCAACCGAAAATTAGAGACAGTAAGTGTGTTTGTTCATTTGTTCTGTGTCTGTGATTAATCGTGAAATATATATATTATATATATGTATGATTCGCGCTCCGTTCTTCGACGTGGGGAGATCTCTCTCACTTCGTCCTCTCTTCTAGTCTACTCTCCTGATGACGAACAACAGTTCGAAATATTGAATTCTGTAAGTTTTCTTTGTATTCTCTTTTCTGTGTCGTGCTTTGTGTAATTTAAAGTTATATATATATATATAAAACAAGGATTAAGCAACATCAGTATTCAGTTAGAAGACAAGATGATAAAAGTGCCTTGTTCCTACATATTAGAGACAAAAATCACATAATTAACTGGAAAGAAGCAAAGGAGTTGGTTTTTATGTCATGTGAAAGAAGAAGAAACATTGTTGAAAGCGCCCTCATAAAAGACTTTTCTAAGAACTTGGTCAACACTAGTCCAGGCCTTTTTAAATTAGATGAATTTCTAATTGAAGGAATTATCAAACAAATCAAGACTATTTCAACAGTTATAGGGAAAAATACTGTCAATGATGCCAATCTTACTCCTTCTTTAAATCAAAATTCATAACCTGCTTACAACTTGTATTCACTTGCTCTCTGACGACGTGAAAACGAAAGGCCTTAAAGCGACTATCTTCTCTAATTTGTGGTGAGTTACCTGAATATATATATATAAATGATCAAACCGCAATAAGAAAATGGGAAAAAGAGACTAAGATCTTTCAACCGTAACAAGCGGTCTTCGTCAGAGTCAAAAACCCAACTGCCAGCGGACGAAGACCGCTTGTTACGGTTGAAAGATCTTAGTCTTGTTTTCCCATTTTCTTTTTGTGGTTTGATCATTGATTGTTGTTTCACTTGTTTATGTGAAATCTTTATATATATATATATATATATAATATATATATATATATATATATACAGAAATAGACATATGAACATTCTTGCATAGACCTACTTCACTATATTCCGACAGTGGTCGTTATGAAGAGTAGATATTTTCTTAATATATTGGTGGTGATTAGAGAGAGTGAAAGTTAAAAGTAACTTGTGGATACTTCATTTCAACTAAGGAGATAATGAAATAAGTTTGTTTTTCGCTTTCGAAATTGACTTTTGGACTAAATAGAAAGATTTGGGTTTTTTTTTTTTACCTATTTTGTTTGGGGGGGAATTAGTTGAAAGCGAGAGGCGAGCAGAGTCTGTAAGAATCCTCGGCCAGTGACGTGTTTGAAACCTATGAATAGCTTATTCCCTAGCGGGACTCGAGCCAAATGTAACCAGACTGGACCCTATAAATATACTGACCAGACCTCGAAACCATTAATAAATAATTCTTACCTACCTACACCAACTGGCATCATTACATTATTTCTTATATTACATTTTTATACAATCTCTTTCTCTTATTGCCTTCTATTAAATCTAGAAAATGACATTTCGCAATCAATTTTTTTTGTACTCATAAGTTTAATTTTTTTACATGAATAATACATTAACTGTATTACTCCAGAGGGAGCAGCTTAGCTGAGTACCTTGTTCTATTATATAATATCCGTAAGTGGAAAAAAATTATTCAGATAAAAGAAGGTTTACTGATATTTAGATTGGAATAATTGACTTTATATTAGAAAAAAATGTGGACTTAATTATAAAAGTTTTACTCTATCTATCATCAATTGAATTATGAAAGATATTCCATTAAAAGAAAATATTCCATTGTGTTTAGAGAAAAATGCATAGTGTAGAAATTGCGTCCTATATTTATTTATGTGCACGTATATGTAACCATGTTTCACAGTAAAAGTAAAAGCAAAATAAAAATCATCGGCTTAAGCACAAAAAGAAATCAGAACAGGTGGTTTGTCTCCAGTTTGAGTGTGACTCTGAAGCAGACCAGTTATCTTAGTCACATATTTGAATTACCTACTGTGGTTTAAACGTTCATATAGTTATAAATAAAACTGTATTAAACTGAAAATACTTCTGAACAAGTTATAACCAAATAGGGTTTTACTTTTAATATTTTTAAACGGAAAGAACATTCTCAAATAGTTATATATGTTGATTGTTTATGAATTAGATAATACTTTACGAGAGATTTTGTATTATTACATTCTATATTACGTAGTGTAATATAGATATAAATAAAAAACGAATAAAAATAACCTTAATCAATAACAACACCCAATAGATCTAGTTAACATAATAATTTCCAATAGTCCCAACAGACTAAGAACACGACATGACAATGAAAACGTAGGTAATAACATTTCGAGACCAATTTCTAACACAAACCAAGAATTAAACATTACTCTGATCAACCAAACCCATGAAAATTGCAAATATGCTTTGACCTTTGACCTTAAAAATTCAAAAATCATTGACATGGAAGCAGGACCTGGGAAAAGAATAATAAAAGAAATGATGCACATACAAAAAACTCCTATCACTTGTAATTCTAGATCTGATATTGAAAAGTTTACCCATATTTATAAAAATATTCTTTCACATCCCCAGTCACAATAACAATAATATATCATTATAGCATGGATGATAACTTATGGATGATAACGTTAAGTTGTAAACCAACCTTACTTTATATTGCAACGTTCATATGTTCACCCTCCTTGTTTGTTAAGACGATAGATGACTATAACAAAGTAGTGTTTTTCGTACCTATAACCAAATAATTCTCATGCAGCGTAAATAACTATTAGCACACTTTCCAATTTGTTTGATAATTTGAAATAGATGCGTACTTAACAACTCTGATCGTAAAATAACCTTTTGTATGTATGTGTTGTTCTCAATATTTAGTTCCCTATGTAGTTTGTAGATGTTTTGGTAAATGTATTATAGTTCTTACTCTAATTATAGCTCTGAAGATGATGTACAAAAACATTGAAGTGTTGGCCTAGGAAGGAGTTTATTTTCTTTTATATGACCTAGCCCTCAAAAACAAAACATACCACATACAATAGAATAGAAGAGGCCAAGAACAATTTTTCGAGAAAATAAAAATATATATATATATATATAATTTTTCTTCTTCTTGTTATTCTATATTTTCTTCTTTTCATTTATTAGTGAATTGTGGTCAAGAAAACAATACCTTATATATATATATATATATATATATATATATATATATATATATATATATATATAATTCCGATTTATTCATCTACCTTGAAAAGTAAGTTTGATATCGCTGAACTAAGGATAAAATATCATGAGCACCAAAATAGCTGTTAAAAATATTCAAACTTTTACTAATATATTCGTAAACTGAACCTGATACTAGTCTATGATACTTGAAACTGAAATAGTGAATTTCTGCAAATATGCTAGCGTAGATTTAGAAAAGCGGCCATTAATATTAGCAGTCACGTATTAACCATTAGGAACACTAGACACTTAAATTTTACTAAGTTATAAAACTTTTTACGAGCACGAAAAAACTTTATGAAATGGCTTCTCAGATTCGAAACATCAACCATAGAATTTTAAACCGCTACACAGCGCTAGTAAGCCCAACCCGGTAAAATAATGGCTGGGGGCGGTACTAAGGTAATGGCTGGGGAAGGTAAACACCAATATCGGGGCATTATTCAGTAAACATTAAAGACGAAATAAGGAAGGTGGATAGAGAGGTAGATAACTAATAAATAATTTGTACGACTCTGAAGAGACTGCATATTGTTTCGGTCATTATTAGACGATAAAAAGTGTTAGGTAGAAACTCTAGTCATGCTAGAATTTTTTTTTAATCAGTGCTCCTTGGTATATTTCTCTAAATTGTACCTCTGTATGGAATTGTTTGTATTTCATAAGATTTCTGTAGTAGATACCATAGTTCAATAGTATTTTAAAGAAAGGTGTAATGAAAAATGATTTCTAAAAAATTGTTGGCAAAAAACTTTTACCTGGAGGCACAGTTTAATACTCTCCAATATGCATTACAATTATGATTAATATATTTACGCATACATTGAGTAATATGAATAATTTCAAAAATTGATAATCTTATTGGGTTGTAAACACTTTTAACATTTGGATATCCCCCGACCTTAGGTGTATGACATGCTCAGCTTAGTGTCACTGGCCAAGCGGATATGTTACATGAACCTTAGTAGTCGTGTGCCACTCAAGCTGAGCACTTATCTTACTGAGGACGACGGTGGGAGGAATACCGTAATGAGTCTTCTCTGGAACTTTCTGTGTCTTTGTCTTTATGTTAAAAGTATATTGGCGATTGCCAATAATTATTGCAAAAACTAAATAAAGTAAAACCACAGTCAGTATACACTTATGACTGTTTCTTGATTTTCTAGTGGTCACTTCACCATCCTTCACCTGCTCATGGAAAGTAGTTACAAGTAATTTCATGTGATTTACTGATTGAAGTACATATCTATGTTTACTATTGATATCTTGACAAATGAAAGCCTTTTAGAAGCCGAAACCAACGTTAACAGCTTCGCTGAGCACTCAACAGTTGTTAGTGAGAATTATGGGGCATGTAGGAGGGCTTAGTATAATATGTATAGGTATTATTGTTTAGACTTTACTAACTATTATATAACTACTAACTATTGTTTAACTCTAATACTATTATTATTATTTTTCTACTCTACCTGTTCCCCTGTTTTCCTATTTGTTTCATTGAAAATACGAAATTCCAAAATATATATATTTATATTCTTTGATGTTTACACTAGTCTGTAGTACCTTTAATAATGTTGCTTCAAAATTGTCTATGGGCCCATGAAAGCCCTTTTGGATTTTTAAATCAATTCCGTGATGCTAGAAACAAATTTCTTGCATTCAAACCATTCGGTTCACTGGTGCAAAGTGATGTTTATTGAAGAGTCACTGATATTCAAAATAAATTGGGCTACAAATATTTTCAAAAAATAGTTGCATTTATTTCCGGTTTAGGTTAATATACACGAAATAGTAAGATCATTCAAATTTACCGCTTTATGTTCTTTGTTAACGTATCTGTATTAAATACTTTTCAACCAAGTTGTTCAAACTTTCTGAAATATCCAACTTCCAACAATCATGTGTTCTTGAACAGCCACAAATATGGCAGTGAAAAAAATAATTTTAGGATAAATAATGATTAAATAATTGTATAAAACGTGATTAGAAAAACCGCTGTAAGCAGATCATTCGTTTCTCCAGTAGACCAGATATTGAGGTTGCGTTGAAATGCAATCCAATGTAAACACCATGTCAAGCGTGAAGGTCTAGATCTGTATCACCGTATGTCCAACATCCATTTAATCCAAATAAATCATTTTTTTACCTATAAAGGCGTTATTTAATCCCTTTGCAATGTTGATTAGTTTCTCATTTTCTGTAAATAATAATTATATCTACATTTTATACACCTTGAAATCATAAAAAAACACGAATAAAAACTAGACACCAGGAATCACTTTTCCATGTATATATATAAATGATTAAACCACAATAAGAAATGGGAAAACAAAACTCAGTTGGGTTTTTGACTCTGATGAAAACCGCTTGTTACGGTTGAAAGATCTTAGTCTTGTTTTCCCATTTCTTATTGTGCTTTGATCATTGATTGTTATTTCACATATTAAAATATCTTACTTCTACCGATGGAAAAAGTTTTAAATTAAAGTTGAAACGTTAGCGTTTGAGAGTTTGATTTGAACAGAAGGTACTGACCGAAACCCTATTATTATTTAGCTATATATATCTACTAAAGACGGTTAGAAAGCCGAAATATCGAGAATCGTATGTTAGAATCATTTTTGTATTTCCTGGTTGTAAATTTAATTGTATACACATATATGTAAAATGCAAAAAGATATCTGAAAATTACTAATATCTTTCAAACATACGATTGGTCTTGGTCAAAGTCCAAAGAGTGTGCTTTTGATTTCTCTCTTTCTCTTTCTTCTCTCTCTCTCTCTCTCTCTCTCTCTCTCTCTATATATATATATATATATATATATATATATATATAAACTAGAATTTAAAAACGAACACTTAGAAAGGAAACCACTGAACTCAGTATATTTCGATATCCTCGTCTTCAGGAAAAGAAGTGAATCGCTCCAAAGGCTGATAACGACTGACTTGGCGTTCGAACTGAAGCACTCAAACAGTGTAGCCAACTTTCGGAGGAAAGGTAGACAGGGAAGATAAAAAGATAAAAGCCAAATAAAAATTAAAAAATGAAAACATTTAACTAAAATAAAATTAAAAGCTGATAACAACTTTAAAAAATAAATAAATAAATAAAAAAAAATAATAATAATAAAAAATCAACGATTGAGGTTAAGCCCAGGAGCCGATCTACCGCCCAGAAGACTAACAAGTGCTTCTTCTGAAGCTCTCAGAGTAACTTTCGAATTAGTCTGATCAATCTGCCTCAGGACCTGTACACGGAAACAGTCATTAAAACTGAGTCCGTGAGAACTGGCATGAGTAGCAACGGGAAGGTCACTGCGTTTGCCAACGGATGACCTGTGATTATTCATACGCAGGCTTAGCTTGGTGGAAGCCAAACCCACATAAAAAGAATCACACTGGGTGCAATCCAAACGGTAAACGCAGTTGCCAGAGGTACAAGAGGTCTTGTGAGAGATAGGGTAGGTGCGTTTACTATGGACAGAGGTAAAGGAAGGAACAGGATTGATGATAGGACAGGTAAGACATCCACGACGTCCACATTGAACCATACCACCAGCCGTTTTTGGAGGCTTAGGAGAAGAGATGTGAGAGAAGATAGATTGAAGATTAGCAGGTTTGCGATAGGAAATGGAAGGTGCCTCACTAAAGACTGAAGAAGTACAGGAGGAAGAAGAAAGTATAGGGAAAAACTCCTTGACAACTGCACCCAGCCTATGAGCACCAGGAAAATAAGTGGTGATGAGGAAATTAGAGTCACTGCGATCCCTCCTAGGACCTGAATTATGATGAACGTCTGCAGGGACTATACGGTTGTTAATGAAACCGTATATAATAATATATATATATATATAATTTTCATTAATTTGTAATTGTTGTTATCATTAGAAATTCCATTTCAAATTATTGTTATTTGAAATTAAAGTTCTTACATGTTTGGAAAATATTTCGTTATTGTGAAAAATATTTTTAAATGGATTAAGTGATTTCAGTGTTCTTCGACTCTATTACTCATTATTATTATTACTGCTGCATTATTATTTCAGCAGTAATAATAATTGTTATTATTACGAATTTACTGATTCGCCGACTTATATTTTGTGTGGTTGTTGTCCTCTCTCTGATGATTTTTGGTAGAAGTTAAAAGATATTCAAAAATTAAATTATTTTTTTCGGAAATTCTCTATTAGTTTTATTATTTACTAACATAAGAATAATCAAAATTAATTTTTTTATTAAAAAATGTAATAATTGTTTTAATAAAATCTGGACATCTATCGGAAGAAGTTTGTTCGATCTGGCCTGTTTAAGTCAGCGTATTTCTCGCTGATTCGCTTCTTCAAAGCTTGGGAAAACATTCACTCGGCCATAGGCCTGGTACACGCGTTTCAACCAACCATTACGTGCCTTTATTCTTCTGTGTTCATTAGTGCTTTCGGGGGTCATTAACCTTTTGAGTAGTTGCTCCTATGGATACCTGCTTTCCAGGAGTCCAAACAACTTAATACAAATTACCATTTACTTCTCAAAATCTACATAATTTAGTACTCTTCCTGTACTTCCATTGTCATTAATTGATAATCTCTTATGATTTTGGAATTACAGTTTGTTTTCAACTTCTTCAGCTGGCTACCTTTTTTTTTCATAGACACAGCATACCTTAAAATCTCGTTTGTATCAAGCAGTGGTAATTTGGTTTCCTACGACATGTAGTTAATTTAACAGTTTTCACAACTGTCTGCCTATCTTGATTAAAAGTCTACCGAACATATGTTTCACATCTGTGTTTAGATTATACCTAATAATGGGTATTCCGTATTCCAATCTAAGAAACGCTTCAGGCAATGGATCATGTCAATAATGCAGTCTAGTTGTCAGCGGGCTTTTACTGGTGTTGAAGATTGGTAGTTCGACTATAACAATCACTCTGGACTTTTTCCCCGTAGCAGTCTTCATAAGCGCATACACACCGTCCTTCGGAAAGGTCTTCCGATGCTAGAATTTGAGACATTTGTCGGCTTGAAGAAGATGCCAATTTTAGAAATAGAATGCTAATAGCTGTAAACTATAATCAGGATTTCCACATACATTTCATGAAGTGAACAAGGTTTGTTTCATGCTAAAAATAAACTATTCCGCTTTCATTTTCTTTGAAAGAATTAGAAAAATATAAAATATTAACGCATTGCTGTTGATCACAAATATGTAGAAATATTTATGATATACGAGGAAATAAATAACCCCTTGATTATATGTCTTAGTATAGTCAATAAATTATAATATCTTTTCGAAAAAAAATAACTGGAAAATCCAAAGATAAGTATAAAATGGATTAATATGTCAGTAATGGAATAAAAGATTAGAGTTGAAAAAATGTAGTTCACCAAACCATTTAATAAATTAAATTATGCTCATTTAAACAGGGACCATTGTTTTTTACATTGTGAATGTCCTTAAAGGGAGAATAATTTCCTGAACTGCGTCCTGAATGCTTTCTGAACCTGGCGCTCAAGTCTGGAACTACAATGGGCTCTTTTTGGAAATGAGAAAGGCAGACAGCTAATGTGTTGTTTCGCATTTTTTACTGGAATACTAATTAGTAAAATGATCCACGTTCAGGTGCCGAGTAGTTGAAGTAATGGACCTTTAGTACTGCTTACATACCCTGCGAAAGATCAGGCTGAGTGGGTAATGTGCTCGCCTCTGAACTGGTGGGTCCGGAGTTCGATACCCATACTGGCCCTCGATTTATTCATGTGGGAGGTAAATAAATCTGAGCATGTCGTTCCTTGGAGAGAATGTTAAGCCATCGGTCCCTAGTCTGTACGATGTCTAACTCTTATGATCCCTACTCTAAATACACTTGAGTTAGGCAAAAATTGAGGACTCCCAATGTAGAATCAATCTTCATTGTGTGGTATCACAAAGGGTCCAATATTTGGCTTATGTATGTTCCCTTGTGGGATTGACTCTGCAACCTACAGTGTTGCCAACTACTACAACTGCCATTCAGGACTGGAACTATTTAGTTACGGTCATCTATCGAATGAACTTATTATTTTATTAATCTGTGATAGGACTTAAACGCTGGTATATTTTTGATTATTGTATTATTTTACAGGACTGCTGTTATTGTCATAAGCGTGTATAACTAGGACTACAATAGTTAATAATAATACTAATAATACCAGTAACATGAAACAAGAGTCCAATGTTCGGTAGTTAACTTCTTGTAACTATATTCAGATTTGGTAGTTACAACAAAGCAATACTGTATATGAATAGAGAAGTATCTCGTGCTATTAATTGATTTTGTAATGGGATTCAACGGCCAAGATGAGTTAATGTTCTAATAACAGATACGCCGAAGTTTTCGGCAGTGACTGGTGATTGTCAGAGCCAGCATGTGTGAAGGAATGTGAAGGCTAATTGGCCGTTGGGAGACTTGACAGTTGTTTTTGGTGGGTCGAGTCGATTCCGGACGGACACGTCCAGCAGTGGGCAGTTAGCCAGCAACCAGCTTCCTTAGTGCTTATTCATTTTGATTGATTGCTTAAGGGAGATTTTAAAAGTTCACTGGTGCTTAACTAAGGCTATTTTTGATTTTGAGTATTACGTTATTCATAAGTCAAATTGTGTTGCTTTCATGATGAACTATCGCCTTCTCTTGAATAGATGAGTTTTCAAGAAACAATCAGAAGAAGTGCAGCTTTACTGATAATGCTAAACATAACTGAAATAATCTCAGAGTTTACTCAAATACATTCAGTTCTGTATAGTAAACATGGATAGAAATCTATTGCGACAGGCTCTCTCTCTCTCTCTCTCTATATATATATATATATATATATACCAATTAAAAAAGATAGCACACAGATAGGCACAGGAATAACTCAATTCTATATTTCGACCATCGTCGTCATCAGGAGGCGAAGAGTCCCGCAGGAAGGCAGAGCGGCGAACGGTAGCATATATATATATATATATATATATATATATATATATCCAAACATTTCGTACTAAAGTAAATAAGGTTGTTGATGAACTTAAAAAGAAGAACTGGATAAATCTTCGTCAAGCGAAATTAATGAAATCATATAATGGATTAGCTCCGAGGATATATCGATTAGTGAAATTGCATAAGACAAATTTTCCTCTCCGCCCATTGTTTCATTTATAGGTAGCCCAACTTATGAACTATCAAAATACGTAGAGAAATATCTAAATATTGTTGTCACTAGTGAATTCAATGTTAACAATTCATTAAAATTTAAAGACGCCTTAACGAATAAAGTACTAAATGAAAATGTAATAATGATTTC
Source organism: Hermatobates lingyangjiaoensis (assembly GCA_026182355.1). NCBI lineage: Eukaryota > Metazoa > Arthropoda > Insecta > Hemiptera > Hermatobatidae > Hermatobates > Hermatobates lingyangjiaoensis. Next base: position 2,364,025 of record JAPFBL010000024.1, read on the forward strand.
TCTAGATGTTCAATCACTTTTTACAAACGTGCCAATTGATTTAACTTTTGATTTCATAAATAAGCAATGGGAAAAAATTGAACCCCATATTGCCATCACAAAGGAGAAATTCTTATCCATTCTAAATCTTATTTGTGAAGCTCGATATTTTATATTTAATGGAGTTATATATAAACAAAAGTTTGGATTACCTATGGGCTCTCCAATATCACCGGTCCTTGCTAACATAGTAATGGTTGAATTACTAAAGTATTGCAAAAATGAGTTAGGCTCAACAGTAAAATTCATGAAACTCTATGTCGATGATTTGTTTCTAGTTATTGAAAAAAGAAAATTGGATAATGTTTTAAATGTATTTAATTCATACCATAATCGACTTAAATTTACATGTGAGGTAGAAAAAAAATGGCATTCTCCAATTCCTGGATATAAAAGTTATAAGAGGAGAAAATGGTGATATTTTAGCCGATTAGTACACGAAACCTACCAGTGCTGGAAGAATACTGAATTACTATTCTTCCCATCCTATGAATCAGAAATTAAATTGCGTTAAGAATATGGTGAAAAAAGTTGTAGAAGTAAGTTCATCATGCTACCTAAATAAAAAGAAGAAGTGGGTAAAAGAGTTACTACAGAAAAATAATTATCCAGGAAATTTGATTGATCGTTTTTAGTTAAAATATTTAAGGCAACAACAAGAGCCAGAAAATGATACAAATATTGACTTAGAAGTTCAAGATAGAGAGTTTTTTAAATTTCCATATGTTGAAGGATTGTCGCAACCAATTAAAAAAGTCTTCAAAAGACACTTACCTCAAGTTAATTTAGCATTTTATAGCAAAAGAAAAGTGAAATCGTTATTTTCAAATATAAAAGAGAAGATTCCAAAGGAATTACAGAGTAATATTATATATGCAATAAAGTGCAAAGACTGTAACAAAGTTTATTATAGAGAAACCAAACGTTTTTAAAAGGAAAGGACTTACCAGTACAGTTATTCTATAAGAAAAAAGAAAATTAATGCCACTGAATTAGCTGCACACTGTATTAATGAAGGCCATAATTTTGATTTTGATGAAATAAAAATAATAGCCAAAGAAATGGATGAAAAGAGAAGGGAAACTCTGGAAATGTTATATATTAGAATGTTAGTTAAACATTGTTGTTAAATGAAATATTATGTTAGTGACTTTTGGTTGTCTGGTGAAATTTGGTTACCTTGCTTGGTTATTTCAGTTCAGTGTCACGTGTTCATTCAGACTACAGTTGTTAAAATCCACAGACTATTTTTCTTTGTAAAATAATTTGTAATGTAATACTTAGTTTTCCTGTTTCAAAATTTATACTTCTGTAAGTTTTCTCACTAACCTATAGTCAAAATTTCCATTGTAATTTCTTAATTGTAACTAATTGCACTTTTATATATGTTTGATTTTTGAATGATTGTATTATTTCTTATATTTCCTCTGTTTTTGTAGGCCTATGAAAAAGGTTTTAAATAAAGACCGAAACGTTGGCAATGAGAGTTTAATTTGAACCTGAAGAACTGATCGAGTCCCGATAAACTTTAGTTTTGTATATATATATATATATATTGACCCAGTAAGTTTTCTCGCTTCTTCTATTTGTTGTCTTTTTTCATTTATATATATATATATATATATATATATATATATATATATATATGTATATGAAGTTTAAACCACAATGGAGAAAGGAAAACAATAGAAATAAATGCTCTGAGGTCTTTCAATTTATGTCATCAGAGAGCAATCAAAGTAAAAACTGAGAAGCTAACATAATAGTCACTTTTATGTTAGCTTCTCAGTTTTTACTTTGCTCACTGATGACATAAATTGAAAGGCCTCAGAGCATTCATTTCTATTGTTTTCCTTTTTCTATTGTGGTTTTACTATAACCACAGTTTTTCTATTGTACACGTACCGGATCAATATTTTGAACCGAAGTTCGTCATCAGGAAGAGATTAGAAGGGAAGGAGAAGAGTTACTGAAATATTGGTCCAGTAAGTGTTCTTTAGGTGTTGTTTTTTTCAATTATTTTCTGTCCGGTTTGGACTGTTTAGTAATTTCAATTTTAGTAACAACTAGGATATATACATGCATATTGTTAATACCACTGAGGTTAGTAAGATTTATATTAGAAATAGGTAAAACCGTCAACCTATTTCTAATATAAAACTAGTATATAGCTAAAGCTTAGATTATATGAGGTTATTCTCAATGATGGCAACTTCGTTTGTGATACCACACAATTAGTTTTATTTTACATCAGATATCCTAAATGTTGTCTTACTGATATTCGTTCTGGTAAAGATCTTAAAAGAACATCTGGCATATACATGATGAGAGACTAAATTACGACCCCACGGAGGGACGGCAGACCTGCTCAAGAGTTAAGATTTCAGACTTGAAAACATCTGTTTTTGTCAGTGTTGCTCAACCTATATTGATATGGCAAAAATAGGCCTTAGCGAACACCCGATGACTCACAGAAATCTTTATATTTCTGCTAAAGAAAACCATAAAATGTTTTGTACACTTAATAAATCCAATCAGATAAGAAGAGTATATTTGTAATTATTTTGTTAATCTTGGTAAAACTTCGATTTAAAACTGAATTATTTTTTACGTAGCTTAATTTAACCAGAACAATTAAAGTCAACTTCACTATTAATTTACTCTTTGGGACCAAGATATTAGATTTTTTATAGAGGCAACAACTTACAGCCGAAAGTTATATACTCATAAAAGTTAGTGTTAAAAAACATTTCTCTGAACTAGGAGCATAGCGTGACTTCCAATTTGGACATGGAAAAGCTGTTATTAAGAGATGTTTTACTAGATGGTACATCTTCATCGTATAACGTAGGTAAGGTGCATGCAATTTCTTCTACTAAAGATAAGTTCTGGGTTAAGAGTGAGTCATGAACTAAAACTAAATAAAATATGACACTGAACAAGTAATTCGGTTGAACACCATCTGTGTTTATTCATATCTTCCATAAATTATTTAATATTAAATAAGTTTAATGCTATTCACCTATTTAACTTTTTGTACACTATTATTGTATTACAGTATTCTTATTTTCATTAAGGCACTAAAGCAGTCTTGGTCTGCCTTCCAAACTTTGCTTGAAAACACTGATCACGGTTAAATTGCCGCCTTAAGTATATTTGCAGACGTGAGTGCCTTGGAATAACGAGACTTGAAGCACGGTCTTTTTTAGGCCAATGGACCGATTGATACCAATTGGACCTCCAAACGTCTTCACTTAGGGGTCTACACTAAAATACCTGGCACTGCGCCAGTTTGGCTAGTAGCAGCCTAAATGGATTAACTTTTTATATTTTTGTAAAGCTAAATATTCTTAGTAAGGCCTCTGTAATTCAAAAATTAACTTTATATCAATAATTTATTACCTGCTACATGACTACTACGCGCTACGACGCTTTAAATACATCAAATGCATATCATGGGTCAGATGTAGTTGGGCGGTTTTTGAGGTAAGTCAATACGGAAGGTTTGGAATCCGAATCCATGTATTTTCATTCAGATGATTGAAACCTTATCAACGCAGGATTCAGTGCAGCCCAATGGCTTACGTGCTCACATTTGGACTGACCCTGGCTTTATTCACGGGGAAGGTGAAAAACAAGTATGAGCAAGTCGTCCCTCGGAGAGACGTTAAGCTGTCGGTCCCGAGACGGTGTCAGATACTCGTTAAGGATCCCTACACTCAAAAAACTTGGGTAAGGCAAAGTTTAGGACTCGTAATATAGCATGTTCATTGTGTGGTGTCTCAAAGAGCAAATGTTTGGCCTATGAGTGCCTCTTGTGTGAAGGCCCCGGCAACCTAACCCAAGCCTTATCATCGTGCCTTGGTATTGATCGCTCTGAGTTGTGTTCAGACATTGATTGTGTTATTGTATTATATTGAAATAATTACTTTCAATACAACACAGTTATATTTTATTCAAGGTATTATTTAATATATTATATACAATATATATCGTAAATATAAAAAGGTATATAAAGATTAATGTATTATATATGTGCAATGAATGCAAAGAACTGGAAATCTATTTCACGGCCCATTGGACCTCAGATTTTGTTTTCCAAGTTTTATTAAAACCACATAGTACTGATATTTCTAACATTGTTTTGATTCTTAAATAGTTTTATGCACTTATATTGTAAGCATACTCATTTTTTTTCAAAAATTCCCAAACGGAACAAGATATAAAGATATTTTATTAACAACAATATAAAAACCCACATAATCCAAAAACATACGATTTCTGGTCAATGTAAATAATTTTATTATTTTTTTTTATTGAGAGAATAATATTGTAGGTAACAATTGCCAATTTTATGAAATGTCTAAAACCTGAAAAACTGAATAATTAGTACTGCAAAAAAATCTCAGGAGCACTTGCTGACTTTTCTTGAACTTTTTTTTTGCAATCTGCATCTTTTCGATGACGACCTTCTTCAGTTCTTTTAGGGAAATGACCTGCATGTCTTCTCGCAATTCAGTTGACGATGACATTGACTTTTTGACAATGATTTTTGGTGGAATGGTTTTCTGACTTTTTTGGATCGGAAACTAAAGACTTCATCAAATATGCCCCAGTTATTTGCCTTCTAATATGTAACGAAGGCATTTCATGAATACCTATACAGTGGACAACGTATGAACACACTGAGCATATATTAACAAAATAAGTTTTTATTGCTTCACTCTTTCGTTTGAAGGAACAAATCTTTAATAATAATATGATTCATTTAAATTCTAAAAATATATTTATACCTAATCAAATCCAGCAGTCAGTCAGTCTGTTTGATTTGATGAGGACCATCCATTCGCATTAGCATGTTTTGAATTCACCTTCTGTCTTTAAAGACGAAACATTTTTTTTATTTCATAATTTATTTCTTAAAAATTAATAGTGTAGGTATTTTTTTAAAAAAATAATAATTTATGAAAGTGTTTGGAATAGGGTTTTTAAATTTAATGATAGGTTGGAGGTTTGTTTTTTTCGGTTGTAAATCAGTCTAGGCTAGATTTGGTGAAATAAGGTTGATGAAAGCTGGTTATTATGTAGCGGAGTGGAGGTCGGTTTAATTGGGAATGGAAGAGCAGAAGAAGCAGGTCCTCTTTGGGCTGATCGTCCATATGAACCTTCTGCTCCAACTGACCTGCTTTTCTGTTTACATAATCTCCACGAAAAAACAATCACATCGTTAACAGTATTATCTTCATGTTTTTAAAGACCTATTCTGAAATGTTGATGGAGATATTGTGGTGTTCCACTTGAAATGTTTTTTAATTTTGAAGTGAAGAAACAAAGACGATGTTTTTTTATAATTACTTCTCACTGATTGAACTTTGTAGTTTTACAGCGCTTTTATGATGAACATAAATCTATATAAGAAGTAATTTAAGCGTTATATAGCAAAAATAACTTTTAGATGAGCTATTACCACAACCGGAGGAGAAAGTTTTTCCCCTGAATCAAAAACCTTAAAACTAAGGCAATACTTTTGATTTTATTCGTTTAGACATCAGCCAGCTTCGTGTTGAATCGTTTGAAGGCCAGATTTAAGCGTCGTGGGAATATTTTATTTATATGGTGTATATCTTAAAACACTTATATGTAAAAATAAACCATACGCATTTTGTCAGTACCACAGAGATTAGTTAACATCATATTATTATCAAAAACCGTCATACTTTATGATTCTTCGTTGTAGACGCCCGAATGTTTTCGCACGTCGTCCATCCCACAACGTAGAAAACCGGTCATATGGCTACAACACCGATTTACGAGGTATCACAGTTTGTATAAGAATATGATCGGAAAAGAACTATTGATAGTAATGAATATTTAATTTTATTTCCACCTTTTCATCAAACATAAAAAGAACTTGTACTTAATATCATACATTAAAGGCATACTAATATTTTTCTATGATTCTGTATATCTGAATTACTGCAAACTACCAGTCAAATGCTAAGGGTTGCAGATATGTATATTTGCTAGACACTCTAAACTTAAAATAATATTAATAAATATCAAATTCCACTGCTATAAGATGGAGATGGTAATGAGGTCGAAAGGCCGAGGGATATGACTTCCGCCAAAACAGGTTGTGAGACGAAGGAAAGTATTAAGTGATATGTATGCCACTTTCTTATATTTCCTTGAATTTAAATAAACCATACAGTACTGTGGTACTGACAAAATGCGTATGGTTTATTTTCCTTGAATTTTAAGTATTCTGATTGAGCTTTTTAAGAATCAGTTCGCATACAAGTTTTAATTTTAAACATCAAGTTGAGAAGACAAAAGTTGATGCTTTTTATGTGGAACACAGCATAAAAAAAAGATATGTAATTGAAACTAATTTATAATTGAAACTAAAATACCATTTTATAAAAACAAATGTAAGACATATATTGACTAATAAATGAACTAAATTCACGGAACGAACACACATAAAAGAGATCACAGAAATTCACTACTATATTTCGACTGTCTCGTCATCAGGTAAAAAGATGTGAGTCTCTCCGATGACAATTGAGGACTGAAGTGAAGTCTCATTGAAAAGGCACTTAGTCTGTTTAAACAACTTACAGAGGGAAGGGACGCAAGGATAAATAGAAAAAATACTAAAAATTTATAGCAATAAACAATAAATGAAAAATAAGTAAACAAAATGTTTAATAAGACTAAATAAATAATAAATGATTGAGGTTAAGCCCAGGAAGAGGTCTACTCCCAAAATACGAGCTCCTTCTGAAGCTCTCAGATTAGTGTTGGGATCAAGAATCTGTTTAAGGACTTGTACACAGAAACAGCCGTTCTGAGTCTGTGAGAGCTGGCATGTATGGCAACGGAGGGGTCACTGCGCATAACAATGAAAGACCTGTGACTATTCAACGCAAGCCTAGCCAAACTAGCATAAAAAGGGTCACACTGGGCGCAGTCCAATTAATAAACTGGTTACAAGAAGTACTCGAGGCTTCGTGAGGAATAGGGTAGGTGTGATTGCTAAGAAAGGAAATAAAGGAAGGAACAGGATTGATTGGCAAGTAAGACAGCCGCAAAGTCCAAATTGAACCTTACCACTAGCAGTATGAGGAGGCTTTGCAGTAAAGATATGTGTACAGAATATGTGAACAGATATTTAGTTTATTCAATTACTTAACTAACAAATAGGTATATTACATGTAAATATAGGAGTAATTATTTTGAATATATATTAATATACCCTACATAGCTTCTTCAACAAGTATAACAGAATATAACCCCGTACATTTGGGATATTATTAAAAAAAAAAAGGATATATCAGTCAAACTGGTATCAAGTGGGGATGCCGTAGTATCAAGTTATGCTCATTATTTGTGGGATGCTGATCGTTCTATTCCGAATAACTCTGTAATCAAGTTGATTTATTGATATATTGCGCACCTCTGTCCTAGAGAAAGTAAAAACAAAACTACGTGTTGTTATCTTCACGATAGAGTGCCTCGTCTTCTTCCCTTCTGGTCTCTACCTGACGGAAAAATTCGGTTCGAAATTCGAAAGTAAGTGTTTCGTTCTTTTTATGTGTTGCTACTTTTTAGACAGTATTATATATAAGAAGATTTCACAAAAACAAGTGAAATAACAATCAATCATCGAACCACAAGATGAAATCGGGGGAAAAAAATACTAAGTTCTTTCAACCATAACAAGCGGTGTTCGTCAGGAAAACAACTGGATTTTGTCCAGTTGGGTTTTGACTCTGAAGAAGACCGCTTGTTACGGTTGAAAGATCTTAGTCCTTTTTTCCCATTTCATATTGTGGTTTGATCATTGATTGTTATTTCACGTGTTTATGTGAAATCTTTATATATATATATATATATGTATCATGATAAACGAAAAATGGTCCAGCAGGACAGATTACACTTAAAATAAACTGTGACACATAGACAGAAACGTAACAAAGACTCACTTTTCAATATTTCAACCGTAATGGCGGTCGAAATATTGAAAAGTGAGTCTACATTGATACATGAAAAGCCGGGTTAGAATTTATAATTATTACATGACACAACCCCTTTTCACAGTAATACTTGAACAACACCCCTTGACCTTGTAATTAATCATACCCTAGATTAACGGAAATTTCTAAAATGTGTGTTATATCGCTTGAATATTTTCGTGCTGTATTAGTAGTAATAATCTTTTATAATAGGTCGTAAATTTTGGAAGTGGTGCAAGTAAACGTTTCCAGAGCTAATATTTGTCCCCGACTTACAAGCCTCTTCTTTATCGCTATTACATAAATATTTAGTTCTGTTTATATTCTTATTTGTGACTTTAACGCTGCCTAGTTTTTTCTTTACAATATCAATATTTGTAAACGCCTGCGAACTCGGAACAGCCACCAACTGTGTTGATTTATTACTCATTACTTTCTGAAATAATAATTATTTTATTGATCTACATTATAAATATATTATTTTTAAGTTCCAAACGCTGCTCACTTTTCTATCATGTTTCTCCTTATAAAAAATATAAGGTTTTCTATATGTGCAGTTCATTTATTTGATAAACCGTAACATTCTTATAATACTTATTTTTGAATAAGTTAGTTTTGTAAAAATATTAACATTTTAATTTTATTATATTTGGAGAAGTACTATGGTATTACTGCTATTTAAATTCATGTAATATATCTGTGACTCATGCAGAAATAAGATACTTAATATAGAAAAAAAATAACTTCCTAACTTGCTTGAATTAATAGTTTGCGGTTTGTTATATTTTTCATTTTATTTCAATCTTTTTGGAAAAATAATATGACGTAAAGGACATAAAATGATATTATTATCTAGTATAAGTCAAATTATTAATTAAAAAATTATCAAATTATTATTATTAATAGTGATATTTTTTTTGGAAACTAAATGAACTTTTACTCTGCTCAAGGATCTTAGTCCCATTTAAGAATTTTTTACGGAGGTTTGTAGGTTGCTATTCTTTCAGCTGCTTACTGTGGAATAGGGTTTTATATAAATCTAGTTATAATATTTCTTTGTAGTAAACGCTGGGGGTAGTTCTTCTTTTAAGCATATAGCTATATAAGTGGAATAAAGTTGTATACATGAAACATATCTATTCTTCGATTGATTAGCTTTGTACACAGGCGTTATAATTTCTCTTATGATTCCTTAAGTTGATCATTTTATAATCCTGCCAGCATTTTTCAATAACATCTAAACTTATTCTCTTTTTTTAACACACAAATCAAAAAAAATATATTAATACTCTTTCTCCAAATATGTTGGTGTCTGGTATATTTTACATTTTTAACTACAAATCTTTTTTTAGCCAGTGCACACAACACAGGTTATATCCTTCTGTGTATTTGGCACCCACTTTAAAACTAATTTTAATTTTTTCTCAATAATTTTTCTACATTAAGAAATTGTAGCCCGCTTGTAAGATTAACATGGCATTATAAAGCTTCATTTCTTTTTTCTTGAGTTTGTTCATCAATGTCTACATCATACAGACAAAATTAAAAAAAAACCTCAAAAAAACTTTTGTGAATGTTCCTTCATTTTTTCGTGTTTTCTGTTTAGTTTGCAAACTCGTTCATGAGAATGGGGAACCCGTGTAGTACTAATATAAAATATTTTGTTTTTGATAACTGTTAATGACTTGGAATTTCGTATTTACAAACTTTTGAATTTTAGTTCTTAGAAAAAACTACTAAATTCTAAAGTAGAAAATCAGCATTTGTTTTCTTGTGACATTGATGAATAAACATTCTGTTAATAATTTAGTTGTTAAGTTGCAGAATGATCCATGTCTTGTTGTTGATCAATGAAGTGTTTTACGGTGAATTTTCCTAGTATTTATTTTCTCTTCTTGAAGAGAGAATATGATTTGCTTCAGTTCTTGGGTTTTTCCATAGCTGCGATGTTACGTTCATCAGTCCAATGTGAAAGTAGGCGTTAACTGTTCACTGGCTCTTGTGTGAGAACTGAGTATTGTATTCTAAACAAAGGTCACATAATGTCGACACTGTTTAGGCATTTACTTTTATATCTTTTCAGAATATTATATACTGCACGAGTAAACTTACACTAGGAGCACGTAACAAAATAATTTTTTTATTACAAGATGGATTATTTTCTTATTTTCGAGTTTTGCCCATATTTCTTATACAGCTGTATGTCAGCATTTTGCTTTCATTTTTTGGGGATGTGACCTACTTAAGAAATACCCCTTCCTCCAGCAAATCACGACACATTGCACATCTATTCTATCAGTAACAAGATTTCTAAATAAGCACATGAAATAACAATCAATGATCAAACAAGGAACAAGACAAGAAAAAGTAGCGCCTTATTCTTGCATATAAATAATGAAAATCATCATATTGATTGGACCGGAGCTAAATTTATCACCTATGAAAAATCGGTCTGTTAAGAAATATTATTGAATCTTTCTGATTAAATTTAATAGATCAAATGATATAAACATTAGTTTGAACGGTTTGTTCAAACTTGACTCAGTGTCAACGAGGGCAATAGCCTTTTCTAAGAGTGTTGACGACTAGCGGATAGTTTTTACTTTTTCTTACTGTACTCCTTTGTTTCCCCAAACATCCCTGCCTCGACTATTGTCTTTTCCTGCACGTTACACCCTTTTAAAATATCACTTTTCCCTCCCACTCCTCTCAACCGCTCATCATGATGTTTCTGCATCTAGTGTTTTAGTTGGGTTTTTGACTCTGACGAAGACCACTTGTTACAGTTGAAAGATCTTAGTCTTTATTCCCTTTTCTTGTTGTGATTTTATCAATCATCTATTCTATCATAGTATGCCAGTCGACATGGTGTCTACAGCATATGGAGCTCCACATCAGGAGGTGTCCCCATGTTACAGTGTCTCCCGTGGTATCGCCAAATGGAACACCATAGCTCATGATACTCCCCCAAACATGGTTCTCCCCAGCTCTTCAAACAAATTTTGAAGGCTAAAAGGAACTTTCGATTTTGTTTTTCCGTTCAGAGTAATGTATTTTTACTTTAGTATAAGTAAAGTATAGTGATCGTGAAAAAATTCGATCTCGAGGTTTTGACGGAATTATATGTTTTCAGCTCCCAGAAGTCGTTTTATGATGATTTCTCGATGATGTCTGTGTGTGTGTGTGTGTGTGTGTGTGTGTGTGTGTGTGTGTGTGTGTGTGTGTATGGGTGGGTGGGTGGGTGGGTGAGTGTGTTAGCATTGCTTCTTACCACGCTACGGTCCAGAATCTTTGATGGATCAAGTTCATATTTTACACAAAAATGGGCCTCGTAAGGTAGAAGATCCCTAGTGTTTGTGAAGAATTATGCATGATGGGAAAATCAATTCTTTTGCCAAAAACCGTTTGTTAAAAAACATTTTTTTCTCCTAAACTGATAACACTTTGGTTCTAAAATTTTGGCGTTATCTTTGTGGTCACAAATGGAACAAACGAAAAATATATTCTGAATTTTAAAACAACGGGAAATATTTATTTCTTCAATAAACTGTAAAAATTTTGATTTATAATTCAATCTCAAAGCTTGTGAGAGCGATACAAGCCATACCGTTTGACGGATAAAAAGGAAATTATGCTTAAAAATAGAACATTATATGGAAAATGATTTGGGATAATTTTTTTCAAAATTACATTCACCAAAGGGGCGTTAAAGTACGATTTCTGTTTTCAGAAAAACGTTAGCTTTTTTTGACGCTAACCGGCTCAGTAACAATCATGAAAACTTGACCAAAAATGGAACAAAAAATTAGCAATTCATAAAAAAAATATTCATGAAATTTCAATTACGGCAAAGAGCAATAAAGCTATAAACACTGTTCTTTTATCCCAGTTTAAGGGGTTACCTGCAATACTTATCGAATTTTTGATATTTTTTTACATTGTTTACATTGATTTCGAATTTTTTTCAGTGAATCAGAGGTATTATGAAAACTTTTAAATGATTTAACGACTCTTATGTGATGTAAGAAGGATAAAATTCTTATATGTAAAAAATCAACAACAATAGAGCATATGAAATACATAATTTCTGATTCTTTTTATGGTATGATGGGTTTGTCTAATAATCAATCTATACGTTGCACCTTTCAACAAAGGTTAATATCAGACGCTGATTTTTTACGTTTATGAATAACATTGGGTAATATTGAAGTTTTTGGAATGAACTTTTTCGTCCTATAGAAGGGCTTCTACGTTTTTGTCTAATTTCTAGTTTTTTCTCTGTTCTAGTCTAATAGTTCATACCATTATTTTTAAAAATTTCAAGCTTCTAGCTTTTAAATTTAAAATTATACAGAGAAGTCGGCTTTGAACTTGATATAAGAATGCAAAAGTGGCTACTTAGCAATATATTTTTTTCAATATACATTTATAGCAATTATAACAGAGTTTGAAAAAACATAACAGCTCATGGGAAAAAATAACATTCCCTCAGAGTAAATTGGTTTTTTATAATTTTTTACTAAGGGAAAGAAAAATGAGTTTATAAAAGACTCTAGCATGCCATAAAATTTTCAGTATACTAATTTGATAAAAGACTAAAAATGTAGAACATTATTCAGAATTAAAAAAATATTCTTTTAAAAATAATAAATGAAATTATCCTATATCCTAAATTAAAAATTATCTGAAAACTACATTTTTTCTTACATGTTTATGGTATTTCAGACAAAAACTTTGTTATGTTTTTAAAATACTTAATATGTTTTCAAGTTCTAAATAGGAAAATTTGTCTTAAGTATTAAATGTAGAAGGTCAGATAAACCATGTAAGAGATCCACTGGCTATTGGAACAAAAGCCATGCTCTCTTGTAGGAAGTTATTTCGTATAAGCAAATTTTCACATTGGCTTTTCATAATGTTATTACTGCTGTAGTTATACTAATGATTGTATAGCCATTAATTGTGTCACATACAAAAAAGGCTTATCTATTGATAAGTGGATCAATCACTATCTGTACTACCTCAGGAATGAAAGACTAATAAACATCTCCCATTTAGACGATTATATTTTGCTTAAATGAGACATTATATATTATATACCCAAGAAGTTTGATATTAAGTTTACTTATAGTAAAGTTGAGTGCAGGCCACTCCAGATTTTTTTTTAATTGAACGATTTGCCCTTGTCAACTGTAATAATTTTAATTTAATATTGTTATTTTCACGTTGTATTACACCTAAGTTATTCATTGTGACTAATTTTCCTTTGGTTATTCCTATATTTTAGGATACAACAACAGATTTGTTACTACCAAAGCAGTATTCACAGATACAATGCATTCCGTTCAAACACTAGTTTAGATTTATCTTTGTAATTTCTTTCCAGATAGATCACAAATCATAGATCTACCCTTGTAATTTTATTTTTTGTCTTTCATCCTAGTTTAATGAACTGAAACTTCCCCTTCTTTATTTCTATAAATTTTAATACAAATTATATCTACTGCGATGCATGGTGGCATCGAAAATAATGAATTAGAACAAAACAAATTATTCAGTTCTGTTTAGTTTACGTGCAATATAAACTCATACGCCCTTTTTTAGTTCTTACTAGTTCAGATGTCGCATAGTTTAATTATCGCACACAGATCATCAGATAAATAAAGCCTTTTTTCAAAGTGTTATTAGTTCGCATTATTTATTAACCCTAGTCGTTTATATTAATATTCCATTATTTCTGCATCAAATAGTATGAAAGTTAAAGAAATGTTTCGCATGAGATAGTATATTGCTTAAAAGAACGCTCGAGAGTCTTGCATTAGAAAGCCAACAAGTCTTCAGTCGTGATTCTAAAATCATCTCGTATTTATAGCCCTGGTTATTTATATACTTTGCAGCTCAGTGGCAAGGTATAATCATTTAATATAATGATTATTTTTATATTTATCTTTTCTAGAAATAGAGTAGCAGCTGTGGACAACTTTTAAACCGAGAAGAACCGACTTCTATTTTGTTGATTAATGTTGTATTTTGTTACCTTAAAGTTAGACTGGGTTTAGTTAAAATATTTAAAATAATGCAATGGTCATTTGGCTCTAAGAGCCTTCGAGGTTCATATATTTTTAGATATATCTGAGACTATGTGACAGTTAACTATTTTTGATAATAATTCACCCAAAGAATAATTACTTCCTTTGTATCAATAAGTTACCTGTGATGACTATTTTTTTTGGTGTAATTAGTGAGGATCCATCAGTGGAATAATGGATTTGTTTAGTCGAAAAATCGACATTGATGAATACCGTTATATTGGAAGCAGGTAATAAACAACTAGGTTATGGTGCTATTGACCATACTCTGCTGTCAGTAAGTCATAATATTTATCTGAAACTCTTGTATACTCACATGTCATTCAGAATGCGTTTTTAAAAGTTTACTCTGTTTAATTTCACTCTAGTTTTTACCCGTTACTATTGTTGACTTCAACGCCAATATACAAGTAACTTACTAGTACTATTTCAACTCCTACACTGGAATTGAAAATACAATTACTCTGAGCATAAATTTTCCTGCTTCTCTAACTCTTAGTATTCTTTGGATAACTATTTGTGACTACCGGTTACTTCTACTTGTGCTTGAAATGAGAATATTACTGCAACTAACAGGGTGATTTGAAACAATCTGCGTATTACTTGTTTTCTTGTTCTGACTCTGACTACTGCTCCGATTCTACTCCAACTGCCAACTGTAACTTTTCTTTATTTCTGTCTTATTTCAACTCCATTTCTTAATCGTAATAACTCTGAGACACCCACTGAATCTGTGTTACTTTAGTTTTTACTCTCAATCTGATTTCACTCCGACTACCACCTGACTCCAACCTACTAACTCTGTGTTACTTCCACCCCTGTTTTAACTTGTGATTCTACTCCTGCCTACCACCGTGAATCTACACTAACCCCATGTTCATTCAACTCATATTTCTTCGACTGTAAAAACTACTCCGACTACCACTGCGTTATGTTCCCTCCACACTGACTTTATGTTTCCTCTGCTACTGCTCTGACTTTGAATACTACTCCGAGTACCACTGCGTTATGTTTCCCTCCACACTGACTTTATGTTTCCTCTGCTACTGCTGTGACTTTGAAAACTACTCCGACTACCACTACATATGTTTCCCTCCACACTGACTTTATGTTTTCTCTGCTACTGCTCTCACTTTGAATACTACTCCGACTACCACTACATATGTTTCCCTCCACACTGACTTTATGTTTTCTCTGCTACTGCTCTCACTTTGAATACTACTCCGACTATCACTGCGTTATGTTTCCTCTGCTACTGCTCTGACTTTAAATACTACTCCGACTACCACTGCGTTATGTTCCCTCCACACTGACTTTATGTTTCCTCTGCTACTGCTCTGACTTTGAATACTACTCCGAGTACCACTGCGTTATGTTTCCCTCCACACTGACTTTATGTTTCCTCTGCTACTGCTGTGACTTTGAAAACTACTCCGACTACCACTACATATGTTTCCCTCCACACTGACTTTATGTTTTCTCTGCTACTGCTCTCACTTTGAATACTACTCCGACTATCACTGCGTTATGTTTCCTCTGCTACTGCTCTGACTTTAAATACTACTCCGACTACCACTGCGTTATGTTTCCCTCCACACCGACTTTATGTTTCCTCTGCTACTGCTGTGACTTTGAATACTACTCCGACTACCATTGTGACTCTACACAAAACTGGTTTTTAACTTCTACTCTGAATATGCTGTCGCGGTTACTGATATAGCCCTTATTAATCAGTTTTCCTTAGCCTTCTTGTTAGTTATTCTTTAATGAATGAATTTTACTGTTCAGAGAATTGAATGTCTTTTCAGATTCTTAATTAAAGTTGACAGTTACTGGATGTCTATAATAAAAAATTTAACTATGATGCCAATGTGGAGTAGTTCAGTTTGAAAGGAAAACACAATTGTACGGTAGCTAGTAAATCACTCGTTAGCAATCCAATAAATTTATGAGGTGCCAGTCATCCACACATCTGATTACCTTCTATAAGGTAACTACTTGTTCAAGGCCTCCCTGCAGGTCATCAAGTGAAAACTATTTCCTGATGGCATTGAATAGTCACTGTATTTTTATTAAGTTGAAACTTAAGTGTATCAGCGTATAAAACACGATTTCAAAATCTAATAAGTTCTAAGATCCTCCGCTAATATCCAAAAACAAATTTCTCTTTCAGACTCTTACGATGACAGTCACTGTTCAAAAGATATTAATCCAACTTTATTAATCTAAAACGGACAAATAAAGTTCAATGTAGATGAAGAAACATAAAGAAATTAAAAAAAAAACACTTACAGTCTCTGATTATCGTTTTGAACCGTCTTCAGGTTAGATAATAGAGGGAAACCGAGCGCAATAATACAGAGACATGTGAAGACTGTCTCCAACCGTCTCTATACTAGTGCGCTAGGTTTCCTTTTCTTTTCTCACCTGAATACGGTTCAAAACGAAAATCAGAAAGCCTAAGTGTGTTTTTAATTTTTCTGTGTTTCTTCATCTACATTGAAGGTTACAGTCATAGTATATTGTTTTTATTCTGTATTGTGAGTGTGTGTGTGTGCGTGCTTGCGTGAAGTCATTCCGAAAACAGATACCGACTCAAATTAATTATTCAAAATTAATGGTGTTAAATTTCAAGTAAATGATTCAAAGTTTAAATTTTAAACATACTCATTGTTATGTACTAAAATTCTCCACTTATATATATTAATCCACATTAATATCATCCATAATATAAAATTGTAGATTATGATATATTATAGCATAATTACTCCTACTATTATGTTTATATTCTTACAAATTCTTACGATTGTTTTATAACACAAAATATTACTTAATTTTTCTGTTTTCCCTATCCATAAATTTCTTTTTCTCAATAAAGATTAAAGAGATATAACGTTTTTTAAAACTGTCTACAAAACAATCTCCTCCAAACATGGACTAATGTATTTATTAATATGCACATACATTAAATTGATGTCAAAAATTTGCATATTGAACAGTATAACTATTCAATTACTCGAGAAGGTCAAGCTTACATCACATTTTCATATATAAATAATGAGAATCATTATATAAATTGAACAGAAGCTAAAATGTCCACGTATCAAAGATCGATACTGTTACAAAATATTATTATGTATTTATTACA
Source organism: Hermatobates lingyangjiaoensis (assembly GCA_026182355.1). NCBI lineage: Eukaryota > Metazoa > Arthropoda > Insecta > Hemiptera > Hermatobatidae > Hermatobates > Hermatobates lingyangjiaoensis. The sequence goes on from JAPFBL010000024.1 coordinate 2,381,319, forward strand.
AATTTGACAGATTAAATACAATAAACATCAGTAATTATTTGTTTGTATTAAGCTTAGATTAATGAGAGCAGGGTTATCTAGGAGGTTTACATCAACTGACAGATATATCTTTATTTACATCTTGTTAATTATTAATTTGTTATATTATTTTTATCTACGCTTACTATTAGTTTATTAACACGATGATATACCAATATGTAGGTTTGGTAGAGCAAGCTAGATCGTGAATTGATTACGGGATCAATGTGTTTTATGTTGTCCAAGGAGAAATCACATTATCATACAACACTCTCCTTGACAATAGCGACTTAAGCAAGTGAGCGTTCTTGAAATCAAGCCCACAGTGTAAATGGTGACTGAATACTAAACACAACTGACCTAAATCCAAGTTGCAAAGGTGGGCCGCAGAACCCAGCGATGGTACCCTCCAGGGGTTACCTAAACCTATTCGTGTCGTTACCCATGTCAAGATTTGGTTTGAAAATACTTAATAAAATATATCAAAATGATTGTAATTTACTTATTATAAATTTTACGAGACATTTGTCCTACATTTGGAGCCATACTATTTATTTTTTACTGAAGTAGATTATACTCTTTTATGATGACTGAATAAGTACTATTTAAAAACTATTCTTTCTTTCAGTAACCTAAGTATGTTTTGACATTTTGCTATGTATGGCATATTCAACTGTCCATCTCATGAGGGTAGTTGCTTGGATCAAATAGCTTTTTATAATAAACATGTGAAATAAAAACGACGCCTAAACCGCGGTAACACAATCAAAAAAACGAATTAAGATCTTTCAACCAAAACAATTAGTGTTCCTTAAAAGTTCTTAGTAATTTTTTTGATTTCCTTACTGTTGATTAGACATATATCTCAGAAGAAAATATTAAAATAAAAGATTTTTCATAAACAATACAATTTCATTCAATAGAAATTAATAACATAAGAAACTAAAAAATAATTAACGATATAATAAATTTATAGGATAATTAAATTAACTAAAAAATGAATAGAAATATGTATAAAATATATATATATTTTAACATATAATGTATATATAATGTATATATTGTATATATAATGTATATAATGTATATAATAAGTATATAATGTAAATTCCAAATTGCAACTTAATGTTTCAAATTGATTCCTGGATGTAACGTGCTCGTAAGAGCCAGATATGGGCTTGTTCAGAAGTGCTTTAAGTGATAAATCTGTTGTGATGACAAATATTTTTTAGTATTTCAACTGTAAAACATTTATAAAAGTGAGGTATGAGTATTGGTATGAATAGCAACAGGCAGCGACCAATTCCGTCTTACCGAGGACCTATTTCCTACATAAGATTAACATAGTGGTTGCTAAACCCCTTAGAATGAATCACAATAGTCTAATCGGTAGACAATATCAGTAGAGATGCAGGAAGGTGATAACAATACGACTATACGGAGGAGTAGAAGATGCAACCTGAGTGGTCACGTTACTGGACAGACAATTACGACCTTCACATCGTTGCATACTGTATACCTCACCTCGGTCGGAGAGGATTTAGCACTTGTATGGGAGAATAATCTGCCAATAATGGGTTATATATACATATATAACACAAACTAAGGCTGAACGAACTCTGATTCTTATATCCACAACCACATATATTCTATACTACTTTTCCTTATCGAGGTTTGGTCCGAACAAAATAAGATAACTTAGATTTACATAATGGAGGTAGAATATACTGATGAAATAGTAAACATCAATATATAGTTCTTTAATCCAATCATCGATAAAAAAAAATAATGTGTATATATTTGTAAATTTTGGTTTCTGCCCTTCATTAATACTTACATTATAAAAACTAAAACGAAAATTTGCTGATACTGCTTTCTTAAAAGACGTCTGAATTTACCTAAAAACGCTCTCGTTACTTCGTGTATACAGTACATAATTTCTCATGCAGTTAACATGTTTCAAATGATCATCATCAGACCATTAATAAATTCTTGAAAGAATTTTACATTCATAGTGACAAATCACAATCCTGGAAAGCTCTTTGTCCAACCATTTCTCAAGTAACGAGCCTTAACAATTGTCCAAAGAACTTAGTAGAAAATATCACCTTTTATACAGGCGAAATATTAGCTTCGTTCTTCGGATTAATTCCTTGACATAATCAGAGAAATTAAATCAGTAGGAAAACAATAGGATCCTTTGACGTTGAGTCATTATTCACCAAGGCTTCAGTTAAAGAAGGAATATAAATTATCTACTCTTAACAGTGATATACCAGCGCCACCTACATAAAAAAAGAACAATTAAGTAAATTACTAAAAGAATGTATTATGGACAACTCCTTTCCCGGCACAGATGGATCAATGTGGTTAACATCCTCCTACTCAATTTCCGAATTATTATAGTTTAATCCACAAATTATCTACGGATTGTTATATTGGGATGAGATTAATATATTGGAAAATATATTAATGTATTGGGAAGAGTTTAATGTATTTATTGGGACATTTTCATATATATAGGTGTATAATGTAATCGGGATTCGGTCAATTTTCCAGGATCAAAATCAAACTCTCAATGCCGACATATGCAAAAGTTTGCATATATCAAAAGTTTGACTTCTGGACATATTAAAAGTTTTCAAAGTTATAACAAACACATATTGTGTCGAGAGAACCTTTTTAGTATTTGAATTTTAAAACATTCATTAAAGCTGATAATGTAGTGATACAGAAAATAAACTGGTAATATACATATATAAGTATATATGTACATATATAATATACACATGTTCGTTAGCATGTGTGTGTGTGTGTATGTTTATGTGCGTGCGTGCGTGTGTGTGTGTGTGTGTGTGTGTGTGTGTGTGTGTGTGTGTGTGTGTGTGTGTGTGTGTGTGTGTGTGTGTGTGTGTGTGTGTGTGTGGTGAGTATGTTTGTACGTGTGGCTGTACCGATGCATGAGTGTATAGTGCGCTTGTTTTTCGGGTGCTTGTATGTGTCAGACCAAATGGTGATATAATCAATGGATGTTTAACTTACATTAGAATATTTAACAAGAAACAAAAGCTGAGTTAGTTCTTTTCATTCTGTTGTACATTTGTCGAAAATTAAGATTTATTACTTCACTAAAACTTAACCAATAGATGATTGATCCATGAAAATGGAAATCCTTATCAACTTTGCTTAAATTTAATGTTGAAACCACTATTATTACATTAGAACATGTGTGATACCCCAGAATATGAACTTCACACTATAGAAAAGTACAAGCAGTAAGAAATGTTTGCCGAAATTGTTAATTTAATAAGTTTGGTGAAATCTTCGTTTATATTTTATGTATATCAACATAGTAGTTAATAATTTAAATAAATGCGTATTCTCATTGAATTGTTTTTGTTTCAGGTGAGTTACAGTGTTCTTTATCCTGTTGATTTCGATTGAGGTAATTTATGCAACCTAATATAGTTTTACATATGTTCAATGTGTTACCATTCTTTGGCATTTCCATTACAATGCTTACAGCAACTTCATCCATTGAATATATAGATACTATATTGTTTTTCTTAGCTTACTACTCTAAGACTCACTTTTCATTTGATTTTTTTCAGTTATTTTTTCATTCTTTTAAACTTTTGTTTTCTTTTTAATTTTTAAATTATGATTTCAGCTTTTCATTTTCCTCTCTTCTCTTTTATTATATATTCAAGATATATTATATATTCAATATTTATTATATATATGAATTATATATTCATATAATTTTCTTTTCTTTTTAAAAGAAATCACGAATGATTTCTTTGGTCCCAGCCCATGCAGTTCAGTCAGGCCTTTCAGGAATGGTGGTTAGGTTGAGAATATCGTCAAGACAAATTCAGAAAATGATAACTCACCACACCGTCATCCCCACCTCGTACCACTTCATACCACCTATACCTCGAAGTCCAAAGGATATACTCTCTTTGCTTTCATGGTACTAACTTTTGTAGGACTGCTTGATGTGATAGCAGGTCAAGTTGTTTAGTTTCAAACCGTTTATTTTAACTGGTTATAATATAAACATTTTTTTTGCCTTCTGCTTATTATCAACTACTAGTAACATATTAAAAGTATTCAAAGTGATAACTTAAGTATAAATATTATCATTTATACTTAATCATCATTAAAATCAAATTATCATTTGGAGAATGTAGGCATTTATTTTACCTTATACAAAATGTGGGGTAGAACATTATTTTTTTATTTATATATATGTACACCAACATAAGAAAGTCATCTAAAATTGCCTGTCTTGAGAAATACACCTTGAAAACAAAAAATACGAAATTAAATTACTATTAATTATTTTGAATTACCGTAAAATACTTTGTCGGATAAAGATTTCTGCCAAAAATATGAGTGTTTTTAAAAACATGAATAAATATGTTTTTTAAGAAGTTAAAATAAAATAAAATGCAATTTTCAGGAGACGAGAACAAAAAATAGACAAAGTTTTTATTAGTTTTGAAAAATTACAGAAAAGATCGCCCATAACAACAATTTCTTAGAGAAACCATTGTGACACCTCAAAGGTGTTCTTATTAGTCTTATTATAAAAATCTTCTGTCTACTTGCTACGTTTGATTATAATATAACGCACATAATTAATTCTTAATATAATAATATTTCTTCTATAAGCATAATAATAAATATAGTTAATAATTTCATGGTTTGTCGGATACCAAAGGTGTTGGTGGTAACAATTATGAACTTGTTTTCTATTTTGAAATCAATATATAAAAATAAAAAAAAATGTCTGCATCTTTAGTAGAAAGGCAAGCCTTTTAACTTATCCCATCTGACAATGGGGATAAGTGCAAAACAAAAACGAATGTCGTGATAGACGAAGCTGTTAATTTTTGTGATTTTTTTTTTATAAGTGCGAAGGAAGAGCTGTTACTAAGTAATTAAAGTGATCTAATTTAATGAATGAATCAAGTAGGTAGCCAGTTACTACTCCCCGCAGTTAACTGAACATCTCACACCGGACACTACATTGACTTTATTGTTCGCGCATAAACTTGTTTCCTCATTGAAGACAATTAAAACCTTCCACCAGCGACATTCCCCTTGTTGTCCCTCTACTGTCATTGTCTGAAACCAATATACTCATAGTGTCATCGTTTTATTGTCTGACAGAGCGGAAGGTCAAATTAAATACACATTCTGTTTCATATAGCCTACTAAATAATAATAGTTGCATCTTCCCTATGGGAATTAGGTCGTGGTATCTAATTAAATAAATATACTCTTTAAATATAAAAACCTAACAAAAATATATTGTATAATGCAGTTGTTCCCAACCTTTTTTTACTCCTATGCCCTCAAGAAATTTTGCTCTGACCACACACCCCGTATATTTCATACTTTCTTCAAGAATAAAAAAAATATGAACTCATACTCAATTCTATCAAAAGAAGATATATATTTTACTTTTAATATATGGGAAAAATCACACTTTTGATTAGAAACTTCACTGATTGATATTTGAATAAACTGTACGAAAATAATAACTCTTGTTTGAAATATATTTAACATAGTGAAATCAAAAACATCTTCGAAACTCTTGGAATGGAATTTGATTTTTTAAAATGGAAAAAATCAAACAAATGGACTAGAAAGTATATTCCAGTTTAACAGTTAAATATACCTGACAAAAAATAGTTCCTCTCTTGAAATATGTACAAGGTAAGAAAATCAAAAGTATACTTTTTTGAATAAAATACTATTAACTTAGGATTTTCAGGATTTTATCGACCTAAGCTTTTGAAAATTTCCTTCGAATTTCCTTATAAAATACTGTATCATAAAAGTGCTGGCATTTCCTTATCTTTCTCTGAATACATAGGCTACATAGTTCAAGGAACTACAGGTTTCATTTCATTAGGATATCTTAATATATATATATTAGTGAAAGTTGGGAGCAGTCCTTCTTGAATACATGCATGTTGTCGTACTGCTGGATCATAGAATTCAAAGAAATATGGTGATTTAATTTTTAAGTTGAACCCTGAACTGAAGAAAAGATTTCGAAATTTAGAAAAATATTTCACGAAGGTAAATCAAGTGGAATCAGACATAAAGTTTTTAAATGCATATATATATATATATATATACATATGTTTCTAAAAATTTTACGCCAATTTCATGCTTGATTACCTTTTTTGAGAGTTTCTCTAGTGTCCTTCAGGCTCTTTTCAGGTCCTCGGGGAATAAAAAAATCAACTGGCCTAAACTTTTCTTTTCATAACTACAAATTCTAACACTATTATATCTAACACTATTTAGGAACTAACTAAATATTATTTTCAATAAAACAATGAAATGTTTCCCCGAACAACTGAGAAGAGCCTGTAGGACATTAGAGAAACTCTCACAAAAGGTAACCAAGCATGAAATTGGTTTAAAATTTTTAGAAATATGTTTGCAAGGAGGATTACTACCAACCTTCACTAATATATTTATATATATATATATTCACTTAATAAACGGAAGACGATCCAGACTGGCCACAATACGAATTCAAAATCGAAGAAGAGTAACACAGAGTAAAGAAAACATTTACGAACTCAAATTTTTGCCAATCGGTCTTCAGTAGAAGAAAGAAGGGAAACCAAGCACGTTGTAGACGAAACGGCAAGTATCCCATATGTATTTTATATATGTATGTATATATCATGTTTGTTTGAATGGTCTACTTATTGTTATGTACATATCTTTAAAATAGCCTTCTAATTAACTTATTCAAGGTTCCAACCTACAGGAGCAGTACATATGTACATAATAACCTCCAAAAGATTTATTAGTACTATCCACCACTAAGTTTTAACACGGAACTAGAACTATTATTGGCATATTTAAATGCACACCCATCATCCTCAGGGTATATATATATATAAATAAAATAAATTTAAAACGAAGGAAACACACAGAAAGACACAGACATAACTCACATCGATATTTCGATCATCGTCGTCATCAGGAGGTGTAAAGAGCGAAGAGCGAAGAGTCCTGCAGGAAGGCAGGGCGATCGATGTGAGTTATGTCTGTGTCTTTCTGTGTGTTTTCTTCGTTTTGAATTTATTTTATTTAAAAAAGTCCGCTGGACCGTTTTTTTTAATTGTATATAATATAAACATATTATGAGATGTAATGAACTGTAACACCAACATATTTGAAAGTGTTAGGAAAATGCAACTGAGTGTTATGAAGTACAGATTTCCTTTAAAATCGCAATAAGAAATTCTATTTGTCTGTTTGTTTTTAGATTTCCATCAGGTTAGACACTGAGATGGTAGGCATTTAGAGAGACACAGATAGAGCTCTGAGAGTCATTTGTGCTTGTGTTTAGAGAATAGTAATGAACACCTGGTGATAAGTCTATACATAAAAACTAAATGAACAGAATATTTTAAAGTTTAACAAAAAAGTCATAGTTTGTGGTATGAAAAGTAACCCTAATAATTTTGGCAAATATTTAATTTATCGTACTTTATATCACGGCTTTTCAACGCTTGTTTGTTTACCCCTATTACAAAAAAAAAAAATTTATACATTTGTAAATTTTCGAGAGAATTTGATTGTAGATAACTAAGAAATCATGTAATGAAATAATTCAATTGTACTACAAACATGAATTCCAAGTATAGAAATCAAATAAAGTTTTCAAAATAACAATATATCTTCACTATAATTCATAATAAAGATTATTAAGATGACGAATACAACATATCCAAAATATCGAAAATTATGACATTAATGAAAAAATTTTACTGATGTTTTACTGATTTTTTTTAAATATTCTAATGGACAACTTTCTATGTTATTAATATTGTTTTCGTCATGGGATATTTATATATGAACAAAACTGTGGCATGGACCACTAATTACTTACCATCCTACCATTTCATCCGCTGAGGACCCCTGAGGTCCTTGCAGACCCGTTGAAAACCCCTGCTTGATCAACCTAGTACAAATGTTTTCCTGCAGTTCTTCTTGTTTTAGAATCTTGAACATTTGTTTATTTTATATTCTTACAATGGGTCTCCATGATAAAATGCACGTGAACTTTGAATTATTTCGTTTCAATATAACATCAAAGCATATGTTACATATGTAACATCTTTCATCATCGCCATCATTATTATCGTATTCGTCGTCATTTTTTTCTTTCTCTTTTCTTGGAATTTGTTTAAATTATTAAACTTTTAAATATTTCATATAATTTCAGAATAAATAATAGTAATTTTTGATGTGTTTATGTTTACGTCATTTTTTTTTCCTTTTTCATTTTTACTTCATTACTTTGTGTTTTTTACTTTTTTTTAACACTTGAACAATAAATATTGTTCAAGAATTTTATATGCGTAAATAAAGTTATTTTTATTTAGTTATTTTTTGGGCTTTAGGATATACTGAAGTTTATAAAGTATACGCCTAATTAATATTAAAGATAGTTAAGATATATATATGTTGTGACTAAATGCTGTGGAAGTAAATTGCTAAAGGCACTTGCAGAATGTATGAGTATTGTTAGTTGAGAGTGTGCAAATACTATGTTTTCTGAATTACATTGTTAGAGAAGAGTGTTGTAAGTTGGTTTTACATATAGTGAGGTACTTCTGCTGGGTAGCTCCTACACTTGTGTCGCAGTCCACTACCCACCTTTCTAGCAGAATGACTTCATTAATATGAAACAGGAAGCTTGATAACGGCACAGCGCTATCAAGCGTTAAGCACCTTGTCACGCAAGTCTCTACACTGTGCTTCAAAACTTTGCCTTCCAAATAAGATCAAGTTATGTTCTGCATAGTTGTTTTGCTTTATGATAATGTATTTCCGTCTCTTACTCTTTTCTGTACAGAAAATGTACTTTCATTGCGCTACGTAAACTGGAAAAATTATAGAAATCGCGATTAAACCAGAGGCTGTTAGAACTGTAATCTAGCACACTATTAACTGAACTACTTGAGTTCGGATCAAACAAGTTTCAAACCAACTTTACAGTAGAAATTACCGTATAAATCGGAACAAAATCAGTCCTGTTAAATCTTCAATCTATCACATTCATACCGAACTATTATGGCTAGGATCAAAACAAAGCTTTTGATTGAGGCATTAAGAAAGTTAACAGGCATTAACGCAACTATTGTAGCCATTATCAAACGAGGGACCTTAAGAGATTCTATCCAACATACTTGAAACGGAGTTCCGTTAAAAATACCCAATATAAAGTAGAATTAAATTTAAGTTGTTAAAAATAATTATTTAGTTCTTCAATCAAGTTCATCAGTTAGTGATATATGTATTTCAGATACTTCTGTTATGTTCTTCAGAATACAAACATTGATAGTTTGTAACATATAAACCTAAACTTGTCATACAGGAGGGGAATCGAATCATTTAAAGTTTTGCGAGTCGTGCTTTCGTGATTTATTTTCCTGCTGCAGCATCGTCAACAAACTGTAAAGTTATTGGACCAATTCTCAAAAATGTAATCAAAGATGTGTTGCCATTAATTTTGTAAATACATGTTTACATCAAAAACAGCTACGTTCGAATAAATTATAATCGAACCAAACAAAAATATATATATTCTTCAAAAAGGGTTACTACTAAGATTTGCAAATTGATGTGTGTACATGCAGCGATCTTAATTGTAACTGGTGTCTATGAGCAAGAGTAAGGCTGCTTTCTATTAGTCTGGCATAGTTGCAGCCCTCGATTGCTCAAGGACAGCGTTGCCCAAGTGTAACCTGTCGAAGGAGGAGACCAAGTACGGGAGTAGGGAGGGTCAGTTAGAGGATAATCTGTTTGCGTCTGACAGCCTGAGAGAGATTCCTTCTCTTGTCCTTGACCCTTTTACATGTTTATTTATTATTGCACCAGCCGGTTATTCCAGTGTAGTTGCTGCTAAACATCAGACTTGCCACATCAATTCAATACTTACCAAAAAAAATGTCCACCTATCTAATAAATTTGACATTATACAATTGTAGTTCAAAAGTTTCCCAATTAGTTATTCTGATATCATGTTGGTAACATAATTTAAGCCTCTACGAAGAAATTTTTTTATAGAAGCACCGTGTTTCGATTACGTAGTGTTCGCCTTCAGGAAATAACAACTGTTGCGAAAAATATAGCCGAATAGCCGAAAGTATATGCTTGTTCTTCCCACATAGTACATCTTTCATTGTTCAGTACTTTTTAGATATCACATCAGATTATGTAACCTGAAGAATACCACGAAGTGTTCGAAAATGAACAATTTATATTTGGAGACTTCATATATTTTCCCTTTATATGGTTAGAATGTTACATCTTTTTTTCTCACAGTTCAGTTTTAACATATTCATAGAATTTATGCACTTGTTCATAGAAACTACATTTGTGAATCCTTTCAATTAAATTACTAAATTACTTGAATAAGAATATATTTTAATTTGAAGCATGAAACAGTCCGTTAGGTCAGTATATCAAATGATTACAAGAAAAGAACACGTATCAACAACAACACAACTAAAATTTCGTCGTCATCGTTATCAGGAGAGGGAGAATAGAGAAGAGGAGTTCTGCTCGATTGGCAAACAACAACTCATATTATTGTTAACCATGAGATAAATGAGTAAACTAGGTAACAATATTTCAATTTTAAATAGCACATTTTATTTCAAATATATTCGGTTTTTTGGATTAAGTATAAAATTGCTCCCGTTATTTTGATCAAAAGAAGCGCTATAGTCCCGGAAATCAAAATTAACATCCACCAGGAAATGCATCAAACGGAATCACAAAGGAATGTTTAGCATAAGAATGAATTTAATCCTTCCTTTTCAACAATTCTGAAGGACAGGAGATCAATTTCCCCCGTGTGAAGATTAAATGTGTGATAATCAGATCCCACGTGTTAAAATTTAAAGCTTACTACTGACAAGCATCTTTGGCCGGTCAGATGAAGTTTCAACTTTTCCCCACTTTAAACTAGAATTGATGACATTATTCGTAAATGACCTCTATGTCACAGTTGAAGAAAAAGTTTATGTAGGCTTGGTACTGTTCATAGCAAAACCAGTAACAAACCTAAGTACCATAAAACATGGACAAGATGGATCGTGAAAAAGTTGACGCATCGGCCTCATGATAGTAAAAGTGGTATAAGAGTAACTGAAGCGTAGGCTAATCTACCTGTGTCCTACTGCTATTGATATGTGAAGTACCTGAAGCATATATTACTTATACAAAAACAACCTTAAAATACCATTAGGTATTAAACCTTAAACTATTTCATTTTATTTTTTAAAAGTGCACAACGCAATACCAGGAAGGGCTAAAGAGCCCAGGATTGGACTGTGCGTTCGTGATGTACATTCGTTTAACAGTTTACAGTAAAAACACTCTAAATATTTCCTTTAAAGTATACTGCAGTTCCTGATAGGTGATTGTCAAGAAGCAAATAAAGTATCAAGTTCTATTATAACGGCAGTCTAGATTTTTGGTGGCCCATTTATTGGATACTTGTCTACTACTTTCTCTATGTGTTGCTGGGCAACTGTCCTCCGTCCTCTACACTCGAAATGAGGAGTCAACAGACAGATGGTTAGCATTATTGGTCAACTAAGCCTTCGCCTCCTTAGGTACACATTAATAGAGCTTTTCTTCTAAAGCTACGAATTCGGGATCTTCGAAACCAGCACTAACCTACTAACCATCAGACCACTTTTTTTATGTGGTGTTTGCTTAGTTTATGTGGTACTTAGCAGTTCAATAGTATCATAAACAGACAAAATCATTTATTTCGTTTTCGAAATGCTAGTTTGATAAATTCTTTGAAATATTTATTGCAAATTAAGTGCAAGTATTATAAATAATTATTTTGATTGATTATATAATTTATTGTGTACATTTTATTTTAACTTTTGTAAAAAGTTATACAATTTTTTGTAATATTATTATAATTTTATAAATTATCTTAAAATGTGAATATTTTAAATAATAATTGTAATTTCTTATTATCCTCGTTTGTTAGAAAAATGTATTTCTTATTAATAACTTCTTTTAATGTGTGAGGTTTTAAGTGTCAAGGTAAATCAGACAATGAATACAGATGGAAGATAATAGTTGCTATTTTTAATGTTATATTCCCCCCGCATTAATCGAAAACATTTTAAGTTATTATTCAATATTAAGTGAGCATATATTTTTAATTTTTTGGAATTATCAAAAGAAGAGGAAAAAATTAATTCTCTGCGATGTAATATGCTTTTGGAAAACCTTCTGCTTAATGCAATATTGCTCAAAAGGAATGTGGTTACTTCCCACAACAAAAAATAGATTTCCGTCAAAATTTATTTTAGTAGATCAGTCAAACGGCGGGACTTGTAGTGCGGTTACAGAATGTTGGACGTTTACCCACCCACCCCACATCCACTGTCAAAAAAGTATCAAAAATCGACTCAAAGTTCAAATTTGTAGTAAAGTAAAATAGTCTATCGCGCTTCCTAATTAGGATGTTACCAAATTATATTCAGCAGTAATTTAAGTCAATTACAACGGATTTTTGGCATTTACTATGAGTGGTCATAGATACCGACGTTTAACCTATTGCTCGATCATTCCTTTGGTGTAATTTGATCTGATATAGGCCTGACAAACCTGTAGTTTATTCAGAGTGCTCCACTTATGGTTGTAGAATATCCTTATATACCATAGTATTACCAAACCATGTTGTTATCAACTTTCTTGTGGGTTAGGATATCTCCTAAAGACGTATACCATATGTACTTATTTTGATACCAACAACCTCTATTCCTCTATATTGCTGAGTATTCTGCTGTACTGTTTCGAATTTCAAATTATGCCAATATTGTTTAAAATTGAGCACCATATGACCTTGTTTGTGGCTTCTTTTTTTAACTGCTCCTAATATATTAGGTGTGGTTTCTTTGAGTGCTTTACAAACACTTGAATATTTCCAACTGATTTTAATACGAATTCAAGCAGTTAGCAATCATTAGGTAACCAGATAAGAATCCGTATTAATTAAATTGATGTATTTATTCTGTGAGCCACTTATAATGATCTGGAAATGAATGAATTTTATTTAAGTGGTTTCAATTCTTTGAATTTTTATTGTTTGAAGTAGTTTTAACTGCTGATATGTTAGAGGTCGTTTAAGACTAATAGAGGTGCTGGTTACGTATGATCAACTATCATCTGCTGGCAATGTGGACTGCAGTAACATGAACTTAACCTTACATAAAGGTTATGTTGCATAGAGAAAATTGCCTAAACATACCATAATCCCTGGTAAACTTTAAATTTAATAAGAAAAATTGTAATTAATGTAATTCAAATTTTACTTTATCGTTCGCTTGTGTCTATTCACTGTATATATGGACTTTTATCTGTAATGTTGTCCTAGGAGTGTAAGTCGGGCTTTTTCATATTTCGCGTGTATATTAGTCCTCGTTTACTCAAGATTATAGGGATCTTTAACGAGTAGCTGATATCCTAGAGATCGGCAGATCTTCGTCTTTTCTTTGTTACGGCATGCACTAGAGATTCCATCTCCCATATAAAACATCTATTGTCCTGACAGAGATTCGAACCTGTAATCTTCAGTAATAAAGGTAAGAACGCTACCTGTTAAACCACACCTGGTCCTAATCCAAACTATAATCATCTGCGGGCATCCTTAACTGGAAACATCGCCATTTCGCTTGAGCAGCCACGAGGAAAGTTCAGATCCAGCCAAGAAACTGCTTAAATATATAAAACACCATCACCTTTATTTTTACTTTCTTTTCTCTTATATGAACTTATAAGTTTGCGTAGTACTCTCTATACAAAACTATTTTCCTATAGAGGTTTCAAGGGAAATTCACGTTTTGGGGTCCCGTAAGTTTAATATGTGAAGACCTTATTCAGTCGTCTTCTATGTATATGTTTTATGTGTGTATATATGTGTTTTAAAACATTATTTCTGCATTTAAGTACTACCAGCATTTAAATATCAATATAAAATTATTTACACATTAACTTTTAAAATGATAAAATTAATGCAATAAGCAAGTCGTTTAATGAAGTGTATGAATTCTTCACATAGAGCATGTATGTTTTAATAAAATATTTACAATTTAACTATTACATGTAAATACCTTTAGTTTAATGGAAATATTTTTTTCAAAGTTAAGCCTACTAACAACTTGTATGAATTCTTCATATAGATCAGTGATCATTGGATGATCACCCGCGATGGCCACAGTATGGTTCCAGTCATCAAGCTTATCTGAACAACAAGGCTCTCTCACAAATATTTTGCATTCCATTAGTGTTAGTGTGTGACTTCAAGATTGCCAGGTAGTTGAGTCACAAGTGCACTCTGGATTTACTTTCAATGTGGATACGGTATCGATATTCCTTATTCCTCCTATTTTCTGATAAAGCTTCAGTTAATTTGTGTTTAACTTAAAATTTACCTTTCTTAGATCTTAAACAGGGAGTTGTTTAATAGGAGAAACCGTTTTGATTTGATTATGTACCTGGGCCTTTCAGCCATACCATGATAAACCAGAAAAGGTTGATGTTTTTTAACTTGGAGCCCTTTTGTAACATCATCATAAACCAACAGCTACTTTACGAATGAGAAAACAATACAGTCGTCGTAAAGTGCCCAAGGTGGGCCTCGTGGTCGCCCTGCATCAACAAAAAGCCATAAACAGAAGATTTTTAGACTTTATAAGACAGATGATTACTTGATGAGAAGATCATCAGAAATTACAGTTTAAAAATGAAAAGGAAAAACAAGATTAACACGTAATAGGGAGTTGAGATGTAGGAAAGAATAGTTTGTAAGGCAAAATGTCAGTGATTGAAGAACAGGTATAGAGGGAAGGAAGGGGATGCATCCAAATTCTAACCATATCGCGACCATCAAAGCAAACCCATGTCCGCCATAACCAGCCCAACCAACTTAGGTATGAATCTTTGGATAGACATCCAAAGTTGTCAGATCCCACTGAGGGTCGAGGAAAAGTCTCAAGAAGAGGGGCTCTAGCCAGGAAGAAGAAAGGACTGTTTGGGACCCATCCCCCAAGCAAGAGAGCGACCGAGCGGATTTTCCACCTTTGGACTCCTTTCCAAGAGCACTCCAAGAGAGCAACAGAAAGGGACAGGAAGACCTACGCCAGTGGACCCCGACCTAGGGACACAACCCATTTCAAGCCCTGTAAGAGAAAGTCTCGAAAAAGACAGGAGTAACAACATAAAACTAATAAGGTTGGATCCAAGACAGCACGAGATCGAGCGGACTTTTCACCTTCGGATGCTATACCAGGCTAACCATCCGCCTATTGTGCCATTCTTAGTTAATGCTATGACGGGACAGTTACTCAGGCTTTTGTACAACTTAGCAATTTCATTCTGATAGTCATAACAATGAGGTTACTTCTTATAAGATTGTACGAAATCCTTTTACTTCTTTAAGCAGGAAATGTGTCCTAGTCTACATAACCTATTCATATTGCTTTTCTTCGTTACTCCTTTAAACCAAACAGTTATCGCATAGGTGACTAAAGGAATGAAGGCTCAATGATAGACTACTTGTAACGCATCACTACCCATTCTACAATAAACTTTAGCCGAGCGTGGAAGAGTATTTATTATCTGCAGGGTCTTCTCATACACATATTGAACATGACATCCCTGATCAAAAATAACATCCAAATACTTCATCTCAGCAACGGTCCTCTACTCTAAGTTGTTTAAAAATATTGATATGGGAGTTTATATATTTCCTAGAAATGATTAACCAGAACAATTTATCATTGTTGAACTCCAAAATACGAGTAATAATGAGGGATGGCACAGGCAGGACTTATCATCCCACTTAATAAATCTTGGGTTATTTCATGATTTCGAACACCGAACAATGACGGAGAGCACGATATAACGGATGTAACTGAGTCTCTTATTACTTTTGGTAATGTGTGTATGAATAATGTTTTATTCTACCAAAAAGTGAAATTGTTATTCATGTATAGTTCTGTGAACTTCAACTTCTGTTCTTAACACATTTCCTGCCTTCTATGACTAAGATCTTTCAACCGTAACAAGCTGTCTTCGTCAGAGTCAAAACCCCAACTTTATCTAAAACCCTCAGTTGGGTTTTTGACTCTGACGAAGACCGCATGCATGTTACGGTTGAAAGATCTCAGTCTTGTTTTCCCATTTCATATAGTGGTTTAATCATTGATTGTTATTTCACGCGTTTATGTGAAATCTTATATATATATACATATAACGAAAACTAATCCACAGATAGAAAGTCAGAAATGGTACTAATGTCTTTTGACAAATAACTGGTTTTCCTCAGGGTTACACATTCTCTAACCCAAGCAATGCTGTATGACTCTGTCATAACTGGTCGTGAAACACATAGAATACATATGAACACGAACTTAAAGCTAATTTTCATACTGACTTTACTCTTTAATGAATGAAGGACGTAGAATACAAATACCCTTTGACTCAATTATTATTAAGTCATTACTCATCATAATTACTCCAAAACGTATGATAAGACATACCTTGAAAGTGGGTCTATGACTTCAGGCTCAAAGCCAATTATTTTGTTAACATTAATTGAAAGTTTTGAAAGACATACCTTGAATGGGTATCTATGACCTTAGGCTCAGAGCCAGTTGTTTTTCACGTTTCTACTTTCATAGTGCACCACATATACCATGTCTGTGTCTCTATGACCTTTGGGTCAATGCCAGCTATCCATCATGACTTCACTTTGATAGGCATACAAAGTATACCTCGAATGTGTATCCATGATCTTAGACTCAATGCCAGCTATTCTTCATGAGTTTATTTGTGACAACTACGTTTAACTAGTGAAGAAATTAATAAAAGTTTGAATACATTTTATTGTGATTTAATTCAAAATAATATTTTTGAATATTATAAACTTAGTACATATTGAACTGAGTTCAATAATTATTATTGAACTGAGTACATATCTATCCCAGTAGCTATGAAGATCAACTTGTAGTGAGTTTAAAGACCAACCTGTGATCAACGATTCTTTCCGAGCGCTGTAATGCGCTTTGTAATTAGCAGTTCACGGCAGTAATTACCTACTACTGCTGAATTCTTTTACTGCTGTGTGTGTGGAGTCAGTAAGTAAGTGTCTGTAATCTTTTATTCGGTATTCGGGTCGTCTGGTCTTCTTGAGTCGTAAAATGTTGTCGGTCTGAGGTTTGGCTTTCTATTTTAACAACAGCCTCTATGATGGATGTGGTAGCGGAGTTCTTTGGGATAGGCTCTGAACAAGGGGGTTTGGATAGGGTGGGATTTTGGCGCCCTCATTGGCTACCAGTCTATTTGTGAATTCGTCAATTGATTCTAACCTGAGCTCTTTTTGAATATCCATATTTCTGGCACACCAACCAAAAGTCATTGAGACACATTCCAGGTATATCTTAAATGCGCATGTAACACCTAAGTGTATGTGTGATTAGTAAGTTCCACTATAGTTAAAACGTTAATAATCTCATTTTTCTTTGCTCTCTCTATTTACTGAGAAAGACACTGGATATAATTTTAACCAATTGGAGATTTTTTTATATGTATCTAATACATTATTAAAGAGAATGTTTAAATATCTTAATCCGATTAGAATATCAAACCTCTAATATAATCATATATATTTTTTCTTGTACAAATTATACAAAATTATATTTTAATTATGAGTATTTTCACCATATTTACATAAATTTATATCATTTATAAAATCATTTATCATGATCATTTATATAAATTTCATTAAACTAATGCCATGATTTTTTTGTTTTAGGTAAGAGCTTACATCTGCTTATGTTGTCGGTTTCATTCAAGGTATTTTTCCATAAGTTTTAAGCGCAGTGTGAAGCTCAATGTAAGGTTAGCCATTCGGTTTTTACCCTTCCAATACTTCATTTAACTCTCTTTCTGGGAATAATTGACGATCCTTGCTCATCATCTATTTCCCTTGCTTCTACCTCTTCATCACTGTCATTCCTCTCACTAATCCCCTATCACTCCTCTCACTAATTTCCTATCACTTCTTTACTAATTTCCTATCACTCCTCTCATTAATTCCCTATCACTTCTCACATTAAGTCCCTATCACTCCTCTCACTAATTCCCAATCACTCCTCTCAGTAATTCCCTATCACTCCTCTCACTAATTCCTTATCACTCCTCTTAGTAATTACCTATCATTCCTCTACTAATTTCCTATCACTCCTCTCACTAATTCCCTATCACTTCTCTACTAATTTCCTATCACTCCTCTCACTAATTCCCTATCACTTCTCACATTAAGTCCCTATCACTCCTCTCACTAATTCCCAATCACTCCTCTACTAATTTCCTATCACTTCTTTACTAATTCCCTATCACTTCTCTACTAATTCCCAATCACTCCTCTCAGTAATTCCCTATCACTCCTCTCACTAATTCCTTATCACTCCTATTAGTAATTACCTATCATTCCTCTACTAATTTCCTATCACTCCTCTCACTAATTCCCTATCACTTCTCTACTAATTTCCTATCACTCCTCTCACTAATTCCCTATCACTTCTCACATTAAGTCCCTATCACTCCTCTCACTCATTCCCAATCACTCCTCTACTAATTTCCTATCACTTCTTTACTAATTCCCTATCACTTCTCTACTAATTCCCAATCACTCCTCTCAGTAATTCCCTATCACTCCTCTCACTAATTCCTTATCACTCCTATTAGTAATTACCTATCATTCCTCTACTAATTTCCTATCACTCCTCTCACTAATTCCCTATCACTTCTCTACTAATTTCCTATCACTCCTCTCACTAATTCCCTATCACTTCTCACATTAAGTCCCTATCACTCCTCTCACTAATTCCCAATCACTCCTCTACTAATTCCCTATCACTTCTCTACTAATTCCCTATCACTTCTCTCACTAATTCCCTATTACTTCTCTCACTAATTCCCTACCACTCTTCCGTCTTATATTCCCTCATTCCTCTCTGTATAACTCCCTCTATTCCTCCCTACCACTACCCCTCTTCCACCCTCCTTTCCTCCTCTTATCCTCCCTTTTACTCCCCATTCTTCCTCTCTCCCATTCTTTGCTCTCAAAAATCCTACTCTTCTTTCTTATCTCTCCTCCTTCTCACCCCTTGTCCTTCTCCTTTTCCTTCTACTCACCCCCTCCCCCTTCTCTTGTACCCCTTTCATTCCCCTCTTTCTTCGTTGGCTTCCCTACCCTCTATACCACTTACTTCATGTTATATCTGAACAAAATAATGAAATAGAATATATTTTGGGATACATATTTTAAAACTCTATCATTAGATGAATAAGCTAGTAAAGGCATATAGTAATAACAATTTTTTAAGAAAAATTAAGAGAAACTTATAAAATAACTTTTAATGAAGTTTATAATACTACTTTTGGATTTCTAAAGAAGAAGCTAATTATTAGTTACTGTTTATGATGATTATTGTTTGTTTTCAAAGTACTGTGATTAATTTTGGTAATTCCAAAAATTATATAGTTAATTTCGGTTTTTTCGATGTTATTAAAAGAGAATAATACATAATTTTATAATTTGTATATGTTCTATATGTAGTCTGTATATGCGGCTGTTATAGCTCAGAATAAAAATTATTTAGATTTTTTTAATTAAATTGATTAAAATATTACTAAAACATAACGATATGTTAATCAAAAATTACAGAATTACAAAATATTATTATTTTGTTTAATATAAGTGGGACGTATTGTCAAGCTGGTTGTAAGTCGTTGGTGCCAATAACTCATTCATGTTTTCCAATTCTGAACAAAGACATATCATTCAGTGATAATGACACTTATTCATATCAGTATCACTTCTAAGCCACTTCAGTTCATATCTCTCGTCTTTTTTAATTGACATAAGCTATATTTATCAAAGTTATGCCTTTATAATTTTTAATTGAAATATTTTCAACGGAAAAAATCTCATTCACAATTAATAATGTTGAAATATTTGTTGGTTTTATTTATCAATTTATACATCTCGATAACAAATTTTATTGAAACCAAGGTCTTTTAGTTCGGCATTGTTCTGAACAGCCTTTAATAATTACAACCGAGAATTTTAAAAATTGTGAGAAATAAATATATAAATAGTATTACAGTTTCGAAATGGATTAACGTTGAGTTTATTGTGTAAAATAAAATATTACCTTTCGCAGTTCCTTCTTTTTTCTTTTACTAAAAAGTGCTTACCCTGATAAAATGGTGAGCAAATGCATTGTTTTTTCGTCTTAAGAGATCTGGCTATACCCTTTCTTGTGCAATATTAATTTGTTTTTACAGTCATTTAACTGTATTGAATACAACGGTGACTTCTATTTTCATTTGAAATGCGTGACTTAGCCGAGGACACAGTCATATTCAGTGCTCTTACTTTCTTCTAAACCACTTCTACCAGTATTGTTATTAGGTTATTCCATTTTCTATTATTGTAAACCAAATTAACTCATTAGTTCTGTGTATGAAAGAATTTTTTTTCGTTTAGTTCTATCACAACAACCTTTCTAAGAAGGCTTACTCCAACCTTAATTCAAAATCCTGGACGTTATTGGCATTGAACTGAACTATCTACATATATGTGGAGATGTGTTCTCTGTTAAGTTCTTTGACAACAAACAATAGAAATGCCTTTAAACTTTTTTTCTGTATTACTATGAATAATTTCATTATAAACACTTAAGATTTAAGATAGCTTTTCTAAAACACGATAAGAAATTCAGAAAAAGAACCAAAGCTTTCAAACAAAATAACTGGTCCTCGTCAGAGGGGCTCCATCAATTGATCAAGCGACTCTGACGAGGGCCTATATATTTTTGTTAAAAGATCACAGTCCCATTCCTGATTACTTACTGTGATTTAGTCATTTCTATATATATATATATATATATATATATATATATATATATATTTATTCATATTCATATATATATATATATATATATAATTTTTTTATTTTTTTTTTATATATATATTTTCTTTTTCCCCTTTTTTTATTATATATATTTTTTATATTATTATTTTTTTTATTTTATTTTTTATTTTATTTATTTATTTATTTATTATTATTATTATTATTATTATTTTTATTATTATTTCCTTTTTTATCGTTTTTAATTTATAATTTTTAATTTTATAATTTTATCTATTGTTTTTGCTTTCTCCGTTCTCCGACGTTTAGTGCCTAGCTCCTTTTTTACGCTAGTGCTGCTCTCTTCGGTTGACTCTTTATTTCTTCATTCGCGCTCCGTTCTTCGACGTGGGGAGATCTCTCTCACTTCGTCCTCTCTTCTAGTCTACTCTCCTGATGACGAACAACAGTTCGAAATATTGAATTCTGTAAGTTTTCTTTGTATTCTCTTTTCTGTGTCGTGCTTTGTGTAATTTAAAGTTATATATATATATATATATATATATATATATATATACGAGTATATAAACTTTAACACATAGGAAAGAACACAGAAAGTCACTACAGATATTTCGACATCCCTCGTCATCGGGAAGAAGTGCAAAGTACTCGCATTGAGAAGCAAACTGCTATCATATATATATAAACACTTTTTCGTTGGAAGTACGATCCGAAAAGGACAAATATAGTTCAATGTAGAAAAAGAAACATAGAGAAATCAAAAGCACACACTTACAGTCTCTAATTTTTGGTTTGAACAGTCTTCAGGAGAGATAAGAGAGGGAAACCAGTGCGCTTGTTTCCCTCTCTTAGCTCTTGTAAAGACGGTTCAAACCGAAAACTAGAGACTGTAAGTGTGAGTTTTTGATTTCTATATATATTTTTTTCTACATTGAACTATATATATATAAATATATAACCAATTTAAAAGAAGGTAGCACACAGATAGACAAAGGAATAACTCACTTCTATATTCATCATCGTCATCAGGAGGTGAAGAATCGTGCAGGAAGGTAGAGTAGAGAGAAAAATCACAATTAAACACGTGATGCAATCAATGAAGTCTAAATCACAAGAAAAAAGGAAAACAAAGAAGTAAATGCTCTGAGGCCTTTCACTTTATAACATCAGAGAGCAAAAAAAAGTAAGAAAAACTTACTTTTATATACAAAACTTAAGTTTATCGGGACTCGGTCAGTTCTTCAGGTTCAAATTAAACACTCATTGCCAACGTTTCGGTTTTTAATTAAAACCTTTTTCATAGGCTTACAAAACAGAGGATAATAAAAGATAAATTCAATCATTCGACTACTTATGTACACGCACTTATGTAGTAGCCTAAATTGACAGTCACTAACTATTGACAGTCATAATGGTTTTTCTCACAGTAAAGTTGAGTGTACACCACTCGAGATTTTTCAGTTTGTTAAAATACTCCAATAAATTGTTCTTAAGATTTATGTGCAGTATTTTAATTTAATCAGGTATTGAGTATTGATAGATTTAAAAATGATTTTAAAAATATATGAGGACTGTAAATCTTGCTTGAAACAGTACCTCGGGTGACAGATGACCTTGAAAGTTGAGAATGCGCCTGGACACTTTGCCGAGTGTGATTAGCGATAGCTGCCCTAGCAATGCTTTGTCTTTTGCAGACAATGCTTTTTTTTTTGTATTGTTCAGTTTTGTTTGCGTCATAAAAAGAGTGTTTTAGATCCATATATGTACTGTTAAAAAATTCATCTTCATTGAACTTTGAAATCTATAGAGATCATTCAGATTAATCTAAGAAAATATGTATTTTCGTTTCCTTAATAAGTAAAAATCCCTTGTAAAAACATTTCAAGGAATTTATACCACATCAAAAGAATACATTACTTATTCTTAAATTAAATTTTAAGATTCGTTACAAGACTAATATCTCTATGAACGAGTATATATGCCTTCGTAAGTAAATAAATTTCGCAAAAAAAACAAAAACATTTTTTGTATATTACTTTTGAAGTCAGTATAATTTATACAAAGAATCTAAAAGAAGTCAAGGCCCATGACTTTCTTAATCAGGTCTTGGCTGTTCGATATTGACGAGTTACAAATATTTCTACATACACGACGAAAGAATCGGGAAAGCCGATACGTTTGCTAACTTTGGCCAGGAAGAGGTTTCTTTGAAATTATGCAACCATGGTCTTATAATGGCGTTTCCAATGCTTTTGCAAACTGCCTATAATACTTAGCGTTCCAGATATTTTTAGGTAAATTATGTAACTGTTACATGAACTGGAACTTAACAAAAACCTGGTGAAAAGACAAACTTCTCAGGAGGGGAGGTACTTATAAATTGAGGAGGAAAAAGTGAAATAAATATATTTTATGAATGGGTGAAAAAATAAGGCAATTGAATATTTAATCATGCAATAGATGGTAGGATAGGAGCCAAATAGGAAGATTTGATATGGACCCATAAATATACGACACCTTACTGAAAACTATCAGTTTCTCTCTGAAAGGTGGACAAGATCCGAAACCGGTAGAGCGGAGTATTTACGAAATAAAATATTTCAATTCGCTACAAACAACTTCTTGTCCTAACAATATTAAAAGTTACATTATTATTAAAACAATATAATTAATATGAAAACGTATTTAACGTTTAAATCCATGACGTCAAAAAAACTAATGAATCAACTACTAATAAAGCTATAAATAACTCGTGAGGAAAGTCTCATATCAAATATCACTCACAATTGAACATTTGAAGATAAATACCATCTTCATAAGGTAAACAAGAGCATCTTCAGACAACAGTAAAACTTCACTAGATTCGTAAAAATAGTGTTTACTGTCCAGGTCAAGGAGAGTTAAATTTAGAAAGTCTGTCTTCTTGTTGTATATTAGATTCTATCACAGTTTACTCAGAGTGCCAAAAATAACATGATCCTAACGAATTTAAAATATCCTTTTAAATGATACAGTTATATTGATTTCATCACTTCCTTAATATTTACCTTACAACTTTAAGAAGTTATAAGCACTTATTACAACAGTGTTCATTTACAACATTACCTAAAATGACTATTAAATGACAAAAAATATATCAAAAAGTACATACTACAGCTATACCAAAATCCATTAATGTAATTTAACAAAAAACAGAAGCATCAGGACATGCCCGGCTCTAGATTAGAGGGACCCTAAAGGGGACCTCGATGTTCATATAAGCGTGTCTCTACTGGTCAGAGCGTCACCAAATGGATGGTAGTAGAAACCTAAATTGTTAATATTAAGTATTGAAATAAGCGATAGCTAAGAAAGGGTGACTATACACTGATTTAACATTAAAAGTCAGTAAGTAAACATTACTCATCGGGTAAAGTAAAAATAAACTAAGGCTCACCTGCCGTCATTATGAAGACAGAAGTCAAGTCTTAAAGAAAACTCTTTAAGTTCAGAGCTAGTTTATCTTTAGTTTTGAAACAATGCCTAAAAAGTGAGCTGTTTTTATTCATTGAACTGTATTTATATTTGGTCTTAGTGATACCTTCATTATTTCAGTTTACCGTTTTATTTTATTTTTTTTCTAAGTGGTTGTATTTTGCCGAAGTAATCGAGTGACTTACATTGAATTTGTAAACTAAATTTGTAAACTTACTACAAACTGTTAAAATTTAAATTTTAATGACAAAAGTTGTTTCCTTAAGTTCCAGAGACTTCAGCGTAAGGAATTTCTTTTGCGATAAACAAGGCCCTTTTCTTCAACTCCAGTCAGTAACCCACGGGTAACAAGATAGCAGTCACTCCTTACAGATTCATGTACCATTGACACTCCTGTATTTTTTTACATAGACGTTGTCAATTCTCCAACTCCAGGAAGTCAAAAAACAATATTTAAATTTTTCTTTTAACTTTATTATTTCAATTTGATTTTAGTATTTATTTTATTGCTTTTTTTTAATTATTTTACATCATTTAACGTTTGGGGACTCCTGTTCCCCTATACTTTCCTTTTTCTTGCTAGGATTTTGTCGTTAATGTCATTCTTGAGACATTATTCTCACCCCTCAGTGGGATTTAGCAACTTTCGTTCCCATCAGGCCTAAGGTTTGCGGGGATGTTTGACAGGGCCGTCTATGGCGGCATTAGGTTTACTTTGCCAGTCTCGGTAGCGATTGAATGCGCCTTCTGTCTTCTCCCTATACCTTTTTCTTCTACCTCCTATTCTTTTGCTTACTTACTTATTCTTTTTTATTTTTCCCAACTTTCCTTCACCAAGTAACCGTTAGTCTTATAATTACTAAAAGGCTAATGACTATAGCTGTTGTTCCTGTAGGTCGTGGAATCTCTAGTTTGATCTATTAATCTCCAATGCTAGTAATAGTTATCCTTCTCTTCCATTAGATCTTGCACGTCCAGTACTGCGTTTAAAATGTCATTGAAACCAATAAGGTACTGCTGATGCTGGCTTCTCCTTCACAAATCTTAGCATCTCCATGACTGACTACAGATCTTCCATGTTTTCGCGTTTGATTGATTATTTTAGGATTTGACACAAATGATCAGTTTGGTAGGCGTGGGTCATATATGAAGAGGAGAAGATAAGATGTTTCTGTTTTAGTTAGAGCGAAGTTGAGTTGGTTTGTACGCGACGTTGAGTTTGTCAGCTGACTGTGACCATTGTTCCTCAGAGGCGTGCTCCTGATTCGACGAGCTTAGTATTCCTCACACACATCTCCACACTCCTCTCCACCTCCCCATCTACTTCGTCTCATTTAACAGTTTTCATTTCAATTCTACTGAAAAAGAACTGCACCATTTATAAACAAATGTCTAACTATTCTAAAATATAATAATGAGTTTAAACCAAAACTAGTTACTTTTCAGCCGTATTTTATGTTGAATTGTTACTCGTAAGTAAATTATATTTCAAATATTACAAGCTATCAAATGACCCATCATCATACAACTAGCTAGTAACTTGTACTTTCCATTCTGAGTTGTAAAATTACAACAAGTTGCATTCTTTAATGCTCCAATAACAAATAAAGTACTGTTCAACTTCATTATTTCGTTGGTAAGCATTATGAATAAGAGGAATATAACAAGAAATAACCAAGCATTCAAACAGACGTTTATATATAATTATTAACTTTGAACTTTTGAAGAAACTAAGGGTAGTAAAAATATACTTTTAAGATTATTTCTCTTAAGGAAATAATGAAGCAAAAACAGCATTTGAATAATATTATAAAATCTATATTATATAACGACAGACTCAGTATTTTAAATACATTCTAATATGGTAGTATATCCCATGTATTAGTTATGTTGCATCGAGCAGTATGTTATTATTTCTAGACAATAGGTAATCAAGTCTTTGTTCAGATTGGTATGAGTCATGACACCAGTAAAGTCTTGCCAATGCTATCCACCTACTTCTCTAGACTATATATGTATAAAGTTGTAATGTTATTATTGTTGTTCATACTGAAATTTATATTGATTTTGAAAACATTGTAGCCTAATCTTGTTTTTGTAGTCCTGAGGATGATGTAAAAATACATCGAAACCTTAGCAAAAGGAGTATTTCAATTTAAAGACCTAGTCCTCAAAAACAAACTTTTTTCAGTTGAAGAATTATCGCAAACAATTAAAAAAGTTTTCAAAAGACCTCAAGTTATTTGGCCTTTTATAACAAAAGAAAAGTGAAATTTCTATTTTCAAATATAAAGGAGAAGATTGCCAAGGAATTACAGAGTAAACTTATACAAGCAATAAATAACTTGTATGTATAAGAAAAAGAATTATAATTGTATAGGAAAAAGGAAACTTAATGCCACCGCATTAGCAGCACATAGTATTAATGAAGGCCATAATTTTTATTTTGATAAAATAAAAATAATAGCCAAAGAAATGAATGAACAGAGAAGGAAAACTCTGGAAATAATATATATTAAAAAGGACCAGTTATCCGTTAATTATAGAAGTGACATTTCAAATTTAAATAGTATTTATTCTGGTTGACATAAGTGCGTGGTATCGTACTTAGTTTTGTTAGCAAGTACACAAAAATTATAAGGAAAATTTGCCAGTATTGCAAGCAATCAGTTCTCTGACAGGTGAAATGTGGTAGACACTTTAGATATTTAGAAGGTCAGAAGTCATTCGTGGCAAGTATTAACACTAAAGTAATTGACTATGCTAGAAGAAGGCACTAGTGTTGTGTCAGGACTTGCATGTGATATCACTCAATGGCCTTGATCATTTCTTAGTACGCACTTATTAGTTAACTAGAAAAGAATCACAGGCTGTGTTTTCTCCTTGTCCAACCAGTTTAAGGACGTTTCTTGTTTAAAGTTATATCACTTCTAGGAATTTAAATATTACATAAGGATATGTTTCGTCTATGAATTAACCATGTAAATTTATTCAGGAATAAAATTATTTTAATTTGAGGAGGAAATGTCGTGAAAACAATAAAATTTCAAGGAAAAAAATATTGCATAGTGAGAGCATAATGAGAATTTGACTGCTAGGGAATAAATTATAAACACATAACACATGTTGTTCGAGAAATATTACGCGCTAATTCAGAAATGCAATGTTGATGCATAAAACAATCAAAATTAAGGCATTCCAAAATCATAAGGAATGAAAGAGAATAGTTTCAATCATTCTGACGGCGTCATCAGAGTTTGGTTATAAAAAAAAAAAAGGTATATTAACATGGAAAACGGATGATACTTGAATAATAAATCTCAAATCATTAGATAGCAAGGCAGACAATCATAGAGTCCTGTCAGAGGGAAACATTCTGTATGAGTGACGATGAGATCAGGAACAAGGATAAAGCATTATAAGCATGGACTCTGAAGGCGTCGATGAGGGTTTGCTCAATGAATAAACGAAATAGTAACAGGTGACAACTCATATTGTGCTTCAACAATAAATCAAAGTAAATTAAAAAGAGTTGCTTTTGACAACGGTGTACAATCAGGACTGGTGATGGATGACAGCACGATCGTAAGAATGGATAAGCAGTCACAAGTAAGATCTCCTGAAGGCGCTTAAGAATGGAATCTCTTTTAGGTTTGAAATATTTGAAACAATTTTACCTGTAATTCCGTCATCACAGAAATAAACACATTCAGAAATTCAAATCACATATGTCTCCAAAAATCATACTTAGGTATAAGTATACAAGGTGTATCGAAATTATACCATGCATAGCTCCTATAAAAAAAATATGAATTTTGCTGCCATAACCTTTCGAGTACATTATCCTGAGGTTCCATTAATCAATTTTTCAGTATATTTCTTTTATAATCGAATTCAACGATAGATAGCAAAACCAAGGGATAAAGAGTTAGAAGAAATTAGATGGATTAGACCCAATCCTGGTTATCACTTTAAGAAAAGTTAAAGACGTTATTCTGCTGGTGTATTCTTGATTTTCAGTTTCAGGATAGCTAAGTGTGAACTTAAAAAAATTGGAGAACGAGAAATGAAGGATGCGACAGATTCTCTGGCTTCTGTGAAGGCTATAGCCCGTATTCAATCAGTGCTTCTAATTTCCTGAGTCATTGGGCATGGGGGTACCTAATTTTATCATTTCATCTGAAAATAAAAGAAATATATATTGAAAAACTGCTTGGTAAAAAATGATGATAATGTACTCTAATAAAGTACATTAGAATACTACACTTTCAAAGCCAACGTTTCAGTTTTATTTCATTGACAGCCTTTTTGATTGACTTTTTCGAATATATTTTTCTTATATCTTAGCAAAACTCATTAACTGCAATTTCATATACATAAAATATAAAGTTTTATAAAGCTATTGATCCTGAAATAGAATAGAGTAAAATATATTAAGAATCGGTCAGTTCTGAAGATTCAAAAACATTTTTTAAAGTTTACGTTTTCGTTTATTTCAAATATTTTTCTTATGCATCTTCTTCATATATTCATAAAAACAGATAATTTCAAAACATGCTATATTATTTATACCTGTTCATAAGTACACTATAGGTAAGCAATAAATAAGAATAGATATACTCATTTACAATAGCTAATTTTTGGTTGAGTCGTCTTATGGGGAGAAAAAAAGTGGAAACCAAACTCACCCGGAAAGCAAGAATTGGAAACTAACAGTGTTGTCTTAGGTGCCCCCGGGGGGTTAGAGTGATAGTGGACAAATTAATTTTATGTTAAATGAAGAAAAAAAAAAGAATTAACAACTAAACTACCAAAAATGGTTAAGGGGAAAGAAAGTTCAAACGGTGGAATATAAATGAAAGCAAAGGCAACTAACATTTAATAAACAAAATTATATTGAATTAATTATGATAAAATAAATGTAAACAATAAAACATAAACCAAGAAATGTATAAAAATTATTCTTTTCAAATTTAGGTTTGGAATATTTCTGGCATTCAGAAAATTATGTGCCTCATGGTTTAATCGTAATGGGACTTTCTTATTGTCAGAGATAACGTGTACAAGGTTTTGCTACTTGTAGCAATTATTGAAGGTGGACTTAAAGAAGGTAGTTTTCCACTTTGTTCTCTTCTGATATTAGTTGAACGGAAAATTAGGGACATAAGTGTTTGTATCTATTCTTTGTTTGAAATACTGCACTTTCGAACTTTTTTATCTTTATAAATAGTTATTTAAGGAATAGTAAATATTTAAATAAATGCTGTTTTCTTATTTTTTAATTTCATTTTTACCTCTCCAAACTTCCTAAAATATGTTATATAATTTTTGTGATGTATGTTATCTATAAACCAAAATGACATTTTATCAATGGAAAGTGAATCATCAAGCTATTTTTAAAGTCATAAATAAGTTTATGGTTATTGTTTTTGACATCTTCTTATCAACTTAAATGAAAAAATATATTAACTAGCTCAGTGCAGACTGTTATAATATATAATTATAATACTATAATTTCCATTATTGTAGAATAGACTAGTAATCATAACAACGTCATAGTTGAAATAAAAAAAGAAGACTCTTCATTCTCGCCTCTCTCTTTTTAAAAGTTTGAATCATATCTCTGCAACCATAATGTTTAAATATGGTGCACAGACATATTCAAGTAGAATGGTGTAGGTGTTCAACGTCAAAGTTTTTTTTTTTTTTGATCGTAACAAAGTTGAGTCATAGAGGTCGCAGCACTTCATATGCTTATGTTTCTTGATCATTTTTTTTTTGAAGATTCGCAGTCGGAGGGAATTTACCGACTCCGACACTTCTAATCTATAAATTACACTCCACTCCGACTCTACAGCCCTGCTTTGTCCGTTTAATAGTTCTCCCATAAACATTATTTCATTTCCTACAGATTTTTATTCTTCTGGAATAACCTTCAGGATTGTGCAATAAAATACCACAGGTGATATGTTTTATCATGTAATAACTTGTTTTTAAGAAAATATAGTAACATATTTATTCACAATCTTAGTCTAAATTAAATTAATTAAATAAATAACCTTAATTTTGCAAATATGGAAATAACTGACAAACCAATCCAAACAGTAGAAATAAATTTTGACTGATAGGACAAGTATATTTTTTATTTTTTTTTTATTTCTTGTAACAACTAGAAATAAAGTAGTATTTTTTTATTAACTAAGTTTACTAAGTGAAAAGACAAAGGTTTTTTATTTTACAGCTTGAAGTTGATTCTAGAAGAATCGAAACGTGTAACAAATGAAATATTCTCGAATATTCGAGAATTATTACACCAAATCAAGGATAAGGACAAAAACAAATGTTATTTAAGAAGATTGAAAAGGTATAAATGAACTTAAATATGGTGTTATATATAATCACATACGTTTAAAAGAAAGGCTGTACCCAAATTATTCATAGTATGTATATTTGACAATAACATTTCACAATAAACTCGTGAAGTTAAAAATCAACGTTCAAACGACACTAAGAAATTCAGAAATGAGACTGAGATCTTTCAACCAAAACAAATTGTCTTAGTCTGAGGAACATTCAAACTGAAACAGTAATATAGGATAATGTGGGGGGTAAGAGAGGCAGTAAGAGCTGTATTATAAAGAGCAAGGAAAGAGAACAAAAAGTTTATCAAGTACAGGTTAACAAAGGATTTCAGGAATAAAAGAAATAGATTCCAAAAGTATTGCCCTGACTTCTCCAACCTTTTATTTTGTTTTCTTGCTCTTTATATTATCTCTCTTACTTTTCTTCCTTCTCACTCCTACTAGATATATGTACTAATTCACTTCTTTCAGTTCGAATGTGACTATGACGAAGATCAGTTGTTTTGTTTGAAACATCTTAGTCTCAATCTAAATTTCTTACTGTGGTTTAAACCTTGATTTTTATTTAACATGTTCACTGCGAAATCTTGTTTGGAAATATGCTCATGAATAATGCAAAATCGATCCAAACGGGACAATTAAAGCTCAAAAAAGAAAACGAAATACAGAAAAAACGTCTTATTGTGTTAACCTATTGTGAATGTTAATGGAGTTTACTTTTTAAAATTACAGTTTATCAGGACTCAGTCAGTTCTTCAGGTTCAAATTGAACTTTTATTACCAACGTTTCGGATTTTATGTAAAACCTTTTTCATAGGCCTACAAAACAGAGGAAATGTAAGAAATTATTCAATTATTCAAAAATTAAACATACATAAAAAGCGAAATTAGTTACAAATAAGAAATTGCAATAGACATTTTGACGATAGGTTAGTGAGAGAACTTACAGAAGTATATAATTTTGAAGTAGAAGAACTAAGTACTGCATTAGAGATTATTTTACAAAGAAAAATAGTCTTTCATGTAATCCTTAGTTTTTCTGTTTCAATATTTTATACTTCTGTAAGTTCTGTCAATAAGCCTCTTAAAAAGGTTTTAAATAATTTGTTCAAACTTATATTTCCTCTGTTTTCTAAGCCTATGAAAAAGGTTTTAATTAAAAACCTAAACGTTGGCAATGAGTGTTTAATTTGAACCTGAAGAACTGACCGAGTCCCGATAAACTATAGTTTTATATATATATATATATATATATATATATATATATAAAATGAAAAAAGACAACAAATAGAAGAAGCGAGAAAACTTACTGGGTCGATATTTCGAACTGAAGTTCGTCGTCAGGGAGAAGAAGGGAAGAAGAAGCTTCTTCTATTTGTTGTCTTTTTCATTTATATATCTGTCCGGTTTGGACCATTTTAATATTTTGATTTTATATATATATATATATATATATATGTTGTGGTCTGCCTGTTGAGCGACTTGTTTCTATCTTCTTGAGTGGAGATTTGCTGCTTAAAAGAAGAACTCTCCCCAAATAATTCGTAGAGTTGTACATTTGTACATATTTCAGAATAAGTTCGTAAAATAAAAATTACCGTCCACACCACAGTAAGAAAAAAAAACGCTTATTTCTTCAATATAATGTTCATCTCTTGAACAAAACCTCTTATTTCTCTAGGATTATGAATGTTGAAAGATGCATCAACATTTTATTATTTCTAAAATTTATTTTATTATTATTATTATTATTGTATCAATAAAAAGTAAGGTGATAATGCTTTTATATTATTAATATTCTTAGACGGATATTAAAACATGTATACTATAATGTGCATAATATACTATACTACAATATATACATGTTTTACTGTAATACACTTCCGTTAGGTATAATTAAGGACTCCAAACGTAGCAGAATGTTCATTGTGTGGTATCACAAAGGGCCAATATTCGGACTACCTGTGTTCCTTGCGGGCCACTGCAACCTAACCTATTTTTAATGATCGGATTAATCAACTATTAGGTTATGAAAGCATTTCCCTTTCAATAAGAAAATAAGTTTAAAATGAAAATTTAAATTTGTAAGTTACATAATTTTCGTAGAATTGGAAGGAAAATATAATAAAAAGGTATTGATGACTTCAGAGGTTCATAAAATACTTTCCCCTTTAATAAGGAAAGTATAAATAGTAAAAGTTGTATTTTGTTAGTTAGTAAAAATGAAGTATTGTTAGTTCATTTTAAATTGAGGAAGGAAAAGTACAGTTTAACTATAAATATTAGTTCATAATATTACGTTTCGCTTGAAGGGAAATGGGGTGGTCTAGATGGAAGGGCTTGCCTAAATAGTTGAGTCATCGGCCAATATGCTGTATGTTTGCTTATACTGCTATTTGGAATAAGTAAGCTGTCATAATTCAGAATTAATATGTTCATATTTACTTTGTTAATGTTACTTTACTGTTATTCCATATCTACTTAGTGCTTCTATTTGATAATCATCTCTTGCTACCTTAGTGGATCATTTTAAAATGTTTGTACATCTATAAATAGTCATTTTAAGCCATGCAGTCGTGTAAGGATGAGTCAGCATGTGTTCCATGTAAAAGTACGTTGCTAGGACTTCAGCCGTTTATGATTACCCTCTTTGTAGCATCATTTACCTCCAAGGTTAACATCGTGATGAGTATTTAATGGTGTTTTGATTATGTTCAAATCGATGAAATGATGTTCAAATAGCAGTAATGCTTCTTTAATCTAGATTTTGAAAGAAAGATGTATTGTTCTTATGTATAAGCCTCGTACTCATTTCTCTCTCTCTCTCTCTCTCTCTCTCTCTCACTCTATATATATATATATATATATATATATATATATATATATATTATTAAAGTAGACGGCTTCCGCATTTACGACTTTTTTGCTCGTGTTTTCTATTTTCTGGTAGGGAGTGATCTCGTGGAGTGATCAACAACTGCAGTAAATACCAACAACTCAGCAAAGAACCTCATTATCCAGAAGATGACTGACGAGCAGTCGAAACATGTCGATAGTAGTGATAATAGTAGTAGTAGTAGTAATAGTAATAGTACTAGTTGTGACTGTTGTGACAATAGTAAAATTAGTGGAAATGCAAGATGTAAAGACAATGGAACCATTGGAAATGTTCTATTCAATTAAGATGTTTGTACAAGAAGATTATTCAGATCCCTTGAGAAATACACAAGGAAACTAGTCAACCGTAAATATGGCGTATTATTTAATCAAACCTGTATAAATGAAGGACTGCTTCCTAAATAATATATATATATATATATATATATATATATATATAGGTGTGTTCTCTAATCGGGGTTCGGTCAATTTTCCAGGATAAATTGACCTGGAAAATTTTATCCTGGAAAATTGACCGAACCCCGATTAGAGAACACACCTATTCTATCAAACGGTCGATATATTATTGAATCTGTTTTATATATATATATATATATATATATACACTTTAACACATAGAAAAGAACACAGAAAGACACTACAGAACTCACTTCGATATTTCGACATCCGTCGTCATCGGGAAGAAGTGCGAAGTACTCGCGTTGAGAAGCAAACTGCTACTGGCCTCCAGAGTAACTCGGTGGAACTACCGCAATATATATATATATATATATATATATATATATACACTTTAACACATAGAAAAGAACACAGAAAGACACTACAGAACTCACTTCGATATTTCGACATCCGTCGTCATCGGGAAGAAGTGCGAAGTACTCGCGTTGAGAAGCAAACTGCTACTGGCCTCCAGAGTAACTCGGTGGAACTACCGCAATATATATATATATATATAGTTTCTTTGTTTACCATGAAATACAATTCCAGTTACTGTTGAGACAAGTTTTGAAAAAAGAATTAATTCGTTCACACTGTTGTTATTCGAATCTGTTTAACAAGTTGACAAGGTCTATTTATTATTAAAATAATTCACCATATCTTCTCATATATTTCTTCTCATAGTTCATCCGGTTTTGAGACCAGTCCAAAGTAACATACTTGAAATAGGGGTACATCATCAAAAATCTATTCTTTTGAAGAAGTAAGCACTTCATGAATGTGTACATCTATAGGTGCATTACTATTCACAAATAACGAGTTGTTATAGTTAATAGCCTCTATGTGCTTATTTGCTCTTATGATAAGGCTGTCTTGCTGTTTTCCACATTCCTTTCCACATATTTCAAGCCACTACTGATACATTGCTTTCCATCACTTTTCTTACGCCTGACTATTCATTTCAATCAAGGTTACTGATTTCTTGATTAGGTTCCAACGCAATTTAAAAGATTTTATTTTTTCAAGAAACAAAAGTTAAGGGTTAAAACTTCTGCAGGATTTTTGAAGAAGATAATAATAATTTATAATAAGAATAAAATTATTTTTGGTGTGAAAACTATTAATATTAGTTATTAAACAACATTTGCACATACTTAGTTAGGTGCGAAAGTAATACTGAGTTGTTGGTAATATACTAACAAAATTACAAAAATTTAGACATATTTAGTAAAATACGATTCTAGTTTGTGAGTAACACGAAAAGTCACCATTATCTTTCAATTACAACAAGTTTTCAACTAAAAGGATGCTAAATAGCTCCCACACATTTTTCATTGAAGCTAATTAAAGAAGATTTTTACATCAAATAAAACTTCTTATCAAATCGAATTTCTTATCAACAGCTGATAAGAATATTAAACCCACATTAGGTTGTAAAGTTGAACTAATATCCATAAAAATGCCACTTTTATTAAAAAAAGTAAATGATTTTTATTGAGCATAATTTATAATTATTTAAATATTTATTTTATCACCTTCTGTTTTAACTAACTTCACTGTAGTTTGTTCAATATAAAAAAGTAAACATATGTTGTACAACTATGGCTATTTTTGTAAAGACTTTAGGGTCATTCATGAGAGGGTAGTAAAGTATTTGAATAAGTAATTTTTTTCAAGGAAATTAAATTTTATAAATTATTTCTCATCCTATATTGCCTTTTTGAACATTCCAAAGTCTATTTCAAGAGTCATCATATTTGAAAATGATATTGAAGAGGTGCGGAGTTTTCGAGGGTCCATTTCAATTGTCTTATGGGATCTATGTTCTGTCATCAAGTGAATTTGAGGGACAATTCGAGCCACTTATCTCTAATGCAGTTCTAAGGGCATAAATAGTGGTTCATTTTTTTTTTGGCTCCCATTTAAATATAAGCATGCCAAACTACCAGTTCGGTTTATCTGGAGTCCTATATTTTACCTCTCTCTAGTATATTAGAGTAGGGATCTCTAACGAGTACCTGAAATCTTATAGGCTCGAGTACAAAAGTTTTACATCCCTCATAAAAATGATTTACTACAATCTGATGAGACGATAAAACCTTTTTTTTTTTTTAAATTAAATTAATAAGATCCTTAATGAACGTAAGATGAAAACGTTGGACAGCCTGGTTCTTTGATTAAACTGTTCTTCTCAAAAGCATTAGTGTTAAACCTTCAGTCTCGATTTGAAATCGAATTGGGTCCAAGCGATTCCCTTTTAGACTGGGCTCTTTGCCAGTTAAAACTCAGCTGTCTTCGTGTCTGGACTCATTTCGCTCTTTTTGCCCCTCTTATCTTTACCATATCTCTTTGAATGGGAACATAAAGCCAATTATCCGTGTTTCGCACACCTATATTTATGCCATGTCTTAATCTTTACGTATCTTAATAATCTTTTTCATCATTCACAACTTTAGATCTGGTGTTTCTTTATATTTCTTGTTTATGAGAACAATATCCTTTAAATTGAATAACTCCATTATCAATGAATCGATGATGGTATCAGTTAATTTATAGTTAAAATATCCCGATATATCATGGTTTTTTTTTATTTCGGACTATCTTGATGGCTTAGTTTTCCAGCAGTATTAAGAATGCTTTTCTTTCCATGATTTAAGATAGATCATATGACATTATGTTTTGTGATCTTTCTAAACGTATTCATATTTTTTTTAAATGATTCCTTACACCTCAATATTCTAGACATTGTGAACCAAATCTCTTAAAATAGTACAATGCAAGATAAAATCTGTTTCTAATTTTAGTTATGTTGTCACTAGCTGTCTACTTTCTATTGGTGTTTATATATATATATATATATATATATATATATTATATATATCCACTTAATATATACATTAAGTATATATTAAGCATATATACATATATACATATATCCACTTAAAATTCGAAAAAACGATCCAAACTGGACGCAAATCAGTCACAAACGAAGAAAAGCAACACACAGAGAAAGAGACACACTTACAAACTCAAATTTTCGGATGATCCGTCTTCAGGAGAAAAGAGAGAATGGGCAACCAAGCACGCCGGAAACACAACGGCAGGAAAACCCAGCCGTTTTCCTGCCGTTGTGTTTCCGGCGTGCTTGGTCGCCCATTCTCTCTTTTCTCATGAAGACGGATCATCCGAAAATTTGAGTTTGTAAGTGTGTCTCTTTCTCTGTGTGTTGCTTTTCTTCGTTTGTGAACTGATATATATATATATATATATATATATAAATATATTTTTTTTTATTTATTGATTTCATTTTTCTAAGTATGCATGGTTACAGAAACTACTAACAAAGAACTCTGAATGAAAGTCATGTGAATATTGTTTTTCACCTATGAAATAAACAAACCGTTTAAAAACGTACTTCCATTTTAATAAACCGCAATATTAAAATTTTGTTTTTTTCTTTCTTTCCAGCGGGTACACTTAGAGGATTCATCTTTATTGCTGTTCTAGGGATGAGAATAGGGCTCATTTCTTATTTGATGCCATTTTTAGACTAAGGATCATACATATAATTTTCTGAAATCCTCAAATCATGTGTTGATAAGATATCCGTAAGATTTTCTTACCGAATATGTAAAGGTTTCTTACCTCTGATGATTGAAATCTCGAATTTTCAATGGTTAGTACCTTTGAATATTTGTATTAACAAGTACCTGTTAGGCCATTCCTAACTACCGTGCATAAAAGGGATTATTTTCTAATGCTTTGAGAATACATATGAAATTCCGTTAAATTTAACACAATGAAGTTAATGGAGGTTCATTTTTGTAAATTATTTTTTAGATACCAAGGTATGTTGTTTTCTAAATTAAATATTTTTCCAGTCGTTCGAATGTTTCAACCAGTTCTAAGAATTTATTTTCATAATTACACTTCATAAATAACAGTGCTCCTCCAATAGAGGTAGATGTAAATTTAGAGGTAGTACATCCACTAAAAGTGTATTTTGAATTTTTATTGTAAAATTTGTGCGAACTGCGACTAAATTGTCTTACCGTGCTACTTTATTCTTTAGTGGAAGTATATGTACACTGTTATAAATGATTAAAGGCTGGTTCCTTTGTCTTGTGGTCATCAATATGTTCAATACCGGTATGGTTCTGTCGCCTGCGGCACGTATCAAAGATAATTGAGCAAATTAAACATGATAGGGGGCAGGTGGAAGCCAAGACGTTCGCCAGTGCTGCATTCACTGCTGCTGCTTTCTTCAGTACTGTATACCTCTAGATCAACTTTTTTCCTTCTATTCTCAAACATCATAAAAAACATCTCTGCCATTCAACACGGTGATCGCCCACAGGCATTTATTTCAACTCAACAATAGTTTTATGGTGTTCAGAGCTTCGCAGATTACTGGCGTGCCTACAATTTCTGTATGAAGGACAGTGAATGTCTTTGAGTGTCGCATGATAATGAAACGCAAGTTATTTTTTTAATTATAAAATACTTGTTTGTCATAAGAAAGAGCAGTAACATTTCATCTGTTAGTGCCTAACCAGTTTTAGATGATAGGCTCTACTTCCGACTACTGTGAAACAGTGAAACTCATATTGATTTAGTTATTCAACTTAAAGATGTATTTTTTGTATCCACTTATAACCTGTAATTAATGAAGCAGTCACCCACAGTATAACTCCAGTCTGATGATAGTGGACTCCTGATGAATTTAAAATTTAGAATAAATTATTGCAACATTGTAGATTCCAGGTAATATCCAATAGCTGACATTCTAGTAACGAAGATACTCTATTCAAATCCAACAAATCATCTCAGCTCAGTTATTCACAAAGGGATGGCAGATATTGCCCAGACTGTCCCCCCTGCCTGAGTATCTCTCATATCAATTTCTTTAAAATACCCTACCTTAATAACCGTTAGTAAAAGAAAAACTACTTCTCCTGATTGGGAATCGATTAGCTAAAATTAATATGAACATTAGAAAATACTATGTTGAACAGGTTTTAGTTATAACAAACAATAAAAAAGTTTGAATAAAGAGTTGATTTGTTCGTGCTCAAATTTGTATATATATATATATATATATAATAAAATAAATTCAAAACGAAGGAAACACACAGAAAGACACAGACAAAACTCACATCGATATTTCGACCATCGTCGTCATCAGGAGGTGTGAAGAGCGAAGAGTCCCGCAGGAAGACAGGGCGGCGACAATGACTGATGACGATGGTCGAAATTATCGATGTGAGTTTTGTCTGTGTCTTTCTGTGTGTTTCCTTCGTTTTGAATTTATTTTATTTAAAAAAGTCCGCTGGACCGTTTCTTTTAATTGTATATATATATATATATATATATATATATATATATATATATATATATGTTTTAGGAGTAAAAATTCATCTTTTTGCTAGTCAAACTCACTTCTTGAAAGGTTTGAAAATTATGTGTCTAAAATGTATTTAAAATAATTTATTTTAAAATATTATTTTTAATATTTTTAAAATAGTATTTTAAAATAATTAAAATAAAAAAGATGTTAAATGTAAATTATTCAGTACGAAAACAAATCTGTATTATTACTTATTTATTAGCAAGTAATTATCAATTCATTAAACAATTTACCTAATATAACAAATGTGTTTTGTAATATGTACTTTAAATCTAAATAGTTAATAAAAACATTAGTTATATGTGTAGATATTATCTTTATGTAAAAATTGTTGATATATTTGTTTATCATTTGCAAATAAACATGTAATTTATTTCATACCTGTCTGTTTAAAATCTTTGATCTCGTATTATAACATTTTCCCTGTTCCTAAATTACATACATAGTTTTAAATCTAAATAATTATTAAACTTTTCAAAAAATGTGAATTTCATTTGGAAATGTCACCCGAAAAAAAGGGTGAATACAACTTATAAAAAAGATAAATTTGATTTGGAAACACTCTGGGGGAGTGGAAAAAATTCTTAAGGCATATAGTTTGTTTGAAATGTCGTTCAGACTATGTAGAATTTTTAACTGAATCTATTTCACCGACTAAGTATTGACTGGTATTTCCGTAAAGCCCAATGCCAAAGATCACACACTTATGGTACATGATCATTACCTCGCAGTGGCTGATGTATCATATTACCTTTCATGAAAAAATAAGGTAAGATTTTGCGTCATATTTCAATATAAATGCCATCCGAGTTAGGAACAAAACTAGTTTTTACTGTAAGAATATTATTTGTTAGTTGGGAAATGCTTCTACAATTTCGCCCCATTTACCAAAAGATGTCATTTTAGAATATTTTACTGAATAATGGCAATAGGATGATCCGCTTCATCGTTCTTCTTAACTTTTTTAATTATAGATTGATTTTAACTAATTGTACTGGTTGTTAATTCCCATCTTAACAACAAACAGCTGTACTTGTATTGGTAATTTTGGATCCTTGGGTCTGGAAAAAAATAAAATGACATCGTTGCGAAATCTTCAAGTCGTTAACTTTTAAAAATTTGAGAGTTTTTTTTTTAAAGAAAGTTTTTTTACTTTTCGGGATATTTATTTAAGATTTGAATGACTTTTGTTTTGCAATATTGAGGGGGGAAGGGGGATGCTTAAAGAAATAGTCATGTCGATAGGTTTGCTGTTATTACCACAGATAAGTGAGTTCACTGAACTTGCACTGTACTCTCCTTTTACCATTTTCCATTTTTTTATGTTCTTTTTTTAAAAAATTATTTTTCGTAAAGAAGAATAAGAATATAGTAATGGTTTTAAGCTGGACTGATACTATAGTGATTGTGTACTGTTGAGTGGTTATTTAAGAGGGAGCTGTTTTCAGAGGCAGGAATGTTATCAGCAGCGTGGGCGGGGCTGTGACTCAGAGGTCTTTCTGTGACCTGCTCACCGGAACTGCACACGGCTCTTCCTCTCCCCCACGCTCCCACCTTCGCCTAACTACCGCCAGACCAAACAAAACACAAACCTTCCTCTTCTTCGCGCTTCATTTACAGCTGGCTTTATTGCCCCTGGGGTCATTCACAGAGAACTTGCCTTTTAGGATCTCATGGAAAACAAAACAAGATTATTACCTATTAAATAAAAAAAAATACTCAGGTTTGTTTAAGTATATAGTAAGTAAAAAAGGGAATAACAGCATTACAAATAGAAGTGCAATCCAGTAGACACATACTCCATGATTTCGAGTAATGAATCATCCCAACTCGTACATAGACGATGTACGTAACTGGTTTCAGACGTAGTCTACCTTCAAAACAAAGAATTGTTTGTGAGTATCAACGAGGTTCAAAGCTATTGATCACACCGTTCATCGAAAGGAGTTTAACAAATTGATATAAACAATATACCCTTTAGCCATCAATTGTTTCTTTCTCGATTTTGTAAGAGTAATCTAATTTATTCTGCTTGTTTTAAATTTTAAAAAGATTAATACTAACGACGAAAAATGCTTAAAACTGACCATCAAAGATTAAACAACTGTTGATTTACCCACAACACTGTTTGTTACTAAAGTAAGTTAGAAATGAATAGTAGGTTGCAGCAAAACTGGTTTTTGTCATTGTGCCCAAGGTCATTCACAGAGAACAACCTGTGTTGATTCTTGTTTCGCAAGGTCGCAGAACTCCTGATTTAAAGCGTGGCAGACAAACATGGTCACATTGGGGAGTTCTCCATAGTCTGCTGCAGCCGACTGGATGTTAATATCACCCTGTTAAGTTTTGGGTTACCATGTTTTGCAGATAATAAAATGGTTTTGATAATTAATTACCAACACTATTACTTTATTATAAGTAAAGTGCAACAATCGTGAATAAATTAGATTCTGAAATTAATTGACAGGTTAACACGTTTTCGGGCGCCTTTAATTAATTTTTGAAGTTTTTTTGATGATGTTTCATGTGTTTGGGTAGACGGATAGGAATGCCAAACACAGGAAAAGAGGCTAGGCTTGAGGAAAAACTACAGGCTAGTTTTCCACTGGTTTATCATATCATAGTAGGTCAAGTTCATATTTTCCAAGCTATGCCTCTATAGTTTAGATGTATATATTTAAAATATTTCCGTATAAAAACGATTTATATTTGTATTATTAAATAATAGAAGTAATGTTTATATTTATAGTATACCAGTGCTATACAGTTTTGTGGAAGGGAGGAGAGTACTGCATCATGAGAAAGTCCCTTTCTTATTTACAAAAATTGATATATAATATAATTTTTTTTTTAAAACTACTAACCATATTATATTGTAATTTTAGGATTATTATAAAATAATGGTAGCTTTAAGTGAAAACCCTTGTATTTTTTTAATATCAGAAAAGTCAGTTTTGGATTAAACAGTTGACTTATGATTAATTCTGAATGCTTGTGGG
The DNA here is from genome assembly GCA_026182355.1 of Hermatobates lingyangjiaoensis. NCBI lineage: Eukaryota > Metazoa > Arthropoda > Insecta > Hemiptera > Hermatobatidae > Hermatobates > Hermatobates lingyangjiaoensis. The sequence continues at coordinate 2,423,940 of JAPFBL010000024.1, forward strand.
CTAGATACTGGAACCCCGTATGTAAACTGCTAACTATAGAAGAATGACATTTTGTGAAAAGGACAATCCAATGACGTTAGTTATGTAGTTCTAACTGTGTTTAAGAACTCGTTTGTTTATGGATAATATTGAAGTATTGAAATGAAAGGTACTTTTCGAACTTCATGATAACAGTTCGAAATTTATAACATGACAACGACGCTTTTTTGGCTGTCTAAGGGGTGAAAGTTTGGCTCATTTTTACTCGGCAATCATTCAAGCCAGTCATATTACTGCGGATAGCCAACGGTGCACGGTGTCTCCCATCCAAATGCTAACCATTGGATGGTTAGTCAACATGACTATGGCTCTTTGTACTTAGTAAAACTAGGACTATCCTTTTTTGGAAATATGGCATTGAGTTGTGAAATTTACATATCAAATCAAACATAGATACCAAAATCTAACAGCCCAACAGGTTGAATATTCCACTATAAAACCTTTCGCAAAGTTCTTTCTCAAAGTTTAACCATCTTAATCGAAACTATTTCTTCTACAAATATCCTAGGGAATGCATTAAGACTTCTGAAGACGTACCTAAATACCTACTGGAGTAAACTCTTCTTATTGTTTTGACTTCCAGTATTTAGGGTAGTATGTTTTTAAACTTACTGGATTGTTGCTTCTCTACGGATTTCTTTTATCAATATTTTGCTAACCTTTATTACTAATGTTGTTACCTATTATAATGGTACTGATTAATCCAGTGGCAACGTTCTGGCCTCTGGACTACTAGGTCTGGGGTTCAATACCTAATCTTGCTCTCGATTTATTCACGTAGGAGGTGAATAAATCTGAACACATCATCCCTTAGAGAGGACTTTAAGCCATCGGTTCCGAGCCTGTACAATGTCTGGTACTCATTAAAGATCCTTACTCTAAATATATTTGAGTTAAGCAAAATTTAGGACTTCCAAAGTAGTAGATTCAATCTTTCATTGCGTGGTATGAAAAGAGCCAATGTTCGGCCTATGTGTGTTTGTTCTCTTGTGGGACTTCCACTGCAACCTAAACTGACATATTACTTATTATTATGACAAAATAGACATATATTTAAAATACTTCAATAAAAATAGCTGTTTCTAACAAATTTGGTTTCCTTAGATATTTACAGTTCACTATTATTTTTATATTGTCTCCATATCTGAATCCATAATATTCAATTCAATATTCAATATATCAATCCGTAATAATCTATGGTATATTTGTTTCCTTTTTACACTTTTAAATTTCCTATCATTCCATTTCTGAAAATACTGTTCCACTGCTCTAAAAATGACTTATTTAGATCAGTTGGACACTGCTGCGATTGTGTTTCCAAGTTCACATTGTTTTTATTTGCATTGACGTCATTTGAAAGCTCTCGGAGCTAATTTAAATTTCTTTTCATTTCAGCATTTATTTCTCCTCCAGTTAGGCGAGAACAGTCACAGAAGACAGGTGGGCCAGTTGGCACGAACCAAAATACTCTCTGCCAACCTTTTCCTTTTTATTTCTCTGCCAGAAATATTACGAATATTATGTATTGGGTGACTGACATTAAGGGGACTTTCTTATATCCATAATTTAATAATATACAAATTATGGCGAAACACTTCAATGATTTTTAATTTTATATGAATGATATTCATAATATTCATCTTGAAATTAAATTATTAGTATTCTTGCAGACAATGATACAATATTCAGTTTTATAATATATTTAACCAGCTAAATCAATATAATTTTATTTATTAAAAGTCAACAAATAACTTGTTATCACTCATCGTGACGTCTCGGTTAAGAATTCTCATTACAGATTAATACGTTGTAGCTTATTATTCAAATTAAATTTTTATTAGTAATTCTCTCACCCTCAGTCGAAATTGATCAATCATTTTTTTTTTCAAAAAAACCAGAATAACTCAATTGTTTTCAGTGTCCTAGTAAATTATTAAATAGACTTGTCAATTTAAAAGGAAAGAAAAGGAAGGTTGTGTTAAAGGATTCCTTGTGGAGGTTGTAATTCTTCATATGTTGGACAAACTGGCAAATGTTTACTTACTAGAGTGAAACAACATAAATATTCTATTAGGAGGCTAGAGGAGTCAAGTGCTTTGTTTCAACATATTAATTTAACCAATCATTCCATAAAATGGGAAGATTCCAAGGAATTTATATTTCTCTCGTCTGTTGTTGAAGAAACTTAGTAGAAAGCCCTAATTAAGTATCATTTTGAAAAAAAACTAATCCATATTAGTCAGGGGCAATTTAAATTAGATGAATTCCTAATTCAAGGAATAGTTAAGCAAACTGGACCTGGTGGGGATATGGGGGTGACAACGAATATCGTTGTTATCAATCTTTAGTTGCTCTCTGATGACATAAATTTGAAAGGCCTCAGAGAACATTAACTTAGTTTTTTTACTTTTCCTTGTAGCTTATACTTATATATATATATATATATACCATGATAAACGAAAAACGGTCCGGCAGGACAAATAACAATTAAAATAAGCAGTGAAACATAAACAGAAACACAACAAAGACTCACTTTTCAATATTTCGACCGTAATGGCGGTCGTCCTCAGGAGAAGAAGTGAATTGACGGAGGGACGACAGTATATAAATATATATATATATATATATATTATATATATATAATTAAATAATCACAATAAACACGTGCTGAAAAATAATGAACGTATAAACCACAAAGTGGCTTATACTTTCATATATATATATAATAACAGGGTTTTACATAAACACGTGAAATAACAATCAATCGAGTTTCTGTGATTTCTTTTATCTGTGTTCCTTTTTGTGAATCTAGTAATATATATATATATATATATATATATATATATATATATATATATATATATATATAATATTATAGAATTCGGTAACTATACATTTCTATTTATTCTTTTTATTAATTATATATATATATATATATGATAGAAGAAGCATTAAACACTGCATGCGATTGGTTGACTAAATAGTGATGACCAATCGGCTGAGTAGCCATGAGAGACCGGGTGACTGGTTGGGCTGTCTAGTATAGGCAACCAATCGCATGCGGTGTTTAATGCTTCTTCTATCAATATATATATATATAATTAATACAAATATAAATATATATATATATATATATATTCTTGCCTCTCCTGAAAATGGCAAGACAGCTGGAATGATCGAAAAACGTGAGTGTAATCCTCTTTTTTTGTATTTTTTTGTTCTCTAGTTGTAACATTAATTATATATATATATATATATATATATATATATATATATCAATGATCAAAGAACAATATGAAATGGGGAAAAAAAGTCTAAGAGCTTTCAACCACAATAAGCGGTCTTCGGTTGGTTTTTGACTCAAACGAAGACCGCTTGTTGTGGTTGAAAGATCTTGGTATTTGTTTGCCCATTTTATATTGTACTTTGATAATCAACTCCGAAGAAAGAGAATTAGCCAGGATATTTGAAAAGTACTATAAAAAAAAAGGTTCGTGCAATCAAGTCAATTGATTTTGAAACCACGTGCATAAAGGATTTGCTTCCTACCTTTACTAATATATATATATATATATATATATATATATATATATATATATATATATATATATAAAAAGATTTCACATAAACACGTGAAACAACAATCAATGATCAAACCACAATAAGAAATGGGAAAACAAGACTAAGATCTTTCAACCGTAACAAGCGGTCTTCGTCAGAGTCAAAAACCCAACTCAGTTGGGTTTTTGACTCTGACGAAGACCGCTTGTTACGGTTGAAAGATCTTAGTCTTGTTTTCCCATTTCTTATTGTGGTTTGATCATTGATATATATATATATATATATTAGATTCACAAAAAGAACACGCATAAAATAAATCACAGAGACTCGGTACTATATTTTGATTGCCTCGTCATCAGGGAGATTGATGTGAGTCTCTCCGAAGACAGGTAACAACTGATAGGTTACTGATATATGTGTATGTAATAAAAAACATAGGACAAAAATAAAACACCAGTACGACTAATATTTCAACAGTAGTTTGCAATCAAATGGTCTAAGAAAGATGTTCTCAGATAGTTTAATCAAAATCGGGCAGATTTTAGATCCTGTACCATATTGCTGGTATGTGTCCCTAGCCTTCTTTAATGTATCTACCATGCAGATGGAAGATTGAGTTTCAATCATGATCGATGATTGATGAGGAATTCATTTAAATTTATTGAAATAAAAACATATATATTTCAGGTCGGATTAATAATTAGACTTCCATAAAGACTTTTCGACTTGAAACAATTACACAGGCAGGGTTTCTGTGTTCCAATGGGTTTGAAGAGGTTACTGATAATAATTATGTTCTCTGTGATTGTCAGAGAACGTGAGAACGTTTAAGTGGTTCAGACACGATAACACACTAGAAATATTAGTTAATCTTTGTAGACCTATATATATTCTTATCTAATCGTAATAATTTTATCTACTGTATTTGAATTTCATGGTAAATTAATTAGTAATTATTAACTCTACAGATAAAAAGAACTGCATACATCATCCTAACTGACAATCTGGTACTAATAAAATAAAATTTATTAAATTTCATAGTTATAAATTTATTAATAAAATTCTAAAATTATTAATTTATTCATTATATGTGCCTAATACAATATAAAAATTTTTTAAGGCAAAAAGGAAATGTATAATAGAAAAAAAATATCTCAGTTGAACTATAGAATTTTAAGATACCTTAGTGAGGAATACATGAAAAAATGTTATTTCAAAATTTTGATATTTATTTGTGATGAGGTACTCAGTGTTTATTTTCAAAATGTTGTTATATTGATGGGTGTGTGCATAAAAGTTTGTGAGCACACTGCGGGTCGCACGGTTTGATGTATTGTGTGGCCTTTATTGTGTAAGCGAGTTCTATAGCTTTTGGGCAATACTGCTTCATTTGAAATAACTTTTTTTGCCAATTTTACGTTTTTAGGCACGGTTTATCGTTTTTATTTCTTATAAACTGCTGAATTTAGATAGTTGAAATTATTTAATTATTATCAAACTAGTATAAAAATTATAAGAATTTTACAATAAAATGAAAGGCTAGTTTCTGCACTTCAATGAAAAAGTTTTGACTTATATTGAATTTTATGGTTGTGAACACGGATTCTTTTCAGAGGATGAACTGCACAGGTTTATGATTAAGTTACTTAAACGAGAAGGGGTATTATGTTACATTTTTGAAAATTTAAAAGTTTTAAACACTGTAATATTAAAACTTTTCCATTTACAAAAAAAAAAAATATTTTTATTTGATTGAGAATGCCTGTTCTAATTGTCGTATTCATTTGCATTAACTTCGACAATATTTTATCAGAATTCAACCAGGATATTGATTATAAATTATTAATTATATTTTTTAAAAATTCTTGAAATTCACAGTCATTTTGAGCTGATGAACACTAGAAGATTTATATTCATTCTTTCATATATGTGTTCAATTTGAACAAGTTTTTTTTTCCATTGAGGTCATCATGTTCAAGTTGACAGGGGGACTGACAGGTTCTGCAAGTCAGAGAAGGGGTGTTATAATTGACTAGTCTTTTCCATTTATTATATAATTAACTGTGTGCCAAAAAAAGAGCTTTTGATAAAATCGTTTTAAGCGAGGTTATAATGGCTAAAATAACCTTACGTAAAGAACTGTCAGTAGGACAGGCCATTGACATTTTGGTTAACACTGTAATAACCCAAATGTTGATTGTTTTTATATTTTTGTAACGTTCACGTTTTGCTGTATAATATAAAGACGTATTCCATAACTACTGACATATGCAGGTCATAACAACAACGTACACACGTAGATAATGATATCTTCCATTTATAATCTAATAAGTTTCCTTACATTTAAACAAACTCATAAATAATTAACGCAAGTTAACACAAAAAAGAAAAATTTACAAACAATTAATATAAGATTTGTCTGAAAGAAAAAAAATCCCCATGGGATGTCATGAAGAGTAAACAAAACGCATTATAAAGTCATACAGGCGATTATTTATTTACTAATCCTTTCTTTTGCCTAAGACGCTACTTTTTTTGGTGGGATTAACATTTCTTTTTTGTTTTATTTTTTGTCGCTAGAATTGTATATTTTGACTGCCTCGTCACCAGGTTGAGAGATATGAGTTGAAAAATAGTATCGATCTTAGTATGTCCTGTTCTGTGGCCTATTTTTAGTTTTATATTCAAATAATATTGTTTTGTTGAAGTCCGGTTGGACTGCCTTTTAATATTGTAAAATGTATTTTATATATACCTAAATTTGCTTATATACTTATACATCTAACTATAAAACATAGTAAGAAATTCTGAATTGACAACATCATCTTTCGACTGAGTAACGGTCCTTGTCAGAGTCATAGGTTGAAGAGGACCATTTTTGGTCAAAAGGTCTAGTCTTATTTCAGAATTTAAACTGTGGTAATAAACTAGTCTTATTATAAACTGTGGTTTATAATAAGTTGACTAGCAAACGTACCCGTCTTTGACGGAGTCACAAATTCGATTATACATGGTATTCCATAATATCATCATAAATTATAGAATAATAGAAAATATCATTATTAGTCCAGCGTTAACCAAATGCGTCTGAATACACCATATACCATAAGCTGTCTGCCTTCAAGTTCATGAAACAACAAAGAGTTGGATCTTCCGACTCTTGGGCAAGTAAACTATGGGCAAAGTTGACCATGTGAGGAAAACTTGGTCTCACTCACTTCAATTCCTGCGGTAGATAGAATTTCCCCTTGGGACTTAGTTACCGTCATTGCGAAAAAGTCACTGACAGGATATTGCAATCGTTTGAATGGAAACTGATAATAACTCCGTTAAGAAAACTTGAAATGAGTTAGTTCTAAGCAATGTACGGACAAAATCATTCTATTATTTATATAGATTTCTTCTATTAGCAATTTAAATTATAATAAAAAAATCATGGGCATTCCAAAAACCAAAATTGTTATATAGTTCTATATTGTTTCTTGTCGTTAAGAGGTGATTCTTGTAAAAGATGTTAATTAAGTTCTTGTTTTACATGTTTGTCAGTTTGCTGTTTGTAAAACCAGTTTCTCTTAAAATATCTTTTTTTGTTTCCAGTGAAGATTCTGTTATTCTACATAATCTTCTACGTCTGCTTGGCGGCTTTCTTCTCATTACTAATGCTGGTTGTTAACTACACACTAGACCCCAGGATACCCAAATACCAGCAAGATAGTTCTCTTATAGGAAGCAACCCAGGTGACTACCTTTTTTTTCACTTTTTACTTTTTCCATTTATGTTACTGTGTCAAAAAAAATACTAATTCCATACGATATTTTTCCCAGATTATTAATGAATCCGAAATCCTCTCAATAACACTGTATCTGTAAACAGCGTTTTATTTCTCCTAATACCTTCGTCATAACTCATAACAATCGTCATTTGTTATTTTTAATCCACGTATACTTTTAAAGTAATTTTAGAAGTATTAATACGGTTGATTAAGACATTACAATTTTGTTAAAGTCAATCGTAGTTGAATGTGATAATTGCACATGATAATAAAAATTACCAAGATATGCACCATCATACTTATAAATATATAAGTCGAGTGTCTATCTCTTTGTCTATTTGATTCTCACTATATAAATGACCAAGTAATATTAAATTTTAATTTTTTGCAAATTTATCTGGTCAAGTTTTGATTTAAAAAAAGCTTGATCATTTATTATAATTAAAAAAAAAATAACTGGAATGTATAGTAAGTCGTGTTTGTTATACTTTTTTTCGATTACAGAGATGAGCTAGTAAACCAAAGTGTTAACTTTACTTCTGTATTTCAAGTTACAGTAGTAGTGGGTAGGCTACACTAGCAGTCCCAAAGAGATAAATGCTGGCTCTTTGTGATACCTCATAAAGAACATTCTACATTGGGAGTCCTAAATTTTACCAAACTCATTTGCATTTGGAATATGGATCTTCTACGAGTACCTGACATAGTACATACTCGGGGCCGATGCTTAACATCATCTCCGGGGGACAACGTGCTCAGATTTTTTCATCTCCCGAATGTATAAATAGAGGGCCAGAGTGAGTATAGGATCCTGGATCTACCAGTCCATAGGCGCGCATGCAAACTTCTGGTCTACTCTGGCTCCTAATATGTATTCAAGGGATTTATGTTTAAAACTTTTCAGTTGTTGCATACGTCTAAAACTATAAAAGGGATAAAATATATAAACAGCTTTGTTAGGAAGTATTTAGATTACTATATTTTAGACAAATGACTTAAGAGGAAATCTGAAAACACATAGTCGATTACAAATTTCATTTGAAAAGAGTTTCTCTGTGACGTCATCTGGAGTCTCAAAATCTTGGAAAACTATAGAAGTGTAAATTTGTTCTTATTTTTAACCCTCATCCGTCAGGGAAACAGGTTTTTTACCAATTAAGATTGATATTATTTTTTCTTCTTCAGTTAAATATCGGTTAATGTTGCCTTTATTTACACTTTTTTACAATGATTAAAGTGGATACGGAAACAATACCTGCAGTTCCAGGCTTCTTTCACCTTTTACACTGTTCTAGCAACGAAACGTTTGTCTCATTTCTGGTGAATTACCGCTCATTTTAATTATGGGTGAGCTGCATTTCTAGATTAATAACAATTGTTAAAAACTATACCTTTCAAAATACATGGATAAAACCGCGAATTCTTAGCTAGTATTTTTTGTGGGTTTTAGTTATTATTACTGGATCATAAATGGTCTCCTTTATGCATCATTTAAAACAAGGATCTTCAGGATAGAATGATCACTTTAGATCCTGAGTAATTCTTATTTGCTCTGCAGCCTAGGACAAGGGGTGGTCTATGGAACAACTTCTATCTTTTTCATTATAATAAAAATTATTTCACTTTTATTGAAAAAAAAACTATTAACTACAGACATTGAGGACATTACTAATGTTGGCTCTAAGTGCACATTGCCAGCACTTGGCTAGTGTATACCTTCGGCTCAAGGGTGGTGTATATTGCCACTGCATGTTTGGTCACTGTATCTTGTCAGTGTATGATTAGTGTCTATTGTTAGAGCATATCGTTTGCGCATGGTTAGTATATCTTACCAGTGCATGATGAGTATATGTTGTCACTGTCTGGTGGTGTACGAGGTGTGTAAATAAAGTAGTGAGACTGATTTTTTTTAAATTTTCTATTCAAATATAATTACAATGTGATATTGTCACCTTCAAAATAGTTCCCTTCGGAAGCCACACAGCGCTGGAGACGGTCCTTCCAATCATTGTAGCATTGCTGGAACTCGGATTCTGGAATGGCCTTCAGCTGGTCGGTTACAGCAGTTTGTATGTTTTGTAGTGTCCCGAAATGAGTTCCCTTGAGGTGATTTTTCAATCTCAGGAAGAGGAAAAAGTCACAAGGACTCAAGTCTGGTGAATAAGGAGGCTGAGGAGCAACAGGAATGTCTTTACTGGCCAAAAACTCGTTTATTGAGATGGCAGTGTGACAGGGCGCGTTGTCGTGATGCAACACCCACTTGTCGTGGTTCGTCTTCAATCGACTCTCTTCCTTCTGAAAATTCCTTAAACCACCGAAAAACCTGTGCCCTTGATAAAACACGTTCTCCATAGGCCTCCTGAAGTTTTTCAAAAGTTTCGGTTGCATTCTCTGAAGCAAAATTTGATTGCACACCGCTGCTCAACTTTGAGGTCACTCATTTTTAAAACGCTCAAGAAAAAACCATTTCACGAAAACCAACGCTACGGACAAACAAATGACTGTGGCGAGTTCAGATTCATACTGGAGGCGCATCACACGTGCACCTGACGCTACTCAAGGCCACGCGTCTCCAGCGTTGCCAGATCGAAAGCGACGTTGCCAGTCTCACTACTTTATTTACACACCTCGTATATGCCAGATTATGGCTAGCGAATTTCGTTAGTTCATGGTTAGTGTATATTTTCAGTGCATAATTGGTGTGACTATAAGGGCATGGTTGGTGTATATTGTCATTATTTGTTAGTGTACGCTGTCACTGCACGAATATTTTGTATTTTGTGAGTGTATATTTTCAGTTTACATTAATATTTAACCAGGAAACATCGATTATAATATGATAACAAGAAGTTTTGACTAAAACAGTGGCAACTCAATTTTCAAATTTAATTCGTTCCAGAATAATGGTCGAAAAATACATCTGATTTTTTTATTTAAACTGTTGTCGTATATGTTTCTTTCTTCCTTTATACTATCGGCCTTAACCTTTCTTAAATGTCTTTACTCCTTCCATGGATAGTGCACTCGCTGTAACTATAACGTGCATTCACTAGTCAACTCATACTAATCAACTTAAGTTTCAGATAAATTGCTTTTATTTATTCTTAAGAATATCTGAAAGCTATTTTTTTTCACACCAGACTTTTAGAGGGTTAGCACCTTTTGGGCTGTTCAAGACGTAAAAGTAGCACCTCTTTGATTCCGCATTACTGGTGGCGTCAACGGCACTTATTCAAGTGCCAGCAGCGCCCAATGTTGCTCGCTATCACGAGAACCAATGCATTTAATATGGCTATGGACCTTCATTCAGAAAACTAAACATGTTCAGTCCTTTGGAATATTTTCCTTGTTTTTGTTTATTTATTTATATTTCCTTTGATTATTCGTCACAAGTATCGGGGGAGAGATGGCGCAGACTTGGTAAAGGGCTAGTCGCTTATCATTGTTCTTGTTCTATTCGAATGTAGACTGTCGGTACAATGGGCAGGCTTGGCGTATGACAGGGTGTGGCCGGAGGACATTGACTCTGCATGCTCTTCATCAGTTAACACTTTCTCTTATCAAGTACAAGCCTTTTACAAACAACATCCTACCTCATCAACCGATGAAATTAAACTCGATTCCTAGAGTACATCATTTACGTAATAATAAGGTTAACAGTCTATAAATAAATACATGCCAATTATATAAATGTATATTCGCAAAATAAACAGCGACTGCATAATATACAGTGAAACCTCGGTGGTTAAGAATATTTTTAACTCAAAATTGCTGGGTTCACTATCAATGTACTATTCTTAAAAATAAGGAAACAATAAACAGAACGAAGCGGTAGTCCTGTAATAGTATTTGGAAGTAATAATTTGAGATAAAGGGAAGTATTTAAATTATTTTCTATTCAGTTTTTTTTTGTGCGATCTAATGATTATTACCGATCTGTGTTTGAAGTATGGGAATAAAAGTACTGTTGTGAAATTCTCAATACAGATCATTTTAGGACGCAGGAACAGATTAATTCAATTTTCTTGATTGCTATGAGGTAAATTGTTTATAGTTTTGAATGTTTTCGTTCACGAATAATCTTTAAAATTAAATTCGAAAACGGAGGTACCGCAGGATACGGTCTGCTTTCTCACTCTGAACTGAAACATTATTGCCCAAAATTCTTAACCTTCTTTTTTCTCATAGGTGATTTCATAATAAATATTACAAATAAAAGTCAATGTATAAATCTCAAAAATGTGAGTACGATCTTTCTGCCCGTAATGGTTCTCGTCAGAGTCCAAAAATGAAATGATGACAGTCATTTCGTGTTACAACCGTTACTGGCAAAAAGTTGTTTGCTCCATTTCAAAATCTTTGTGGTTTATATATTCATTTTTATTTCACGCATTTACTGTGAAATCCTGAGCAGCTCCTCATTGCCGACTTTTTTGCCGATGCCTTCCAAATTGTGAGCAGTGTTCTTTTTTTCTATCGCTAAGGGACAGAAAGAACATTGATCAAGGGACACAATAAAATAACAAGTTTTTGACCAAAACGTACCATTAACAGTTATTTAATGGTTTGAGAATGAAGTAAACGCACCAATGAGAGTGGAAGACTCTGACTGGTAGTTCTGTTAAACAGCTTGCCTGGTGCAATGCTTCTATTAGTTAGGATATTTTTATGAACATGTCATGGACTTTGAAGGCCGGGCAAAAAAAAGAAGGTCTATCAGAGGCTCTGAAAATTAACTTAGTTCTGATGAATAGTTTATATTTCCATGGACCATAGTGGGGAAGGAGGTTGGTTGAGAGATATAAATATTTGGCAGAATCTCTGTGGCCATTCATGCGAATGCTGGTCTTGGTGGGGAAAGCAATGTGGGAAGTACTATGTTGTACGACATCTCAATCCAAAAAGTTCAAAAGAAGTACAAAATAAATTTGAGGTTACAGGATAACTATAGATGAAGTTGAAGAAGGACGATTTAGGATTAATAACAAGGTTTGGTATGACAAAGTCAACCACACCACTCCATTGAAGCCCCACAAATTCAGAAGTTTTGCGTGTTCTATAGAAAACAAGCTTCTCTATCTGAAAGGCCTTCCAATTTCAAGAATACCAGGGAGTGAAAGCTGCATCTTTAGCACCACTGATTTAAATAAATTGTTTATTATTGTTTAACCTTAGTAACACTGAGAATAAGTTAGCTATAAAAAATGGAAGTTCTGAGTGATATTGATTAATAGAATATATCGAAAGCATATCAAAAAATCTAAAAAATAAAATAAAATGGATAATTTATACTAACGTTGTCGGTATGAGACTGAGTTTGTTGGAAGTTTTGTAAATGCGGTGGATATCGGTGACAAGGGAAAGCAGAATAGATTTAAAGCCTAGAGGATGCAATGAAGTGCCGGTATTACTGACCATTAGTGGGCTTGGTGTAGTACTAAGCAGTAGTCCATGTTCTGCAGTTACGGAAAGCGTTTACATTCATAGAGGTCAAAGAACTGTGAGGAAGGGTTTTAGTGAAGCTGGAGGAAGAACGGTTCTGAAGACTTGGATGAACATTTCTAAGGATTCATTAAAAAGTTGTTCTCGCTTTCAAAACTTGTTTTCGAATGGACTTTTTTTTATCAATTCCTAAATAGAAATTGTTGGCAGGAACATCTTGAAATTAATGAAGTCAAATTAGTTGTATTGTTGCTGCACCAGTCTTTTTAAGATCAAATGATAGTGCTTTCTTTGTCCATTTGTCCTCGACTACATCAATCTGTACGGTTTCTTGGTTCCTCTTTTAGTTCAAGGTTACTCGACTAATTACAAAGTCCACTCGTGACCCACCCCTGCCCTCAGACGTGCTTTGTCAAATGAAAAGATCATCCTTTCTGTTCTAACTAGTTAATTAATCGTCAAATAGATTTATTCTTATCTGTATTAATTAAGGAAAGCTGGTCTGGTCCATCTTAAATAACCATTCTAACAGCAACTATCTAGACAAGCGGTAACATTCTAAAATAATTCGGTTTTTCTCATTCGGACTTGTATACCATGTTTAGTCCAACTTAATTGAACGAAAATCTGACTAAAAAACCGAATATTTTGTTTTTCCATCTGAATCTAAAATAATGGAAACATATTCATTTGACATATCGAAATCATCAGCATGTTATTTATGTACATAAAATGAATTATATCAACTATAGGCATTATTTAAATGATAAACAAGATTGTTATATATTACCAATCTGTCATTAATAATGTATTATTATAGCAAACCTTGTGTATTCTTTAGTGTATTTGGAGATTCAAAATTCTTGAATCGTCAATCCTTTTCCTTTATGAGTCACTTTGATAAGTCTTTCAAAGGCAAAAGGACTGGTTAGACTTAACGATTAAATGCCATATAACAAACTTTCGTTAATTTTTTATAATTTCTAAATGTAAAGTTCAATAAAAAAAATTCTGGAGTGGTTTAAACTCAAATCCAGTATTAGCGAACCCAATAACAGAAATAATGAATAATCAGTTGAATTAAAAATTTATTTTAATCTGGCTACTACATTTGGCCGCTTATGATAAATGGGATGATTGTTTAGAATAATTGGTGAAGACATGGAAGGTGTGATAGATGTTAATGACTGTGATTTAGTAAGGAAAAGTAGCAGGTGTACTAGAATCAATTTAAATGAAGTGGTTACGAGGTAAACTAACAATTATAATAATAATAGTGATAATAAATAAATTTGTAAGACTTATTGAAGGATAGTCACTCAATGTAATGATAGAAATGAACGGTGACGGATTATCAATCCAACAGAACTGCAGTTCAACTCTGAAAATTTTTATATATATAAATAAATATAATCACTAAAAATAATAAAAACAAAAAAAGGAAAAGTTCTAAGCACTGTCCAGTATTAACCGTTTTCAAAAGAACCGATATTAATAGCACTCGAAAGCGCTAATGAACTTTTCCCAATTCTTTTACTACATATTTAGTAGTAGAAGTTATATATTAACTTCTTATTAACGCTTATTAACTCTTGCTGTAAGCGAAATTTCACGATTTTTTTTCTGAATTGTTAATTTTTTTGTCAATTTTTTGACAAAATTTAATTTTTCATTAATGAGCCATTTAGCGTCAAAAAAAAACATTTTCTGAAAACAGAAAATGTACTCTAACACTAACACCTCTTTGGTTAGTGTAATTTTGAAAAAAGTTCTATTTTTAGGTATAGTTTCATTTTGATTCGTTAAATGGTATAGCATGTATCGCTCTCACAAGTTTCAGATTGAATTATAAGTCAAAATGTTAACATTTTATTCAAAAAAAATATTTCCTGTTGTTTTAAAATTATGAGGTTTTTTCGTTTATTGTATTTGTGGCCTCAAAGATAATACCAAAATTTCAGCGCATTTTTGTGTAAAATATCAATTTGATCCCTCAAAGATTCTGGACCGTTCCGTGGTCACAAAACTTGGTTACACACTCACCCAACTCACCACACGCACGCAGACATCGAAAAAACTTTGTAAAATTACTTTTGAGGCCTCAAAACATATAATTCCGTCAAAATCTTGAGAACGAATATTTTCACTATCACTATACTTTACTTATGGTAAAGTAAAAATAGAAAATTTGTATTCAGGTAAGCCTCATAATGTGTAAATGCATCAAACCAGGTTTTTTTTTCGTGATTACTATACTCTATTTATAGTAAAGTAAAAATGAGATATTCTTTTAGTGCAATTTATGGTGTAATATTTTAACATGTATAGTAGTTGGACGTTGAATATTGCAATAGACATTTGACGGGTTATTCTTTTTTATTCTACGTGCCTTCATACCGTGTCATTCATTACCATGCACTCAACTGGTTCAGTCAATCAAGTTTAAGTATCTTATGTTGTCTTGTAGATATTTATTTCAAGGAAATTTTCTTTTTCATTTTATCTGAAATTATCACGACAATGTAAAAGAAATAAATTACAAGTGACACTCATAACAATAGGTTATGGCATATAGCAAACAGAAGTAAGAGGTCACAAATTTATGACATCACCATGGGAAAAATATAACTCTTCTACACTTAACTTTACTGTAATACACCTATTATAAGGAATAATTAACAATTTGTTCAAGTAATTTATTTTTCTAATGTTTGCACTACATTTCGCCAAATGTAATAAAACTGGAATAGGCATATTTCTTTATAACATTTGCTGGCTCCTTGGAAGATATGTTTCTATTAACCGACTATGATTGAATAAGAAACAAAGGAGGTAACAGTAGCATTAATTGAAATCATACGATTAGTAAATAAAATTGCTAATAAAACAATCGGATAAAATCTGTAACTAACAAGTTATTTTCTTTTGCTCATTGAAATATTAATAATCAAATCATTAAATTAATGAATGAAGTTAACGATGCTATCTAATGGATCTGAGATGAAAATGAATAAATAGTGAAATTGTAACAAAAATTGAATTAAGTAAATCTTTTTTAAGTTAAATTATCTTTATAATGAATTACAAATTTATTTTTGTTATGAATCACCACGACTTTTACAGTCTTATTACTCGTGTTAATGAGCAGAGGGCTCTTGCACTTACAGACTCGTGCCCATTGCGGCCTAATTACCCTATTGTACTACCCTTTGTCGTTAATATAACTTACTTGAAGGCAACTGTGTTTACCATTAGTCGGTCTTACTTCATAAAGTTCTTGAGTGTTCTTCTACTCTTATGGACCTCTTTGGTTGCTCTTGAAAGTAAAATAGATTTTAAAAAATATTGAGTAACTCGAGAACATAGGAGGCAAGTCGTATTTGTGTTATTATACACATAATATAATTACCTTTTAAGGTCTAACAACCATAGCTTTTTAACATACCAAAAGGCAGACATGCCTTAAGGTATTTATTTGCCGTAGGTAATCCAATCAGTTGGGATCAGGATCAGGAATACCTGACCACACTATTGATCTCATTGTCATCATGGGATTACATTGTAATCTAATGGAGGAATCTATTTGAGTTATTCATCAGATTTAAGTCCACAGGAAATTGCCCGAGGTTCCCTAAAGTTTGTAAGCTTGCTATTGCCATTTCATTTTCTCACTCCACTTAACAAAAGCTAAACAAAAAAAGAAACTGTGCCGAAAACTTGTTTTCAGTATTATTGTTTATTAGTTTACCTATTTCTTTTTCTAATTTTCAAACGTATAGATTTTTATTCTCCATTTATCAAGTAAATTATGAGACTTAGGTCGTTACCTGTCTTCGGAGTGACTCACACTGTCTTTTTGACCACGAGGCAATCGGAATATAGCAGTGAGTTTCTGTGATTTCTTTTATGTGTTTTATTATTGTTCATCTAGTTTATATATATATATATATATATATATATATATATATATATATATATATATACATTTCTCAGTAAAATACAGACACAGAACAAAGATACGAACACTCACTGTCCATAATTATTGGTTGAACTGTCATCATTAGAGAACCGAAAATTAGAGACAGTAAGTGTGTTCTAATCTTTCATCTGTGTCAGTGGTTTACTGTGAAATGTTTGTTGTCCTTTTTGATCGTTTATATTATTATAATTATATTAATATAATTGTAATTATAATAATATAATTATATTATGACCGCATCGTCATCAGGTTGATGACATGCGGTTTGACTGAAGACCACTTGTTTTGATTCAAAAATTTTAGTCATTTTTCTAATTCCTTATTGTGGTTTAAACGTTTATATATATATTATAATATATATATATATATATATATATATATATAAGTAGAAAGTAATGTTCTCTTAAACACCGTGAATCAAAATTCGTAACAGCGTCAGCATTTAACCGAACCGATTAGAGAACACACCTATATATATATATCTAAAAAGATTTCACATAAACACGTGAAACAACAATCAATGATCAAACCACAATAAGAAATGGGAAAACAAGACTAAGATCTTTCAACCGTACGGTTGAAAGATCTTAGTCTTGTTTTCCCATTTCTTATTGTGGTTTGATCCCACTCTTCTCAACTCCTCACCAGATGTTTTCTGCATCTAGTGTTCAGTTGGGTTTTTGACTCTGACGAAGACCGCTTGTTACGGTTGAAAGATCTTAGTCTTGTTTTCCCATTTCTTATTGTGGTTTGATCATATATATATATATATATATATATATATTAGTGTATTTAGGTAGCAGACCTTCGTTAATACATGCACAGTTAAATTTCTTGTCAATTGCCAATTTCTCTATGAATGATTTTTTGGCTTAGCTTCTCAAGTTTTCTGATCTGACATTTCTATTCGTTAGGTACTTTTATATTCGTTAAATACAAGTACTTTTATTTTCGTGTATTGAGTTGTTTTTTCTTAGTAATTTTATATATTATTACACTCTGAAGATGGTCAAGGATGACTAAAACATTGGTTCTATATTTTTAAATCGTAAGGTATCTATCAATTAAATTGAATTCACAAGCAAATCTTTTGGAGATTTATTGCACTTAGCACCTAACGAATGGAAGTGTCAAATCAGAAAATTTGAGAAGCTATACCGAAAAATCATTCATAGAGAAATTGGCAAGAAATTTAACTGTATATATATATATATATATATATATATATATATATAAAGATTTCACATAAACACGTGAAACAACAATCAATGATCAAACCACAATAAGAAATGGGAAAACAAGACTAAGATCTTTCAACCGTAACAAGCGGTCTTCGTCAGAGTCAAAAACCCAACTGAACACTAGATGCAGAAAACATCTGGTGAGGAGTTGAGAAGAGTGGGAGGGAAGAGTGGTATTTTAAAAGGGTGAAAGCACAGGAAAGGACTAATGTCCAGAAAGGGATGTTTGGGGAAACAAAGGAGTACAGTAAGAAAAAGTAAAAAACTATCCGCTAGCTGTCAACCCTCTTTGAAGAGGCTATTGCCCTCGTGACGAAAGTATCAAGTTTGAAGAGACCGTTACTAATGTTTATAATATTAGATCTATTAAATTTAATTAGAGACGATTCAATAATATTTCTTAACAACATTGATTTTTCATAGGTAATAAATTTAGCTCCTGTCCAATCAATATGATGATTTTCATTTTTTATATGCAAGAATAAGGCACTACTGTTTTCCTGTCTACTTACGTTATATTGGTGTTGTTTTACACGTGTTTTTAATGATTTACCAGTTTGACCAATATAAATTTTATGGCAATTTTTGCACGGAATTTTATAAATACCAGCGGACTCCAATTCGCTTGGAGAGTTTTTTATTAACATATTACCCACGTTATTACGATTAGAAAACACTATATTAAAATCAAGTTGTTTGGCTAATCTTGGAAGGGGGTCCAATGATTCGTGGTATGGCAAAACTATAGAATTTGATAATAAAAGGGGCTCTTTTGAAGTATTAGAGAAAGTTTTTTTAGCACCCTTCAAAGCAAAATCGATATAAGAAGAGGGGTATTTTAATGAAAGGGCAATTGACCTAATGTTATTAATCTCTTCATTAAGAAATTCTGGAGAGGAAACTCTTAAAGCTCTCAAAAACATATTTCTAAAAACAGAAATTTTAACATTTTTTGGATGCGACGAATAAAAATGAACGTATGCAAGTACATTCGTAGGTTTTCTATATACCCTAAAGCGTAACTCATTAGGTAACCTATGGATCAGGACATCTAAGAAGGGCAAATTACCACTTATTTCTTCTTCCATTGTGAATTTGATTGTCGGCACTAATGAATTCAATTTTGTTAGGAAATCAACTTTATTTAAAGATTTGGGACAAATGCAAAGAATATCGTCAACATATCTATACCATTTAACATTTTTGGGCAAAATTGAGCTTAACATTTTACTCTCAAAAAACTCCATATATAAATTACTTAGGAGGGGGGATAAACAGTTACCCATAGCAAGACCAAATTTTTGTATATAATAATTATTTTCAAATTGAAAATGACAATCTACCACACATAACTTAATTAACTCTATTATAGTACATACCTTTCTAAGTTGCCAATAAATATAATCAAATACTACTTTCCTCCTACTACTTTGAGTTCGGTTGGTTCGGCATCATATGGCTTGTCGAAATGGTTAGTAAGTATTTTAAGCCCCTTAATTGGAAAAATTTCAGGCAGCCATATAAAAAACAATGTGGATTTAATTAAAAAATTAAAAAGCGTCAACATGAACAAAAATTATAGATTAATCAGTTTCGATGTGAAGTCTCTTTTTACGAATGTACCTGTAACTGATCTGTTGAGCTTACTCCAGGAGGAATTAATTAATTATTCCCTTCCCCTTCCATCTACCACTATAATAGAGTTAATTAAGTTATGTGTGGTAGATTGTCATTTTCAATTTGAAAATAATTATTATATACAAAAATTTGGTCTTGCTATGGGTAACTGTTTATCCCCCCTCCTAAGTAATTTATATATGGAGTTTTTTTGAGAGTAAAATGTTAAGCTCAATTTTGCCCAAAAATGTTAAATGGTATAGATATGTTGACGATATTCTTTGCATTTGTCCCAAATCTTTAAATAAAGTTGATTTCCTAACAAAATTGAATTCATTAGTGCCGACAATCAAATTCACAATGGAAGAAGAAATAAGTGGTAATTTGCCCTTCTTAGATGTCCTGATCCATAGGTTACCTATGAGTTACGCTTTAGGGTATATAGAAAACCTACGAATGTACTTGCATACGTTCATTTTTATTCGTCGCATCCAAAAAATGTTAAAATTTCTGTTTTTAGAAATATGTTTTTGAGAGCTTTAAGAGTTTCCTCTCCAGAATTTCTTAATGAAGAGATTAATAACATTAGGTCAATTGCCCTTTCATTAAAATACCCCTCTTCTTATATCGATTTTGCTTTGAAGGGTGCTAAAAAAACTTTCTCTAATACTTCAAAAGAGCCCCTTTTATTATCAAATTCTATAGTTTTGCCATACCACGAATCATTGGACCCCCTTCCAAGATTAGCCAAACAACTTGATTTTAATATAGTGTTTTCTAATCGTAATAACGTGGGTAATATGTTAATAAAAAACTCTCCAAGCGAATTGGAGTCCGCGGGTATTTATAAAATTCCGTGCAAAAATTGCCATAAAATTTATATTGGTCAAACTGGTAAATCATTAAAAACACGTGTAAAACAACACCAATATAACGTAAGTAGACAGGAAAACAGTAGTGCCTTATTCTTGCATATAAAAAATGAAAATCATCATATTGATTGGACAGGAGCTAAATTTATTACCTATGAAAAATCAATGTTGTTAAGAAATATTATTGAATCGTCTCTAATTAAATTTAATAGATCTAATATTATAAACATTAGTAACGGTCTCTTCAAACTTGATACTTTCGTCACGAGGGCAATAGCCTCTTCAAAGAGGGTTGACAGCTAGCGGATAGTTTTTTACTTTTTCTTACTGTACTCCTTTGTTTCCCCAAACATCCCTTTCTGGACATTAGTCCTTTCCTGTGCTTTCACCCTTTTAAAATACCACTCTTCCCTCCCACTCTTCTCAACTCCTCACCAGATGTTTTCTGCATCTAGTGTTCAGTTGGGTTTTGACTCTGACGAAGACCGCTTGTTACGGTTGAAAGATCTTAGTCTTGTTTTCCCATTTCTTATTGTGGTTTGATCATTGATATATATATATATATATATATATATATATATATATATATATATATATATGAATAATAATCAAAATACACCTGATGTAATAGATGGATTAATTTACCACAATGAAACTAATTTGGAAACAATGCTCTAAGGCCTTTCTAAGGCATTGTTTGCAAATTAGTTTCATTGTGGTAAATTAATCCATATATATATATATATATATATATATCTTACTATTGTACATAGGTATTATTGTACCTGTATCATTGTAATCTACAAGCCAGGACATAAATGAGGCAATGACACAGGCATTAATAAACTCGAAGAAGAACTTTTGTAAAAATAAAAGAAGGGTAGACCACAATAGGAAAGATCAGGAGTTTAAAAAAGGTGATTTAGTGTATATTTCAAACGGAAATAAATTAAGATGAAGTACGAAGTGGTCCATTTAGAATTACTAAATTTGGACAGAGAGTGTCCAAATCTATTTATGAGATTAGCTGCAGAAAGAATCGCGAAGAAGCAAATTTGTTTTATGTAAGCAAGTTGGTGCCTTACTCGTTTTCTGAAGAATAAGAGTCTCCGGTGGAGGAAGATATGACGAAGAGGTCGAAATATTGAAATGAGTTTTTTGTTGCTTCTCTGTGGTCTTTCCTCAAATCGTTTTATAATTTGTCCTAACGGACTGTTCTTTGTTTTTTAATTATATATAAAACTAAAGAACTAAGGTTTTAGCGCTGTCAAAGTTTCATGATGATTGTTATTTTTCAGGACTTGGATTTCGCCCAATGCCAAGTGAAATGAATAGTTTGAGTACATTAATTTGGTACAAAGGCACACAGAAAGAGAACTACGAATACTGGACGGAAGCATTGGAAGAATTTCTAACAGGTAATCTATGGACTCATTTCACAGAGCTATTAACTCCAAAAATATGTCTTTATTTTGACTAGAAGAAACAATTAGGCAATTTTCCTTTTGGCTTTTCCTAAAATTGTTATATTGAAGTGTACTGAATTGAGTATGGATAATAAAGTAAATAGATCTTTAAACGTATGATTTAAATATAAATATAGTATGATTCCGAAACAACATGCCAAGATTTTCCATCCATCTTTCAAGTGAAAAACTCCTGGGTCTTGGTCTTAGCTAGATCCGAAATCTGAAGCTCCAACACTAGTGGCAAAGTCATTAACTAAGAAGGTACACATTTAACTAACTCGCGAAAAATTTCAGTGGCTCTCTATTCAAGTTAAAATTATTAATATTTAAGTTATGAATTTAAATACCACTTGAACACATACAGTTCGAGTAAGTGTCAAATACTTACTCTTATTTTCCATCTTTTCTAATGAAATATCAAAAGAATATCTTCATTCAAATAACAAGTTTATATTAGAGACGGTTTGAGTAGCAGATATATTTTCTTTTTATTTTGGCCTAATTTCGATATAGTTTAAATCTATTTTACTTTTATTGCGTTCTTTGTTTCCTTTTTTTGAAACTCGACAGCAAACTAAATGGATTTTTTTTCTTTGGTTTTAACAACATTTTATTTACTTTGGACTGTTCACTTCTCAGTTAGCTATAAATTTAGTTCATATTTTGTCTCAGTTAAAAAATTGTCCTTATTCGTTTTTTCTTATAATATGATGAGTTTGTGTTAAAATTAATACGCCTGTAGGTGAAAAAAAAAGTAAAAAGAGTACAATATGGCAGGACACGAAGAAAACTTATTAAAATCATGAACGCAAAATTTTTACATCATATTTCTCCAGATGAAGTTTACGGTCAATTTACCCAGTATAAAACATATATCGTGAATTGAAGTTGATTTTTTAATTGTATATAAATTAAATAAATTATTATAAAAAATAGAAAGTAAACCGAACATACAACCAAACAAACAAAAATTAATAAAAAATACACTTAGTCTCTAATTTTGGTACAGCAATATCACATAAAAAAGTGCATCAGTCATCATCAGGACATGCAATGGTTAATGAAAATTATTAAAAACATACTTGTCGACAATTGACGAAGGTTATGTTTTACACAATTTCGACTGGTAGACGAGGAATGGCTTCCAGAAATTGCAGAAATTATGTACGAAGGAAATCTGGTGTGTTCAACAATATGTTTGAAAGAAAAAGCCTGGTCCAACTTTTACAAATATTACGATATAATGGTTCGAGAACTAGATGTTATGTATAGACCACAGACGAAGACACTTTTATAGTGATAATAAAGAAAAAATGAATGATAAAATCAAGAATAACGTTTATCTTCATCAATGGTTAAAAATAGAAAATTTCGGGAAATCTGGATGAATAAAAAAATTTAAAGAAGATTTTAGAACTTTTAGAAGCATGAAGATTTCATCTTTACGGATTACCAAAAAATATGACAAATTATTCAGTAGAAAAGTCCAGTTACATGGCAGGTTAACTAAGTAACTCTATTAAAATTTTCAGCCATGAACTGTCTGTGAAATAGGAATAATTATTTTCAACAGGAATTAAGTGTCATCATACACCCAAATTTACCTCTTGTCTAAAATAAAATCAACTGGAAATTTTGTACAACAGAATCCATAAACTTGACCACTATTAATTGAGATGGTCCATCCGAATCTGCAAGATCTATCAATAGTAAAAGCTGCCAAACTGGGAAGTTTCAAAAGTAGTTCATTGTTTACCAGAGAACACCATGAGGCTGCATGCACTTAGGCAACATCTTTATTACAAGACGAACAGATGTCATACACTTACGTAGTATGTATTAAGTAGTTGTCACATGCTTAAGTGATCATTAAGTCATTAAGTGATCAATCAGTAAAATGTAATTTGATATATTTTCGGCATAAAGACAACATATTTATGGTTTTACTTTATAAGGTTATTGTAGATATGATAAATTTGTATTTTAATCAATATATGAATTAGAAACTGCAATATCATTAATAATGAGTGTTTAAATTCATTTGATATTATGTTTTGATTTAAATATAAATGTATAATATATAATAATATAATTATATTTGTGTATTATGATTTTCTTTTCAATAAGGATAACTCCTTTATTTATTTTGGTATAATCTGTGTTCGTTTATACATTATTAGTAGACTCTAGCACAGGGGTGCTCACACTTTATCAGTATGCGAGCTACTTATAAAATGACCAAGTCAAAACGATCTACCGACCCATAAAAGTGTATGTTATTTTAAAATTTATTGAACATTCTTACCTTGCATTATTTCATGAGCCAATATTGAAACAAAATAAGAGCTCTCAACGTGTTTTTTTGATTACCATATAATAATAATAATAATAATAATAAATTTTTTTTTTTTGGTTAAGGAGGTGAAATGCATTTACACACATTGTGCTGGGCTCCCAATAATAATAATAATAATAATAATAATAATAATAACAATACATTGACAATTTATAATATTAATAATTAAAAATAAATAAATAAAAATAATAAAATAAAATAATAATACAGCTGTTTTTTTGTAGCTTTTCATTGTGCTCAAAGACAGAAGCTTTACAGGAGGATCAAAACACACACACACACACCACAGAGATATATAGATAGATAGATAGATAGAGAGATAGAGAGAGAGAGAGAGAGAGAGAGATAGGCTGACTGTCACCCTGGAACTTTTTTTTTTCAAAGTTGTATGCGATCTACCACTATTGGCCTCGCGATCGACGTATTGAGCACCCCTGCTCTAGCAAATATATTCAATTTATAAAATATTTGCCATACTATTTAACTGTATTATTAGTATAAATCCACCATCTACCTCCTTTTTTGCTTTTTGTTTTTTTTTTTTTTGTATGAAATTAATAACTATTAAAAGACATAAATTGATGTTTTTTGAGTGTTTCACATAATTATAAGGTTTTATGGCAGTAGAGTATTCAAACAAATATTTCGTAATACAGATTATTGTTTAAATTTTTAAAAAGAAGTAATGCAAGAAATTTTAAATAAACAAACCGTTTAAATATAGAATATCATTCAATATAAGAAAATTCTAATGAACGAACTCTAATAATGTATCGTATCTAACATTTTAAGTTAGATCAACTGAATTACTAATGTGTTGATCGATTTTTTTTGGTATTTTGAATATTGATTTTATAGGTACATTTCAAGGTAAACTACTCATTTATTATATTTAATTTGCTTCCTGCCTAATTTCTCTAATTTCTGATGTCTTTCCTCATCTCATATATTGGAAAAAAATATTCTTCATTTTTGTTATTAAATTATGTTCATTCAAAGTTAAGGAGCCTGTAATTATGTCTCATTTGTAATTAAGCTTAATTAATTATCTGTGCAAATGGATTAATTTTGCTTTTCGCCTTTAGACTACAAAAAGCCGGGCGGCACTCCAGGAAGAGGAGCTAACATATTCAAATGCTCCTACGGCACTCCCACACCTCGAGGCAAAGTATGCGAAGTCGACATTCGTAGCATTGACCACTGCATCTATGAAAATGATTACGGCTACAAATTGCAAAGGCCTTGCGTTTTCCTTAAACTAAACAAGGTATATGTTTGTTTGTCACATATTGTTGCTAAAATCAAATGCTCTTTAATCCTTATTTAAATCATACATCAAGTAATAATTGAGATTAATTTGCTTCCTTTTTACCATTATTGGACTTACTACACATAACTTGAGCATGACCTAAGCACTTGAGATTAAAAGACTGATTTTTAAATTTGTTTGTATTCAATTGTTATTTTAATTTGAATATTTCTCTTAAATACCTCATTTGGGAGCTAACACCACACCATCGTAAAGTAATATCCGATTAGAGCAGACCAGCATGAAAGTCTAGATCTAGATCATATAATCTGTAGTATTTTGAAAAAAAAAATATTTTCGTCAAGAATTGCTATATATATATATATATATATATATATATATAAATAATATATATATATAATTCAAACCACAATAAGAAATGGGAAAACAAGACTAAGACGGTTTTTGACTCTGACGAAGACCGCTTGTTACGGTTGAAAGATCTTAGTCTTGTTTTCCCATTTCTTATTGTGGTTTGATCATTGATTGTTGTTTCACGTGTTTATGTGAAATCTTTTTATATATATATATATAAATTTCACATAAACACGTAAAATAACAATCAATGATCAAACCATAAAATGAAAAGGGAAAACAGACTAAGATCTTTCAACCGTAACAAGTCGTCTTCGTCAGAGTTGGGTTTTTGGTTGTGAGGAACACCGCTTGCAACGGTTGAAATATATATATAATTAAAGTTACAGCTAGAGAACACAAGAAAAAAGACGAACACTCACGAATCTCGATAATTTCGGCGTCTTGCCGTCCTCAGGAGAGTAGAAAGAAAGAAAATAAAAGGAGAAAGAATGAAGGAACGGAGACGTAAATGCGTCCACTGGCCGATCTCGAAATTATCGAGATTCGTGAGTGTTCGTCATTTTTCTTGTGTTCTCTAGCTGTAACTTTAATTATTTGTCCGTTTGGACCGTCTGATTTCAATTCAAAGTATATATATATATATATATGTATATAAAATAAATTTAAAACGAAAGAAACACACAGAAAGACACAGAAATAACTCACATCGATAATTTGACCATCGTCGTCATCAGGAGGTGTGAAGAGCGAAGAGTCCCGCAGAAGGCAGAGCGGAGACTCCTGTGACTCCGGGGAGTCACCGCCCTGCCTTTCTGCGGGACTCTTCGCTCTTCACACCTCCTGATGACGACGATGGTTGAAATATCGATGTGATAATGTTGTGTCTTTTCTGTTTCTTTTCTTTCGTTTTGAATTTATTAATTAAAAATCCGCTGGACCGTTTCTTTTAATTGTATATATATATAAATATATATATATATATATACCATGATAAACGAAAAACGGTCCGCAGGACAAATAACAATTAAAATAAGCAGTGACACATAAACAGAAACACAACAAAGACTCACTTTTCAATATTTCGACCGTAATGGCGTCGAAATATTGAAAAGTGAGTCTTTGTTGTGTTTCTGTTTATGTGTCACTGCTTATTTTAATTGTTTTATATATATATATATATATATATATATATATAAATTTCGCATAAACACGTGTGTAATCAATGATCAAACCACAATATGAAATGGGAAAACAAGATTAATAGTTGGGTTTTTGACTCTGACGAAGACCGCTTGTTACGGTTGAAAAATCTTAGTCTTGTTTTCCCATTCCATATTGTGGTTTGATCATATATATATACCAATGTTATCTTATCTCGACCACATATATTCAACACTATTTTTCTTTATCAAAGTTTGATCCATCGTCAAACAGTAAAACACTTTTAAACCGACGTTTTGTCCACATTTGTAGGCATCTTGAGGGCTACATTCATGCACAAATTAACAACAGTAACATGAATAAATATGTAACTTATATATATTCAATATAACTTAGTGTAGATAATGTAACATATATATTTTTGTCATGTCATTGTAACTAATTTCTATATTAATCTAGCCCTGAAGATTTCGCCAAATATAGATGAAACGTTGGATTAAAGGTGTTCTACTGTTTGACGCTGGCCCAAACCTGGCCCAAATAAAGAAAAATAATGTCTATATAATTTACAATTTTTAAAAATAAACCATCAATTGATAATAACATGCCTGTTCAATGTATACATGTAGATTGTTTTTGTCACAATAATTAATGTAGCTTTCATCCTCTTTATTATATAACTTTCCTACCGTTTTTCTCCCATGTTTATTCCGTTCTGTAACTATAAAAATTCTATCTTGAAAATCTAAAGTTAACGTTTGTTTAAGGCATGGAGTATAAGGGTTGTTTCGTTACTTTATTTGTCCTCTTATTTTAAAAAGGAAGCCATAAAAAGAATGAAACTTGTGCATTGAATGTTTGGTTTGTATCAGAAAGATTAACCAATCCCTCAGTATTTTTTGCTTTACTTATGTTAGACTGTCGGTACATAATTAAATTCATGAAATTTACAAATTAAAATTAAATAATGATCCGTTTGTACAACATAGAGAAAATAATTCTAAAGTTGCAAAGAAACTCACTTCAATTAGACTAGTGGCGCTTTATTGGGGCACTTCATCTCCTGATGACGATGTCAAAAGTGAGGTTTGTTTGTAACATTAGTGTTGTTTTCTCCATGCTATTGTGTATAAATATAAATTAGAGAACAATCTTGTTTCGTTAGAAATGTTTTTCATGTGTTGGAAAAGAGGTCTATTGGTTGTCTGTTTGAGCGCTAGAAAGGTAACAAAAAACAACTATACCAAAGATAATCAAAAAGTTCTTCTCAATAAATATGAAGCACTACTCAATGAAATATGTGTTAATATCACCCATACATTGGGCTTCGATAGTGATATTAATTTTATTTTGCAGTTATATTTTATGTCGTTAATCATCCTTTGAAATTTTAATTAATTTAATTTCTTGTCCTCCAATCTGGGAATATATTTAGAAAAATTAAATGAATTCCATGATAATTCTTTTGTAATTTTTTCAAATTATTCTGCACTGATAAAATTTTCAATGGATTGAATATTTTTGTAACTTTCCAGTACCCTTTAGCTTTAGTACTAATAACATATGAATAACTGATTTTATTAAGTAAATAATAAATCATAAATTTAACAGTTCATGATTTCATCACAAGAAATAACATTAGTACCAATAACAGATAGTATCACTTTGTTGTTATAAATGAAATGGCATGAATAATTCAGTGAATCAATTTCTTAATAGCAAGTGAATTGCTATTGGTGTGAATTATTTTGGAAGTCAGTTAGTTGTGGTTAACAGATTGTTTGTACCCAACTGAAGATTAGAATAGTATTATATTTCTCATACTGTCCGTATTCTGGTACGAACTGTTATAGTACTCTCCTTTACAGATCTTCGGCTGGGAACCACAGGCATTTAAGATTGATCAGTTGCCTGAAGAAATGCCTGAAGAATTGAAAGACCATATCAAGAATGAGTATCTCAACGTCAGTGAATCACATATGGTAAGTCCAGCTGGTATTATGTGAATGGTGTTTATTTTTAATTGTAATACTTTATTATATTTTAAATTTAATACTTAATGCATTTTATATATACCGAAAATAAGAGTTAGTAAGTGTGTCTCTTTACTCTTTGTGTAACTATTCTTCGTATTTGAACCTATATAATATATAGGTTAAATCATAGTAGTTGTATAATTTCTCCTTGTGATTTATTATATATATTTGTTTGCTCTCTGATGACATAAAGGGAAAGGCCTGAGAGCATTTCCTTTTGCATATGAGACATGAGCATATGCACTATACAACCACATAAGCTAAATATAAATATTCAAGTAGAATACGATGAAAAAATTTTAAATTACCCCACTCAAAGTCAGGTAAGACCTTCTTACTGAATGACTGAAACCACTTAGTCTACTTGAAAGTTCTCATCCACCTCATGTAAAAAAGACTATCTCTTTATCTCTTTCTATTCGCCTCAATAATGTTTGTTGAAGATTGAATGGTCGATTGATAACGGAAGGGTTGGTCAAAACAACCCTCGAGAACTTCTTCTTCTTCTGCTATTCTTGTAGTCACAAGAATGGTTTACTTATAGATATACTGAAATAACATAAAGAGAAGGAAACACCCGAAACTCACTATGATATTTTGATAACCGTCGTCATCAGGAAGATGGTGTTAGTGATTTGGAAGACATAGCATGACTGGACTCGTATACATATTTTCAAATGAAACGGGCCATAAGACTGTATGTAAAAATTAAAACGAAACTAAATACAAAGATTGACACAGACAGAACTTACTTTCATATTTCGATAATTGTCATAATCAAGAGGTGAAGAGTCCCACAGAGTGGCAGGCTGGTGACTCCTTGAGTGGGATGAGTCACCACCTGCCGGTCTTCGTGACTCTTCTCCTCCTGATGACGACAGATGTCGATATATAGAAGTGAGTTATGTCTATATCTATCTTTGTGTCACTATCGTTATAATTTATATATATGCTGGTAACATCATTTGACAGATAATAATACAATTGGATACAACAGTAGCTCCTTTCTAGGTGTATGAGCTGTGTAGCCCATTGGTGAAATTGCTTACAAAAAAAGAAAGCTGAAACTCAACTTACAATAATCCATGCCTGATTTACTTGTTTAATGTAATTAATTAATTTAGAATATTTTCTTCTTCAAAATCAAATCGAAACACAAAAACTACATACGTGCCGTAAAGATTTCTTTTCCAAATTTTTGAAAAGTTACATTAATATTGGAGAAAACATACAAGATACGAAACTCCCTTTTAAAAATCATGACTAAAACTTATGAAAATACCAAGAGTTGTAGGTTTAGGGATATCTTTTTGTTTTTGATTGCAACAGAAAAAAATACCTTTATTGTTGCCAAAGCACAATTCTGTAGAATTTAAAACTACAGCATTTTTAGTGTATGAGGAAAGAAAACAAATGGAAACGATTTTACAAGTTATATGAAGTTTGTGACGGTATAACAGTTAACGTAATACTTTTTTTTAGGCTTAAAGATTTTTTATATATTTTTGGTTATACATAATAAAACTATGCATTGTAAAAAATGTTGAACATTTTTCCATGAAATTCAATGTGTAATGTCCCAGTCCACAATTGGATCATTATTGGTGTATACTATTCATTAGTTCTTTTTTACTTATTATTATGTTATTACTTAAGAAAGATAAATTTAATTCATTTGAGGGAAAAGTTAATAATATATTTTGTTTTCAGAATACAATTTGGGTGCACTGCGAAGGTGAATCGCCAGCCGATGTTGAAAACCTAGGCCCAATCATTTACCGGCCTCGAAGAGGATTTCCATTTTACTACTTCCCCTATGAGAATGATGAAGGATACCTTAGTCCTCTAGTTGCCATAGAAATTCAAAACCCTAAAAGTAAGACATTACTGGAAAATATTTTTGAATTACTGGAAAATGTTTATTCTTTGCTGTATATCGCTCTACTGAAAAATAAATAAACAGTAACCTATTCTCAACTTCATTTGAAGTAATGTATTTTCAAAAACAATGAACAATTGATTAATAAGTGAGTTATCAATTAGGCGATTCTCCATAGTAATTATATTGCTAATTTGTTAAATTATGATTAGGTTATTAAACATATAAAGTAAGAATCGAAAACGTTGAATTTAATAATAACATGAATAGAACAAATTATATTGTTCTGAGAAGTATAAATGATCTTTGAAACGGCCATGACATATTAACTGAAAATAATATAAATCGTTATTTGTTTGTTTTTAAATATATTTTATTTTACATTATGGTAAATAAATTATTTAGCAGTATTATTGATCAAATATTAATAATTTCTATTGATATTATTAATTACATCTTAATTTTTAATAGAAATTTACTGTTAATGAATTATTTATATTTACTTATGAGAATTTAAATTATCACAAGGATCTAAACATTAATGAATTTTTTATCACGTCCTACCCATAATAAGAGAATATGCAATAAAAAATTATAAGTTTCTTGAATTATCAGGAGAGCTGGAAAAATTAATATTTGTTTTCATTTATAATTCAATAAAGTCTTTTCCCATTGTGCAATATTTTTAATAAATCATTAGGGGTCTTTTCGATACCAAATAATACATACATATCAAATTGAATTAAAAAATTTCAAAGGGTGCTGCTTGTTGTGTAATTACGAAATTTTTGGTAAATAACCATCGAAATATATGAGCCATAAAAAAAAATTAGAAACAGATTCAGGGGACCTAAAAAAAGACGTGTAAAAGAGTCAAAATATAGAAGCGGATCTTTTTCAAAAACACTAAACACTAATGCTTTAATTATAATAAAGTAAGAAAAGAAACTCTAAGATAATTTTATGTTGGTGTTTAAATTAAGTTACGATTTACAAAAATAAAAGATACAAGGAATATGTATTTGACTAAGTTCAGCAGCCAGGTTTGGGTCATTCCTTACTGAGTATGAGTTAATAAAGTCATAAAGAGGTTGACTAAAGTCATCATGATTTTTAAATACACCTATTGTATTTTAGTTGCAAAGTTTATATATTTCGAAAAAAATCACCTAGGAGGCTAATAAAATTTTGATTAATAAAGAAGTAGTAATAATGCAATAATGATCCTAGGAATGCCTATTGTTCCAAAAAAAATAATGAATTATTTAATGGTTAGATTGAGAATTGATTGAGTTGAGTTATAGCTGCAAAAATTGATAATATTGAGTTATAGATAAGGTATGTGCGTCTGTTTTAAGCATTAAAGATATGACATCTAAAAATCCTATTTATAATGGAACTTCTGAATTCAAGTATGTGGTACGTGTAAACAGTGTCACATAATTAGCTATATGAAAGCAGGAATGGGTATATGTTATGTCCATGAAAACTGCAATTTATTTGCATTTAGTAGAGTGATAGAATGAACACATTCCTGATCATGATTATGTTATCCACTACTTCAGCTTCAATTAAAAAAGAAAAAAAATATTTCAACTCCCTTTTCAGTAAGAATGTTTACTCTGACTTCGCTCTCATTAAGAAATTTTACTCCAACCCGACTATGAAACTACCAACACACCTCCAGTTATCTCTCTCTCCTCCTCCACTCCTTTCTCTCACTCTACCCTCTCTTATAAACTCTTTTTACCTCATTTTTTGCCTTTATTCTCTTAAACGCAATCAGTTTTTCACTATGATGTGTATAACCCTTCTCTCCACCCTTAAACGACTTCTCAAGCAAACTTGCATAGTTTGAATAAAAGCTAATTAAAACCAAGTGACCTTAGCCCTGTGGGAGGACTCTTCTGAAATTCAGAAGTTATTTAACCATTTATTCTATAAAAACATTTACATTCAGCGTTATATTTATTTTGCGACTGTGTAATATTAAATTTATAAACTATATAACAAATTTATAAATGAATTTATTTATAATTTAGAATTATTTCTCATTTTTAACTATTTTATAACTTCCGCATGAAGAATGCGAAATGTACCGTCTGGTCAGAACCCTTTCCCCCAGTGGCGTACCTAGAACTTTTGCCGCCCGGGGCAATCTCCAGTTTGCCGCCCTTTCTATTATAAGTTAATCAAATAGTGGTTTTTATAAATTAATACACATAAATAAATTATTAAGTTATTTAATCAATATTAATTAATGCACAGAGTAAATTTTTTAGACATATTTGTATGTACTCGTAAACATATTTATATAATATCTACTCTTCTAGCTTTCATACTAGAAAAAAATCGTGTATAATGCTCTCAATATTTATATATTTGTAATTTCTGTTCTATTGACAATATTGCAAGATTTTTAGTCTAATTGACTCATTGTAGAACGAAGATAATTTTTTATCAACTTCAATTTTGAGAAGCTTCTTTCGCAACTATCGACACTGATTGAAATTGTTAAAAACATTCTTAACAAAATTAAAATGTTGGGAACAGAATTTTCCAACCTATACTGCTGAATAAACTTTAGCAGATCAAGAGGGCCCTTCTCCCCCGTTTTTCCAATGTTTTGCCTCTTCTTTTAGTGTAGGTACAGCCATAAAAACCTGGATCCTTTTTCTTTCACATATGGAACTGTTCTTTATCAATGTCAATCAAGTCATTTATTGACATTCAAATTCTTCATTTAGTAGGTTACACGGTATTATACACGAATATTTCTTACAAGGCCATGCAACTGATCGAAGCGTTCTTTTATTTCCTTTATAATTCTGTCCATAGATGAAAACATTCTCTTCGTACTTCTTCTTCTAAGGATAGCCCCACGTCTTGCGAATTTTCCCCACTCATATTTTTTCTCCTTCTAACTCTACGCTCAGTCGACATCTCCAACTCTTCACAAATTATTTTGGCTGCTATAACAGCGTTTTGTACTAGCGTATCTCTTTGTTCCATGAAATGTGTTTGCAAAGAATTTAGTTTTATATGGCATTGGTGCACATGTAACCCTTTTATTTGCAGGTATTTTTGAGCGTCATTAATTTCCAAAAGGACGGGTTCCCATAAATGAAGGTAACATAGAAAAGAAAAAGATTGCATAGACTTGAGTAATACTCCAGCATCTGATCTCGTTTTACTATTTTCTTCTTCAGATGTCAATTTTTCTAAAGTGCTTAAAATGTGAAAAAAATGTTTTTTTTACTATAGTTACCTCGGCAGCTCTAGCGCTCCAGCGAGTTTCTACACTGCGTTTAACACCTTGACCAGTGACAATTTACACTAAAATGCATTTATATACACCGAGGAATAATATTCGAAATCATATAGTTAATCATAATTTATATAAATCAAATATTAAACTTATAATAATCATAATAATCATTTGTTATTCAAGAAAGAAAATAAATATGAAATGAATAAGTTGCTTTTTACAACTATAAGTAAATATAAAAATGCCGCCCCTAGGTAAGTGCCGCCCGGTGCGGACCGCACCACCGCCCCCCCCCCCCCCCCCCCCCAGGTACGCCACTGCTTTCCCCCAATCTTGAGAACTATTGGCAACCGCACTGTCACTGGACTATAATGAATGGATAGTGCCATAGTAACAGTTATTTCAACGACAAAATGGACATATTTAATTTTTATTAAACATGAAAACCTTCATGCAAAGAACTTATTGAAAGCAATAAAGCAATTTAACAGTAAATATTTTTATCATAGCGTCAAGATATTAAATATTAAACTTTTAACTGGAAAATGATAGTTTAAAGTATTCTGAGTAATTCTCACAGATTTCCTGCTGCTGACATTTTTGTCATTAAAATAATGGTAGTATTTATTAATTCATTATGGTCTAATGACAGTGCGCTTGTTGATAGTTTGCAAGGTTGGGGGCTCGAATCTTGATCAGACAGTTGATTTCGCATCTCTCATGAGGAAATCTTGTCCACGCCTCTCCTCGGAAACGGCAGTTGGCTTTTCCAGTTTATAAGATGAAAGCTGGTTGTTAAAGATATTTTCTGTTATGAGCTTGAGAGTTGCAATATTTAGTCTTCTTTATAAAATGAAGCGGGCAATGTTTTTGGGTCCTAATTAAAATGATTGAGTTTCAATAACAAATGTCGAACACAATACACTCCTCGATTAGCACTGATTGTGAACTCCTGTAAATAAATCATTGGATATGAATATAATTCATATGAAAGATTTTGGACCAAAATCCCAAGAAGTGTCAAAACATTTCGAAATTTTCAGTAACTAAAACCTTTTTCTGCTACATCCTTTGTAAAAACTAATTCAAATTCTCTTGAATCAGTTTGACTTAAAGCATATATATAAAAAGGACGTCATCGAGTTGACTTCATATCAGCAACAACTCATGTTCAAGTGGAGGTTATCTTTTATGTTTATCGTAAAGATTAAACAATGGCCTGGTTAAAGATCTTTATTGTCACACGCTTACCGCTCAATAAGTCAATTAAAATCATAAAACACTTCTAGAGTAACTGGTTCACTTTTCCAAGATTCTATTTCAAATTTAACTGGAATTCTTCACTCATTATCTTAAGTTTGAATCTAATGGGCTCTGAATAGCAAGCTTTTCAAAGTGGATTTCTATGTTTTAGTTAATATTTGATCATTTAATATTCTTTTTAATTTATTGTAATCCTTATTTAAAGAGTAATAATTCTGTTAAGGGAGAAATTATATATTTGCGAAAAAATATATTTCACCAATTAAAAAAAATCACCAATCTTTTCATTTAGATTCAACAAAAAAGGTAGACATTTCAAAACTGAAAAGTTAGACATTTAAAAAAGATATATATGGTACAAACAATTTTATAAGTTAAAAACAGATTTGTGAAAACTCAAAACGACTTTCACAAATTCTACTGGTCATCTCAGTTAAAGGTTCGGCTAAAAAAAAACAAGGCTCCTACATCTTCTATGTTCAGTCGATAAATCTATATCCGGAACCTCCGGTGATTGGAGCAGCTTCAATGATATATCGGCTTTCGTTACTTGAATGTTAGGGCTTCAGATAAAAATTATAACGAAAGCAGCACAAAAAACCGCCCCATTTTAATTCGACAATCTTCGCCTCCTGATTATAACGATTGTCGTAATATAGAAGGGAGTTATATCAGTGTTTATCTTTGTGTTGCCTTCGTTATAATTTGCATATACATATTGTTAAGTATTAGCTTGTGTTTCTTTTTGGATAATTTTTCGAATTTTCGGAAGTCAGTTTTAGGATTCCACATATACAATCAAATTTATGTATTACTATTAATAGCACTGATTGAAAGATCAATATGTGAATAAATATTTTAATCTAGATCACTCGATAATATCTTCACTGACCAGAAACTCATACCCAGTTCACGTAACCTTCACATCCCGTACATCTGAGTCTTACAGACCAGAGCTACTTCATATACAGAACACCAAAGTCTCACAGACCATGACCCTCCATACTCAATACACTTTGGTCTCACGGATCAGAACCGTCCTTCACATTCAATATTCCTCAGTCCCACAGATTATAACTATCCTCCAATAATTTTGATGATGCCAAAAAAAAAAAAAAAAAAATCTGTAGAACAAAAGAAAATAAAATGTACAATTGACCCAGTGTGTACAGATTTTCTAATTTATGTCATTAGTTTTTCAAATATTTATTTCTGAACTTTTGCTATAACTAGTTTATTTTTTTATCACTTAAGATGTTTACAAATTTAAAAAATCATCGAAATAAAGCTCTTTCATACGCATTTACCGATTTAGGTTACGAGTAGTTTACATACGGGTAGTTCTATCCGTTAAAGTGATAGAAAATAGTATTATAGGGGCCTATTTTAAAAATCCAACAGAAATTTCATAACAAACAAACTCAAACCGAAAGTTTATTGTATTAGATTGAAAAAAAAACAGGCAATAAAAATGGAGTTTCCGTTATCTATACAT
Source organism: Hermatobates lingyangjiaoensis (assembly GCA_026182355.1). Lineage (NCBI taxonomy): Eukaryota > Metazoa > Arthropoda > Insecta > Hemiptera > Hermatobatidae > Hermatobates > Hermatobates lingyangjiaoensis. Next base: position 2,461,018 of record JAPFBL010000024.1, read on the forward strand.
TAAAGAATAGAAGTCAGAGAAAGTGACCGGTCTGTAGACAGCTTAAGGTTTAAGTCGATTATCAGTTTTTTAATGAGTACCATTCAGGAGTATTATATATTTAATGTATATGCCATTATTCAAAAAAGCGTATGAGTTACAATCTTCTTTTATAATTTATACTTGGTATTAAAAAATTATTTATTTTTGTTTCAGAGGGTATCCTTATCAACATTGAATGCAAAGCATGGGCAGCCAACATAGTGCACGATCGGAAAGAGAGAATCGGTTCTGTCCACTTTGAACTGATGATAGACTAACTTGCAAACTGTCCTTATCAGACTTAAGACAGTATTTTGTTTTGTTCCATTTAAATATTTTCAAACCATTCAAAAAGAAAATAATTTAATTATCCGAAAAAACATTAAATCTTTTTTTTAAAAAAAGAAGCTCTGTCATATAAGAAAACATAGTATTATAATGGTTAGTTAAGAGAAAGAAATAAATTAAAAGGAAATAGATGTATCCCAACGACGCGCCTTCTAGTGCCTCTGTATAAAGTGTACTTATGAATCTGTACAAATTCTTTTTTAATAATAAGTTAACTAACCAAGTGCCTTGGAGCCAATCAGTAGCTTTACACTGCTCAGCCCCAAATGAAAATGACACTTATTTTATTTTTTTTTTTACTTGGTGCCTTATTTTTCTTTTGTTTCTTCTGAAGTTTTAATATAAAAAAATAAAGTATTATCTGTTAGTATTTTAGAAATCAGTTCAAAAAAATCACTTTTAAATATTCAGCCTTATAGAAATACATATTTAGTCCCATATTTTGTAACGTTTATACTGTAGACATGTGGATTTCGCTTTTTAGGATTCTGAATTTTGACTATTCATGATATCTGGGCTCTCTGGTGTGTTTTTTTTTTTGAAATTGTCATTGGAAAATTAAATTGAAAAAGATTATTTGGAAATTAGACAGCTTTTAGCCTGTTTGTGAAGCGCAATAATATTTGTTAATGTTTGAATTTCTTCTTTAAACTTTTTTTTAAGCTGTCTCAACAGTTTTGTTAAGAATGTGTTCAAAAATTGTTTTTAAGTTGTCTTATGTATTTTTATAGCTTAGTGAATTTTTCGGAAATAAAATATTCTTTTATTATGGCTGATTAATTGCTTTCCTTTTTATTGTTTAATGAATGCAAGTTTGAATTATGTTTACCAGTCCAGTTGACTCCGGGATTCAATAGCCACTCTGGCCTTCGACGTATTCACTCAGTAGGTAAAAAAATCCCTAATCTAAGTATACTTGAGAGTTAGGCAACATTTAGGACTCCCAATGTAGAATGTTCATTGTGTAGTATCACAAAGAGCAATTGTTTGGTTTATGTGTGTTCTCCCATAAGGCTACCACTGCATCCTAACCTAGCTTAGCATGTTTTTATTCCCATTGATATCGGTCACAGTTGACGGGGTAAACTAACTCTGACACCTTTGAACAACAAAGAATGTTTTATCCCTTCAATAAAGCAATATATAAATTTGTCTAAGTTTTAATAGAATTAAAAGTATATATAATTAATACCATTTAGTGCTAAATATAAAATAAACAGAAAGTAACGGCATTCAATCATGTGATCCTCATTAAAGTTGCATATAAATTACACGGATCATTATTAGGCTGCGAAGTTACACTGGTCAGCATCTCCTTTTTTGCTTATAGAGCAATGGCATTCTTTATGTACCTTCTGATTCTTCCATGTTTCTGAAGTTTAATGTTTAGGTTTGCTATACAGTAAGAGTAAGAAGTCATAGGATATATTGAATCTGGAAAACGTCGAACCCAACCCAAAGGTCCTCCACGCATCTATCAAAGAATTTGTGATTAAAAGGTCACTTATTAAGCATAATGTAGAGAAGCATAAGCAAATTAGAGAGAAAATCATCTAAATTGTCTATACCTTCCGATTTTGGAGAAAATAAATTCAAATCATCCCCAGATAACTTTTACCTGTCACATTAAACTTTTCATCATTTACAGTCCGTATGAGTTCTCATGACCAATCAAATTTAATATCATCATTATAAACAATGAATAAGGCAGCAGGTTAACTTTATTAGTCTATATCTATTTTATAGTTTTACATTCAAACTTTATTGAAATTTCGAATTGTAACTTTGTTTAACAATGCTGGTGATTTAAAATTTTGTTTCAAAACCATTAGATGAGTGGGTAATGAAAGGTGTCTTTGTAATTGTCTTCCATGGCATGATGGATTTGTCTCATAAAATGCTTTAATAAATCTATATATTGCACTCTTGAGCAAAACTTAATATCAGTTACAATTACATTATAATTGTGAATGTAGTACCTTTCCATGATATTGAAATGTAATGAATGGACTCTTTCCTCAAGAAATAGGACTTATGTTTGTTGAGAAATATCCAGTTTTTTATTAGAATTCTAGTCTAATAGCTCATATTTATTATTTTCAATAATTAGAAGCTCCCAACTATAGAAGATTTAAATTATATTGAATAGCTGGCTTTGACTTCGATTTGAGTATGTAAACTGGCTAATTACTAATATATTTTTTCTCAATATACATTCATAGCAAACTTATAACAGAGTACAGAAGGCAGGAAAAGTGAGTGATAACACTCACTCAGAAAAAATTAGTATATATGATATTTGACAAAGGGGAAGGAAAATGATATTATTAAATACTAAGAAGCCACCAAATTCCCAGTATAATAATTCTATAAAAGACCGAAAATGTAAAAGATAATTCAAAATTGAAATCTTTCGTTTAGAGATTAATAAATGTAGTTATCGTACATCTTTAATTATAAATCATCTTAAAACAACATTTTTTCTTCGATGTTTATGATGTTTTTCAGAGAAAACAAGGGTATTTTCCTGTTTTAAATTTGAAAATTTTACTTTAATATTCAATGTAGAAGGATGTCAAGTAAACGATGTAAGAAATCCACTGGCTATTTGAAAAAAAGCCATGTTCTCTTGTAGGAGAATATTTCGTATCAAGAAATGTTCACTTTGGTTTTTCAAAAATGTTATTACTGCTGTAGTTATACTAATGAAATTATTTGCATCAGCTCTGTGATGTACCAAAATAAGCTTATATATTGATATGTCCTTCAATCACTATCTGTACTACCTCAGGAATGAAATACTAATAATCATATCCCATTTAGATGTTTACATTATGCTTAATTGAGACGTTATATATTATATACTCAAGAAATTTGATATTAAGTTACTTATAGTAAAGTTGAGTGAAGGCCACTCCAGATTTTACTGTTTAGCCTTTGATCTGAAGGGACTTGGAGTTTATGAATACGCCTGATACTTTTAATGAAAGAGTAATTAAAAACTAGTTTTCTTTTTCTTTTGAAAGATATGTAGGCTATTTTATGGCTAGATTTTTATTCAGATCTCTCACTTTTATCCAACATTCGTCTGGTCGTTATAACTAGGCTATCTATATATCCTTTCGTATCGTAACTTTTATTACTTAGAGTATCTAGTACCCCATCTACAACTAATCACCGCAATATAGTCAATAGAACACCTCCTTCAGGACATCGTTTAGTGGATACAATTTCAGTCCTGGTAAATTATAACACCAATTATTCTTGTGTTAGATTCGTTACAATCCATTCTATCCTTAAATCATGATATCTATGATTTTTTTCTGATTTTAATGGATTTGAAACAAAACTATTTCAATATCCAGAAAGGAGTGCAAACTAATTTCATTAGAACTTGACAAATTTTGTGTTTTGTCAACTAAAATTTATAGAGCCAATTCTGATCCTTTTGTCATCTGATAGGTAACATACGAGTATGTTTTTCCTTATGAACATGGTTATTTACCAAAATCTTTTTCGTACTACTATAGATATAATTCTATAGCTGCTATTTCTTGTGAATGTAATAGTAATCTTTTTGTTCATTACTTGTATAGAAACGTAATTTTTGAATTTCCCCAATTTTAATCTTTTAATACTGGGACCTCATGACATACTTGTAATACGAAATTTTATGTTTCTTCAATCACCGGAGATGTGGCCAGTTAGTTACCATATTGTAATAACCAAAATGTCTTTCCCATGATTCAATGTAACTAAAAACCGATGACATTTTTAACACACTAAAAATTAAATATTTATCAATTAGACATGTTAGAGTGTGCGACATGAAGATTTATTGAAACACTTTAGCTAGAAAATTTTGTTTCACTCTTTTTCATCCTTCAGAGAATCATAAAATGTGTGGCTGATTTACGATTATACTTTTATAGTTTAAGGAATAAAATCTTATTACATATCATATAACATAATTGAATTCCCTTCAAATTTCATTGACTTATTCAATGAGTTCCATAGTAGTCCGTAGTTCCAAGTTGAGGATATCTTTTCTTGAGACATTTTTACTTCTGCAGTAATCGGATTTTTTTTTTACTTATAGTCTACTATTTCTAGCTAAATGTTCTTTTAACATAGATGAACAGCAAATGTCATTTTAAAATAGTTAAGCATTTTGCTTAAAAAAATTATGAATTCATAAAGTGTATCATAATATCCTTTTCCTTAATGTAACTCCTATTAAAAGGTATTCAGCTCAAACTCTCAAAGAGTGCTACTTAGTGCATAATTGCTACATGATCTGTCAAAAGAGGTTCCAGAACCAATAAAAAGTTAAGAGAGTATTTTGCAGGCTTAAGCATTCTGGTTATTGAATATTACCTCAGTAAATGCTGTCATTAGATTTGTAATACTCGTATAATGTCAACATTCTAACTTTAATACTTTAGGTGAACAAAAATCTTGTTTGAAATCACATAATAGCCAGAAAAAAGTCCTAATGATGAAGAATTTTCTACAAATAATAGTAGGCACGACTAAACTATACTGAATATTTTTAGGTAAAATGTGAATTAGATTCGCAGCACGGTGTAACCTGTGGAGTGCGCACAACCTTTTTGATATACACCTACTCATCTATGCACAAACATTCTAAAAGAACTAGTAAAAGAGGACTTCAGGGACCTGAAAACATGTTAATTTGTGAGTAACTCGAGATCAATTTTTTTCATTATCCCTTATTGTAAACTGAAAGCAAAAACTAAAACAACCATTTGAAAATATAATGCTCTTAAATAATTATTTTCAGGCGTATATCAACTATAGTTTTAAAGGTTTTCCTAGTGAATTACACTATACCTTAGTGGCACAATGAACAAAATGTTGATGGTTAACGGAAACAAATCTGCGAACGTGGCAAACAAGTGACATTACTAACAAAGCAACTAGGGAAGGAATATTAAAATTTAGAAGTGGATGAAAAGGAGTAATACAATTTCAAAAACGACAGACCTTTTTTTTCTTCACAATACTTTAAGGCGGGAGACGGGCTGGTCTACCTTTGATAGAAATATTTAGAAGAGTATTTAAATTTGTCTAAATTATGTATAAATTATAATACTATACTTGCATTTAAAATTGACATTTAAATTAATGATTTTTCTCTACTTCTGTTTGATTAATGTTAGTAACAACTGGTTGATTTTGATTGAATCTGAAATGGCGGCAAACTGGCAAATGAATCAGGTTCAAATGGTTGTTATGCCATTATTCCTTCATTGTTGAACGCATCAATGCCAATGTCATTTGACGTAATTGACTGCATGCAAGGGTTAACAAGGGATATTATTTCTGCAGATGATATGCTGGGGAGTCATCAACATCACCCAAGAGAGAAGCTATTGGCGTCCTGAAACTGTATATATTACATGAATGGGTTATTTGTACATGTACTTTGATAAACAAACAAAAAAAATTAATAAACAGAACAACTTTTCGAATAATTTATACCCCTCAAAAATACAGCATATAGTAATAAGCCTTAGAATAACGTAAGCTTTGATAATAACAAATCAAAAGGAAAGAAACCTTTGAACTGATATTTAGGAAAACAACCTTATTTAAATTTGAAGACAATCTTCATTACTTATTGGAAATAATATTCCTTCACGAGAAATACTCCTAGTATATAATTCATAAAATTACAACATGACAAAGCTTTTGAATTCCAAGAATGTCAATATTAGTTGGAATACACTAAGTAAGTTGAAGTTTCAAGTACAGTAGCTTTTTATTTGAAATCAATTTTTATTATCTTCAAAGTATAGAAAGCAGTACTGGAGATAAAAAATAAGAACTTCTGAAAAATTAATTTTAATACCGATAATAAGTATAGTATAAAATTATTCATACAACTACATATCAATGATCAAACCACAATAAGAAAATGGGAAAACAAGTCTAAGATCTTTCAACCGTACCCAACTGAAACACTAGATGCAGAGAACATCTGGTGAGGGGTTGAGAAGAGTGGGAGGGAAGAGTGGTATTTTAAAAGAGTGAAAGCGCAGGAAAGGACTAATGTCCAGAAAGGGATGTTTGGGGAAACAAAGGAGTACAGTAAGAAAGAGTAAAAGACTATCCGCTAGCTGTCAACCCTCTTAGAAGAGGCTCTTGCCCTCGTAACAAAAGTATCAAGTTTGAAAAGACCGTTACTAATGTTTATAATATTTGATCTATTAAATTTAATTAGAGACGATTCAATAATATTTCTTCTTAACAACATTGATTTTTCATAGGTAATAAATTTACCTATTTACTGTCCAATCAATATGATGATTTTCACTTTTTATATGCAAGAATAAGGCACTAATTTTTTCCTGTCTACTTACGTTGTATTGCTGTTGTTTTACACGTGTCTTTAATGATTTACCAGTTTGACCAATACAAATATTATGGCAATTTTTGCATGGAGTTTTATAAATACCACCGGACTCCAATTCGCTGGGAGAGTTTTTTATTAACAATTTACCCACATTATTACGATTAGAAAATACTACATTAAAATCAAGTTGTTTGGCTAATCTTGGAAGGGTCCAATGACTCATGATATGGCAAAAGTATAGAATTTGACAATTAACGGGGCTCTGTTGAAGTATTAGAGAAAGTTTTTTTAGCACTCTTCAAAGCTAAATCGATATAAGAGGAGGGGTATTTTAATGAAAGAGCAATTGACCTAATGTTAATCTCTTCATTAAGGAATTCAGGAGAGCACACTCTTAACGCCCTCAAAAACATATTTCTAAAAACAGAAATTTTAACATTTTTTTAGATGGGAAGAATAAAAGTGAACATATGCAAGTACATTCGTAGGTTTTCTATATACACTAAAGCGTAACTCATTAGGTAGCCTATGGATCAGGACATCTAAGAAGGGCAAATTACCATTTACTTCTTACCACTTAGTGCCGACAATCAAATTCACGATGGAAGTATATATCTTGTATCTATGGACATTTTGTAATATTTTTGTAAAAATAATTGGGAGGCCATGCGTATCAAAAACACCGATAAATCAATTTCATGTTGCTTTGAAATGAATTCAACCATTTTTATTTTATTTTCATATTGAAGTCTCTAACAGTGTTTTCGCCAATTTGCGATCTCTGGATTATACGTAGGATAATTGTATTATTTTTCAAAGAGCATGTCAATTTTTAATTGTGTTATATATTTTGATCTTTTATCAAGTTATCATCCTCGGAGTTTTATTTCACGCCAGCTTTTTTTATAAAGTCACTTTGCTTTTCCATTTTCATAAAAATTCAATTTACTGGAGCTAGTGTTAGCATTGCCTACCTGACATTCTATTTTAAAAAGTTGTTATAAATACATATTGAGAAAAAAATATATCAGTAAGTAATCAGCTTTTACATATTCAAATCAAAGCTGATTTTTAGTTCAGTTTAAAACCATTATAGCTGGGCTATGAATTTTTTAAAACGACTAAATATGAACTCTTAGACAAGAATACTGAAAAAAACTGGATATAGGTAACAACATAGCGCTCTTCTAAAAAACGAAAAATTTCATTCCTTACTCTTCAATTTCCATTCCATTACTTACATTACCCAAAGATAATGTAATCCATAAACACAGGAAAATCTACATCTCATTTTATGTTTTGTTCAAGGGTGCATCGTATAGATTGATTAGACCATTTTGTTAGACAAATCCATCATACTAAGTAAAACATCAGAAATTATTTGTTTGATTGGCTTTGATTATTTACATGTAAGAAGTTTATTCTTTCACCCCTCATATTCAATATTAAATTATTTAACAAATTTTGATTGAATCTCTAAACATCAGTTTTATTTAACTGAATTCATAAAAAATGTTTAAGTCAATGTAAATAAATGTAAACAAATAAAAGTATAGCTAGTAAACCATTAGTCCAGGCAGTGGCGTACCTAGAACTTTTGCCGCCTGGGGCAATCTCCAGTTTGCCGCCCTTTCTACTATAAGTTAATCAAATAGTGATTTTTATAAATTAATACACATAAATAAATTATTAAGTTATTTAATCAATATTAATTAATACACAGAGTAAATTTTTTAGACATATTTCTATGTACTCGTAAACATATTTATATAATATCTACTCTTCTAGCTTTCATACTAGTAAAATCGTCTATAATGCTCTCAAAATTTATATTATTTGTAATTTCTTGTTCTATTGACAATATTGCAAGATTTTGTAGTCTTAATTGACTCATTGTAGAACGAAGATAATTTTTTATCAACTTCAATTTTGAGAAGCTTCTTTCGCAACTAGCGACACTGATTGAAATTGTTAAAAAAATTCTTAACAAAATTAAAATGTTGGGAACAGAATTTTCCAACCTATACTGCTGAATAAACTTTAGCAGATCAAGAGGGCCCTTCTCCCCGTTTTTCCAATGTTTTGCCTCTTCTTTTAGTGTAGGTACAGCCATAAAAAATTGGATCCTTTTTCTTTCAATATGGAACTGTTCTTTATCAATATCAATCAAGTCATTTATTTGACATTCAAATTCTTCATTTAGTAGGTTACACGGTATTATACACGAATATTTTCTTACAAGGCCATGCAACTGATCGAAGCGTTCTTTTATTTCCTTTATAATTCTGTACATAGATGAAAACATTTCTCTTCGTACTTCTTCTTCTAAGGATAGCCCCACGTCTTGCGAATTATGTCAAGCCGCCATCTTGCACCCTACTCTGCATTTCTACCTCTTGTTCTTGAATTAGAATTCAAAATTTACACTAAAATGCATTTATATACACCGAAGAATTATATTCGAAATCATATAGTTAATCATAATTTATATAAATCAAATATTAAACTTATAATAATCATAATAATCATTTGTTATTCAAGAAAGAAAATAAATATGAAATGAATAAGTTGCTTTTTACAACTATAAGTAAATATAAAAAATGCCGCCCCTAGGTAAGTGCCGCCCGGTGCGGCCCGCACCCACCCCCCCCCCCCCCCCCCCCCCCCTAGTACGCCACTGAGTCCAGGATAAACATGCAGTTTTTATAGCTTTATTGCTCCTGCCCTGCTTGAAATTTTATGAATTTTTCTTTTAAAAATTGATAAATTTTTGTTCAATTTTTAATTAAAATGTCATAGTTTTATTAATGAGCCTTTAGCGTCAAGAAAAATTTTCTGAAAATAGAAAATGTACTTTAACGGCCCTTTAAATAATCTAATTTTGAGAAAGATTATCTCAACTCATTCTTCACATAATGTTCTTTCTTAACATGAGGAGGTTTTTGACAATTATAAGGATAGTACTGCTGAGTAAAGATTGCTTTTATATCAACAGACCTGGAAAATTGACCGCTGCCTAATGTAAGATCAACAACAAGAAAGTAAGTAAGACTGTTGGAAACATTGTAGAAAATTGAAAGATTGTAGGAAAATATCTAAACCATGTAGTATAATGAAGAAAATGTCAGAAATTTAGTGCTTTAGAAGAAGAAAATGTAATAGTACTTATAAAGTAGTCTTTCTCTGGTATTTATGTAAAGTTTTTAAATACAGGGTGAAATTTAAAATTTGATCTAAGTTTTTTAATCCAAGATCTGGTTTTCGAGAAAGTAAGAGCAGGTATATAGAATGGAAGTTAGGAAACCGAGCGAGAGAAGTATTTAAGTGAGAGGCATAGAAAGTAAGGATAAGAAAACAGAATAAGGTCAGAGACAAAAGAGAAAAAAATATCTGCTAGTTGATGTAAATGAAACAGGCCAAGTTATTTTTTCGTTAATAACATGTCTACTTTCACTAAACCGTTATAATGGTTTATACAAACATGATATAAGTACTTAAGTAATATCCTGATCCATGTACATTTAACTTGATTTTAAATCCGTAAATAAATTATAAATAAATATACTACTTATAAATAAATTAGTATTATTCTAATTATTTGACTATAAGTGGGTGGTCAAGCTCTTACATCACCAAAATAGATTTCACCAATTGAAATCGCTATTCTTGGTGTTTGTTGACACAGAAATAAATAGATGATGGTGCAGTGCTTGCTCTGTTAACTTTCCGTTCGGATACGTTACTCGAACATTAGTCTGTCAGTACCACTCAAGCTGAGCACTCCATCTACCTGATGTCCAAATGTCGGAGCGGAGTATTTTGCCTACCATTTTCTGTATTATTTAATTTACGTTTAAAGAGTTTATAATTCTATAGGACTTCCTACCGTTGAAATTATTTATATATTTGCAATGACATCTCAACTAAATTAAGAAATTCAGACAATTGTTTCAGTTGTTCTAAATGAACATGCTCAATTCATAGTTTTAATTATTTATTTAAAACCACATTTTACAAATACATACATGTGTATATGTGTAAATAGATACGAATTGTAAATGTTTGTAGCAGCCCTCTTGAATATACTACCCGTATATTTTGACAATTTCTGATTGCTAATTAGTTTTCCAATTCTTCAAAATGCCAATCATGTTACTTCATCCATAAATATAATAAATTTCATATCGTCAGTAGGTTTCAAATGATAAGTCACCATCCGATCGCTAATAATACTTGGTGTGAAATTACGCTTTATATAAGAAGTTTACAAGGAAGAAGAAGAAGATTGCCAGTTCTCAGTTTGATTGATTGATCCTTCATGATCTCAGACACTGCCTGAAAAATTTCCGTGAAGCTTTGATTGAACAAAACCTTTTTGGCAAGAGTGAAATTTTTTTGAAAATAGTTTACTATCTCCCGTTCAATATAATTTTATTGTTTTGTTCCACAGGATTAACTAATGATATTGAAATAAAAATATAGGAAATAAACACATTTTACGTTTCTTGTATATCTGAATTGCAAATCATACATACTTGGAAGCAACCATTTATATGCATGCATATTGTTAATACCACTGAGGTTAGTATGATTTATATTAGAAATATAAATATAAACCGTCATACCTCGTAAGATGATAATGGAGTTGGAGCTCTTTCGGACGTTGTCCATCTTCGACGCAACAAACCTACTGAGCTATTATATAGGGGGTTGGTTAACTGCTAAGTCCACTGCTATACTGATATTATTATTTTGATTTTATTTAGTTATTTTGATTTTTAGTTTTTAGCTATTGCCTAGTTTGGGTTTTTTATATTTTTTAATTTCGTCATCCTGTCTGTCCAGTCGTCTCTTTATCACTTTACTATAAGTAAAGTATAGTGATCGTGAAAAAATTCGATCTCGAGATTTTGACAGAATTACATGTTTTGAGGTCCCAGAAGTCGTTTTATGAAGTTTTTTCGATGATGTCTGTGTGTGTGTGTATGGGTGGGTGGGTGGGTGGGTGAGTGAGTTAGCATTGCTTGTTACCACGCTACGGTCCAGAACTTTGATGGATCAAGTTGATATTTTACACAAAATGGGCCCCATAAAGACGAAGATCCCTATAGTTTCGGAAGAATTATGCATGATGGGAAAGTCACTTTTTTTGCCAAAAACCGTTTTTTAGAAAACATTTATTCCTCCTAAACTGATAACCCTAGAGTTTTGAAATTTTGACATTATCTTTGAAGTTACAAATGGAACAAACGGAAAATATATTCAGAATTTTAAAACAACGGAAAATATTTTTTTTTCAATAAAATCTAAAAATTTTGACTTATAATTCAATCTCAAACCTTGTGAGAGCGATACAAGCCATACTGTTTGACGGATCAAAATGAAACTAAGCCTATAAATAGAACATTATGTGGAGAATGAGTTGAGATAATTTTTTTTAAAATTACATTCCCTAAAGGGGCGTTACAGTACGATTTCTGTTTTCAGAAAATGTTTTTTTTGACGCTAAACGGCTCATTCAAAAATAATGATAATTTGACCAATAATGGAACGAAAAATTAGCAATTCACAAAAAAAAATCATGAAGTTTCAATTACGGGAAAGAGCAATAACGCTATAAAAACTGTTTGTTTATCCTAGACTAAGAGATCACCTGCTATACTTGTCGAATTTTTTATATTTTTTTACATTGTTTACATTGACTTAGAAATTTTTTGAGTGAATCCACTGAGATAAAATTGATATTTATAAAGGAACAATTTAAATAGTTTATTGACTTTTATGAGATGTAAGAGGAATAATATTGTTACATGTAAAAAAATCACCTGTCTGTAATGCCAAAAACTTGTAAGAAATAATGTCGTTTTCAGATAACTTTTAATTTAAGATGTAGGATAATTTCATTTATTATTTTTAAACGATTTTTTTTTAATTCTGACTAATGTTCTACATCTTTTATCTTTTATCAAATTATTATACTGGGAGTTTCATGGCATGTTAGATTTTTTTAAAAACTCACTTTACTTTCCCTTTGTCAAAAATCATAAAAAACCAATTTACTCTGAGGGAATGTTATTTTTTCCCACGTGCTCTACTCTGTTAAGTTTGCTGTAAATGCATATTGAGAATAAATATATTAGTAATTAGCCACCTTTGCATTCTTAAATGGAGTTCAAAGCTTTGAATTATAATTTTAAATTTAAAATCTGGAAGCTTCAAATTTTTAAAAATAATGGTATGAAAAATTAGACTAGATAGTGAAAAAACTGTAAATTAGACAAAAACATAGAAACCCTTCTGTAGGATGTAAAAGTTCATTCCAAAAACTTCAGTATTACCCAATAATAACGATATTCATAAAAGGGAAAAAATCAGCATCTGATATTAAGCTTTATAAAATTGTGCAACATATAGACTGTTTAGAACAATTTGCTAGACAAACCCATCATACTATAAAAAGAATCAGAGATTATATGTTTCATATGCTCTATTGTTGTTGACTTTTTACATATACAAATTTTATTCTTCTTACATCACGTATAAGTAGTTAAATCATTTAGAAATTTTCATTATTCCTGTAAACATTATATTATATCGGTGAATTCACTGAAAAAGTTCTAAGGCAATGTAAACAATGTAACAAAATAAAAAAAATTCCACAATTATAGCAGGTGATCCCTTAGTTTAGGAGAAACAAACAGTTATTATAGCTTATTGCTGTTCGCCCTCATTAAAAATTTCATCGATTTTTTTTATAAATTGCTAATTTTGTGTTTAATTTTTGAACAAATTTTCATGATTTTTTAATGACCTGTTAGCGTCAAAAAATCATTCTCTGTAAAAAGAAATCGTACTTTGACGCCCCTCTGGCGGATGAAATTTTGAAAAAAAATATCTTAAGTCATTCTCAATATAATTTTTTATTTTTAGGCATAGTTTCATTTTGATTCGTCAAACAGTATGGCTTTTATTGCTCTCACAAGGTTTGAGATTGAATTATAAGTCAAAATGTTTACATTTTATTGAATAAAAAATATTTGCATTTGTTTTAAAATTTAGAGTATATTTTTCGTTTGTTGCATTTGTAACGTCAAAGATAATGTCAAAATTTCAAAACTCTAGGGTTATCAGTTTAGGAGGAATAAATGTTTTCTAAAAAACGGTTTTTGGCAAAAAAAGTGACTTTCCCATCATGCATATTCTTCCCAAACAATAGGGATCTTCGTCTTTATGGGGCCCACTTTGTGTAAAATACCAACTTGATCCATGAAAGATTCTGGACCGTAGCGTGGTAACAAGCAATGCTAACACACTCACCCACCCACTCACCCACACACACACCAACCCATCCACACACACAAACAGACATCATCAAAAAAACTTCATAAAACGACTTTTGGGACTTCAAAACACGTAATTCTGTCAAAATCTCGAGATCGAATTTTTTCACGATCACTATGCTTTACTTATAGTAAAGTAAAAAAGATAAATTTAAATAATTTATTCAATTATACGAGATATAGAGGAATAATATTTTTAGATTAAAAAAATCACCTCCAATAAAGATAAATAAATTTCCTTTGTCTTCCATGGTTTGATGGCTTTGTCTCATAAAATGCTTTAATAAATCTATATATTGCACTCTTGAGCAAATATTAATCAGTTATAATTACTTTACCTTTTGGATTATTGTATCTTTCAATGTTATTGAATTGTGACGAACGGACTCCTTCCTCAAGAAAGAGGACTTATGTTTGTTGAGAAATATTTAATTTTTTTTTTACTATTATAGTCTAATGGTTCATATTTATTATTTCCAAAAATTAGAAGCTACCAACTATAAAAGATTTAAATTATATTGAATAGCTGGCTTCGACTTTGAGTTGAGTATTTAAAGGCTAATTAGTAATATATTTTTTCCCTATAAGGCAGGAAAAGGATAACACTCACTCAGAAAAAATTCGTATATATGATATTTGACAAAGGGGAAGGAAAATGATCTTATTAAATACTAAGAAGCCATAAAATTTCCAGTATAATAATTCTATAAAAGTCCAAAAATGTAAAAGATAATTGAAAATTAAAATCTTTCGTATAAAGATTAATAATGTAATTATCGTACATCCTTAATTATAAATTATCTTAAACCAACATTGTTTCTATGATTGTTATGGTGTTTTTCAGAGAAAATAAGTGTATTTTCCTGGTTTAAATTTGAAAATTTGACTTAAATATTCAATGTAGAATTAGGTCAAGTAAACGAGGTAGGAAAACCTCTGGCTATTTGAACAAAAGTCATGTTCTCTTGATACATTTTGTATCAAGAAATGTTCACTTTGGCTTTTCAAAAATATAATTTCTGCTGTAGTTGCATAAGCTGTGTGATGTACCAAAATAAGCTTATCTATTGATAAGTCAATCAATCACTATCAGTACTACCTCAGGAATGAAAGACTAATAAACATCTCCCTTTAAGATGTTTACATTATGCCTAAATGAGACGTTATAATTATATACCCAAGAAGTTTGATATTAAGTTTACTTATAGTAAAGTTGAGTGTAGGCCACTCCAGATTTTTTTTCATATTTTCTATTATTGCTTCCAGTAGCTTTTGACGAGGTAGGCTAACAAATCTGTGGTTTTCAGTAAACTGGATCTCTTTGAATGTGTCCGAAGCAACCCTCTCATCAATTTCTTTTTCAAATGTCCCTATATTGTCCTTAAGCAATTCAAATGCTTTAATAGACCTCTTTATGAGGTTTTCTCCTCTGAACAAAGTTGTGCCTCTTGCTTGGGGGGCATTACGGAGCAATGACATTTCATTCAAAATATCAATCATTAAAGCTAGGTCCTTAAGAAAATTTTTGTTCCAAAGACAGGCAGCCATCCCTGAATTATTTATCTAAACAAACACTTACTTTAAATTTTCGATTTCAGGAAATTAGATCTAAAAACATTTAATATTTGATTCAGAACTAAAAGTTAAAACTAGGACTAATGTAGGCTAGACCAACTCAACATCTGCATTGTCATGAGCAGTTTGAGCACTGTAACAATTATGCAAACGAAACTAAATTGTTTAGTTATATATAGACTATATACATGCGCAAATTACGTTGTCATACATGCACAAGTTACGTGAGTCACGTGACACTTGTGAAGTTTAATAGTGGGTTAACTATCTGTATTAATTAACTGTATTAATTAATACAGGTTTGAATAGGGGTTTACGTAATTTTACAACCGGTTTGCCGAACTCATTATATTTTAAGTACCGGTTCGTTCGAACCGGCTGAATCATAAAATGAAAAGGTTGAACGTTTCTGTTGTGTTCAGTAATGATGATAACTTGTTTAACACACTTGTCAATAATAAGCCAAAAAGAAAGGACTGTTGTGTATACAGGATACCATGTACTGACTGTGAAATGTCTTACATTGGACAGACGAGCACAGGACTTCTTACAAGGATAAAACAAGACAAATATTCCATCAGAAGAGAAGACGAAAAGAGTGCCTTGTTCATGCACATAAGAAACAGTAATCATGTGATTAACTGGAATGAAGCAAATGAATTAATATTTATGTCTTCGGAAAGAGAAGAAATATTGTGGAAAGTGCACTCATAAAGAACTTCTATGAGAAATTAATGAACAATAGCCTAGGACTCTATAAATTGGATGAAATTTTGATTAGTGGAATAATTAAACAGATGAAGACTTCTTCATCATTAAACACATTCAGGGTTACCAACAATTCTAGAAACTTCAATCAACCAGGTTAACAAGTATTTATTATTTTTTATTTCACTTGCTCTCTGACGATGTGTTGACGAAATGCCTTAGAGCATTGTTCTAAATTTTCCAAATTTGTTTAATTGTGGTAAATTAATCCATATTTATATATCCAATTAAATGAAACTATTCCACTACTAAATAAACTACATTGACAAAAAGAACACACACAAATGAAACAGAAACTCACTACTATATGTCGATGTACTCGTCATCAGGAATATAGAAACTAGTCGCTAAGCAGACAGACAACAATATATATATATTCGTAAATTTTGGTAGCAGTCCTTCCTTGACACACACATTATTGAAAATGACACCAAATTTAGCTGATACCTGTTTCTTAACAAGTTTCTCAATTTTTCTAAATAACACTCTCGTTATTTCGTCTACACAATAAAGTACATCTCCTATGGTCGACATGTTTCGAATGATCAACATTCATCATCAGGACGTGAATAAGATCTAAGGTGAATTATCGGGTTTATTATATATACATGGAGAAGGTAGAAGGAGTTGTTTTCCATAAAGTTTAAGAAATGGTGGGCGTTAATCGTGTGAGGTGAGTGGCCTCATATATATATATATATATAAACGCCAAAACCACAGTAAGAAATCAGAAAAAAGACTGATTTCAACGTTTATTGTGAAATCTTTATATATATATATATATATATGTATTATCAATTGTGAAATATTGACACGAACGGGCTACAAAAGTTAACAGATAAAGAAACTTAGAGTTTCAATTTTTTTCCATAACCGTCATTGGAGGATGGAGATTAGAAATACAAATACATTCAACTGTATGTTGTGACAGACGTCATTGTTGTGACGGCTGCGCCAGTCAACAATGTAGCTTCACCAGGGCCGGTCAAAAATAGAAAAGCGCTAGGCAAATCTACTAATTTTCAACAGTTTTTCTGTCTTTAATTTATATCATAATGCTTTTGTAAGAAATTTTATATATCTAAAAGCAGACGAAGGACTTAAGAAATCACCGTCGAAATCTCAATCATTGGTTTCTAAATTCATTAGAATTTAGAGAGTTCTTCATAAAGCATGAAGTAATCTGTACGAACTACAAGAGCTGTACTTATTCCTTGTTATTCAAGAGGAGTCCTTCTTCTCCTGATGACGCATGTCGAAGAATTGCAGTTCACCCTTATCAGTATTTTCTTAGTGGTATATATAATAAGTGTAAATTATGATTGATACGTTTTCTATATCATGTTTTTGTATGCACATTTACATGGTTACGTGTGTGCCAGTGTGTTTGAGAGTTGTGTGATTTGTACATAGCATAGAATTCAGAGATTTAACGCCAATTTACATTTCGTCATAATATTTGACATTTATGGTTAAATTCATTGATATATTGGCTGAAAGCCAAACGTCATTGGTTGACATTTGTTTGTTAATTAGTTTGTCAATCTTCATAAAAAAAAACGATCTTAGCATTCGACTATTTAATATATTTCTTATAGTCGATATGTTGAAGGGCTACTCAACAGTCAAAATCAGGATGAGAATAATGAGTACATTTAGAGAAGCCATGTGGAGCTGTAGGGTGGGTTGGTGGGGGGGTTAAGTGTTCTTATCGGTCAGAGGGACTACGCAATCCTCCCTCATCTTCAATTGACTGAATCAGTTTTTAAAATTTCCTTTCTATTCCTCTCTTGCATATTTCAACATAAATTCACTTTTTATATAAAAGGAAAATATTACTTTTATTTATCTATATAAATAGTAGAGTAACAAAATTGAGGGAAATAAAAGGATTAGAATAATGCTAAAATGTTTGTGTCAGTTTTGAGGGAAATGGTTGAGTGATGCGACGGAGTTGGAAGAGGGATTAATGAAGTGATGCGTGGGTGGAGGGTGATTAGGGGCCCCGAGTGAAGAGTGACGTGTGGCTCAGTGAACGTGATCCTCTCAGGGAGATGACTGGGGTCAAGGCGCTGTTGGTTCTCTGCTCTGGGCTGTCCACCGTCCTGCCAGCCAACATCAGTATCTTACTAATTACCCTATTCTACTTTTACTGATTCGCCAAACACAAACTATAAAACACCAATTTAAATAATATATCCAAAACAACTAAAAGTTCTTCATACTTGATGCATAAGTAGGAATAATTGAACACAAGAATTAATAATTTATGCTGTAAAACTAATTAAATTTCCATCTGCATTCATTTACTTAGGATTTAATCAAAATTAATTCACAAATAATATCACTTACAATATGCCCCTTCATAATACAAACCGAAGTAAAATTAAACATCTACAGATATACATGTTCCCATGTATATCTGTAGATTTAAGTTTAAAAAATTAAAGCACCACATAAGTCTCAAAATAATAGTTTTTAGTTTCAACTTCGGTTTAATGTTGAACTGAGTAAACTTATAACAAACCACCCTGAAAAAAATATAAATTATTGACGCTTATTTATTTAACAATTATTAATTAATATTCATGGTAATAACTATTATTAATTAATATTAATGATACTATTTACTGTCTTTAATATTTTGTTGTTAGGTTTCACGAGAATTTTTCACGGGAGTATTTTACTTAAAGATTTATTTTAAAACATTATATAACTGTGAAATATTATATATTGCTTAAACAATTAAAGAAACATAAATGATATCAACCAATAGCCATGTTTTTTTCTGATTAGCTAATATACCAAGCATTAAAGAAGAAGACTGGAAATTTTAGGAGGTGTGGAGGTCTCTTTACCCAGATGTAAAAAGACTTAGGACCACACATTACAATTTGCTATTTATTTGTTTAATTGTTAATGTTGATAATCTTGAGCACAATTTATGTTCTCAGATCAAGATACATGTTAGTCACATTTCGAGCATACAAACATACACACTAACTGTTAATAGCTTATTCACTCTACGTTGTAAAAAAAAAGTAAGGATAGCAGAATGGTTCACTTTACAACTACTTTATCATTTTTAAACAGTACGATAGTAGTACTATTCTACTACTCTACATCACATGGAACATACGAATTCCTGCTTTTTATTTTTACTGAACTCTGATAAATAATAAAATATATATTCATAACAAAAATCAATTGCTTCTTCTATTAAGCTCAATCAATTTGTTAACTAAGAATGTTTACTTCATCACAAAAATTTAATTAGTTTAAACAAAGGACTAGAAGTGGGAGTCAAGGAATGGGTTGATGAGCTAATAAATATTGGGGTAATATTGCCATAGCTTCAAGCTCTATCAACCTTAAGTACTTTCAGAGGGATAAGTCAAACAAGCTTTAGAGTAGCCCTTGTAAGCAACCATGCCAGAGACGTTAGGAGTAAAATTTGGTAGCAGTTTCTAACGCGCTGACAAGAGACATCCCATGTTGTGTAAGTGTGAAGCAGTTCCTGTCCAGCTACTGGACACTATCTCCTACAAAAGCCCATCTTCATTCCATACACATGACCACACTACAATGTTCTTCTGTTTTAAATGAATTCGGGTTACTTGACAAAAATAGCACTGGAAGACCTAAATTCCTGAAGAAACTAACCGGAATCAACCCATGCTAGCTGAGATTCCTCTATTGGAGAATTCGGTGCCGAGTGGCAGAGCTACCAAGGGAGGGAGTTGAATGAAAAGTCTAGAAATCGAAGAATTCAAATTACTCATGTTTGAATCACTTACTGTAGGGAATCATCATTTTTAGCATAACACTTATATTCATTTACGACAATGCAAACAATGTGTTGAGGTAATTAAAATAGATACACGCTCTAAAAAAAATGCTTCAAATATATAAGCAATAAGTTAAACGTTCACCAAAATTTACTTCCCTTCATTGATAAAATAAAATGTACAAGTAACTTAAGCATCAATTACATTATCATGATTTATTGAAGATCCTCACAATCACAAAACCATGGAAGAAACCAAATCTCATTGGAAGATTTCTAACATTCACTCACAGATATTAATCAAATCAATGATTGAAATGAGAGAATAACCGATAGATTACTAAATTCTTCTGCCAATTTGTTTTGGTTATCATTTAAGTCAGATTATAAAATCACAATACATTAATTGCAAATCTTATAAATAATTATTTAAATTTGTTTTAATTTTTGTATATTATGTTTTATCTTTAATAGTGTTCTAATTTTATGTAGTTTATTTGAAATCACTATCTAAAAATATGAATTATTTCGATTGATAATTATTATTTTGACTGGTTGGTACATGGCTCGAGATATGTCAAATAGACAAAATGTTTGTGGGTCATAATTTGTGTAATGTAAAAGAGGGACCTTTTTTTATATTTTACGAAGTACTTTGTAGCAACAAAGTCCATGTCCAGCTCTTTTGTTAAATTATTCTCCCACTAAGGCAAAAGGCCCAGGGTCGTTGACATTTCCATAACTTACAGTGTTTTGAATGGTTACGAGTTTTTAGAAAGTAAAGTTTGTATTGGTGTGTATTTACACAATGCTGGTACAGCATTTGTTTACACTACCATAACTTAGTCACAGCATGAATTAAATTCGCCATTCGTAAATGTATTTACCAAACCATACTTTGTTCACTCATTTCACATACACACCAGAGTAGCACACTAACCTAGTGACAAGGATCAAGTGTAAAACCTTTATTATTTTGTTGATTTAACCTCAATTGCAACCTTTGAGCTAATCTGTGACAGTGTCGTTAACAGTGCTGTTTGTTATGCGACTGTTTAAAAGCAATACTGTTCCTCTTTTGCCGTGATTTATGCGAATATTGCAACATTTCTAATACAAAGCATAGCAATATTTTTTTCAAAATACTCAGAAACTCCGCAAGGAATACTCGCATCTTAGAACTTGTATTACTCTCTACTTCCGGAATTTTCAGCTTAACATGATCTGATAACATCAAAACACGTACTGATAAATTAGATTTCCTCTGTAGAACGGGGAAAAGAATGGAAACTGTTTACAACTGGCAGATAGCGATTCAACGAACGCCTCTTTGTAGAAATGACCCGTGACTCATTCATTTCATTATTCACTTCTCTTTTCATCTGCAGGTCTAGAGTTCACTTAAAACATAGGTTATATGGAAAATTGTATTTTCATTTATTACATCGTCTCTTCTTTATTTTTTTTTAAGGCAGAACATGACAAAATATTGAATTATATTTAGATTGAATATGAAAAAATTCATTTCTCAAATAAACAAGCTCAGCAACTTTCTTAAAAAAAAATAGCAAACTCTTTACTAAAATATAGAACTACTTATTTTCTGAGTCTTCTTCATAAGTATATTAGGTAAATTTGACGTTTTGAGTGAGGTTTCTCGTTTATTATAAAATAGCTCTTGGTGCTATTCCTATCAATACACTGAGACGTGTTCAAAACAAGTTCAAGTAAACAACAAGTTTCTTGAATTACTGTATCAATATATTTACAGTTTTTCTTTTATCAGAAAATATTGAGTACAAGTAAAAAAATAAGTATATATATATATATATAAAAATGATCAAACCACAATAAAAAAATGGGAAAACAAGACTAAGATCTTTCAACCGTAACAAGTGGTCTTCATCAGAGTCAAAAACCCAACTGCTTATTTTATGCAGAGTCAGTTGGGTTTTTGACTCTGACGAAGACCGCTTGTTACGGTTGAAAGATCTTAGTCTTGTTTTCCCATTTTCTTATTGTGGTTTGATCGATCATTGATTGTTATTTCACGTGTTTATGTGATATCTTATTATATATATATATATATATATATATATATATATAAATGCATGATTTGTTGAACAAGACTGAATATTATCTGCCTATGAGTTTCTTCTCATGAACTTCAATTTGTTGAGTCACTCTTCACTAACGTTCCCGTGCACGCTACAATTGACATCATCCTCAATGCAGTCTACAATCACGATAACTTGCCCTCTCCACGGATTGAGAAAACCATAATGAAGAAATTGCTGTACGCTTGCACGACAATATCTCCTTTCAGACACATAGATGGGAAACCTTTACTGATAGGTGGATGGCTTGCAATCGGGTACCTTTAAGTGTGACCTTTGCAAATTTTTTCATGTGCCATGTAAAAAATCAGGTCCTCAAACACTGCAAGCCTTCGCTCTACTGCCGCTACGTTGATGATTGTTTAGTAGTTACAAAAGACAATCGAGAACTCCAATCGTTCAAGAACGACCTGCAGGACCTCTCTGGTATAAACTTTACCCTGGAGGAAGCAAGGGAGAACTAAATTAATTTCCTCGATGTACATATAAATAGACAAGACATGAACTATGTAACATCAGTGTATCAAAAGGAAACAGAGCAGGGCTATATACGTAAACGCTAAAAGTGACTGTCCAGAAAGATATAAGACAGGAACTATACATGGTCTTATACATGGGCTTACAAAACATCAGCCACATGGGAATTATTCATCCAGAGAATCAACCAACTGAGATAAACCTTCGTGAACAATGGATATTCCAATAATTCTTTCGACAAAGTTCTCAAAACATACCTAACAAAAAAGAAGGAACTTCCAAACATCAGAGTACACCATCTATACTACAGAAACCAATTTACGAAGGCCTACAAAACAGATGAGGAGACATTGAAGCAGATCCTCAAGATGAACGTCAAGTCCAAAGAACGAAATGGCAGGATGCAGCTGCATATCTATTACAAGTCGCGGACTACAACGAATTTAGCCATCAAAAATAGCACAAATACCACGACAGCCGACCTACAGAAAGTCAATGTCATTTATGAATATAAATGTAGTAAAGGAGAGTGTGAGCTCCTGGCTAATGCCAAATATATTAGAATGACGAAGACTGTAGAATATATATACCATATATACTCCGTGTCATGAAGACACAACAACAAAACTCACCTTAATATTTCGACCTCGTCGTCATCAGGAGCAGAACAGCTCTGCATGTCTGGGGAAACACCCTACAATTGTGATGATGAAGTAGAAATATTGAAGTGAGGTTTGTTGTTTCTCCTATTTTCATTTTTTTTAATGGTTCTGCAAGTTTGTCCTAACGGACTGTTTCTGGCTAATATATATTAAATCTAAACCACAAAAGTTTCTAATTCTGACTTTAATTATTCCAAAATTCATAAAACCACTTTTAATCTGAATACTATTTCCTAATAATATTTTACGCCTAAAATACTCTGGCACTTCACAGGATTATTAAATCTTTTTCTTTTTTTCAGAGCTCAAATTTCATCCTCAACCAGACGATCCTAAAAGCAGTTTGATTTGGTTCAATTCTTCATCAGCTAAAGTTTGGAGTCAAAAACTCGATAATTATCTTGAAAGTAATTCACCGTCAATATTTCACTATACTAAAAAAAAAAAACTAACAGGCTATCTCAAAAATCTTTCAACAATTCATTTATATTTTCATATTTGGTATATTGTTCCTGGGTTAATACCAAGTCATGTCAAAATTTATTGGAATATAAAACAAATGTAGATTCAATATTTTATTGAATAACATAGATCAATAAACTTAACATCTAAAATAACTATGCTAGAGTTGAAATGAAATTTATCCACTAAATGAATCTAATCTTCAACTAGTCTTCATTTATTTACAATTTGGTAATTAGAAATTCTTTGTATCATGCCTAGTTTTGTTTAGTACATTAAAAGAATCATCAAAGAAAAAATATAATACATTGTTGAAAATGTTGATTTTATTTATAACAAATAAGGTTATTTACAATTTTTGTTTTATTAAGTACAAATTAGGTTTTTGTAGGATGAATGAAGTTTGATAAAACTGAAATTTATTTACTGAATTAATTAGTATTAACAACTGCTTGTTACACTTAGACAGTATTATTGAGAAAGACTTAGGCTATCACTGTGTAAATTCAAGGGCAATTTTTTTATATCTATATATTTACTATTATATAAATAATGTGCTGACTTCGAGTATATATAATATAATATATATATAATATATATATTAACAATTATCACCATTATTTATTTTAATTAAACATTTGAACAAGGAAAAGATGGATTTTGTTTAACCATTTTGTTGTTACTACTGTTGTTTGAATAAATTTAAATATAAGTTTATAAAGGATTATTGAAACTCATTCATATTACAATACCGTAAAATCTTTTTATTTGTTAATATTTCATCTGAAATTGGTTGAAACAAATTTCAAGTAGTTTTTTGAAAAAACTAATAACTAAAAGGTAATTATTAGTTAAAAATAAATAATTACGGCATAATAGTTAAATATCTATTATTTTGTACACAAAAGTAAGGAGAATACAAACAAGTTATGCATAAATTATAAGCTAACATCTAAATCCTCAGCGTTCCAAGTGGTGGGTTAAAGAACTAATAATGCACAAGTAAGTGAATGACATCCTGCATACATATAAACTCTATAATGCTTTCATTATACGGATATTTTATAACAACTTTTAAATTTAATTTTACTAATTTATGTAATTAAATATTGAGAGCTGACCTGACATTATTTAGTTGAAATATTTGTTAAAGTTACTGGAATGGAGTTAAAGTTAAAGGATGGATGTTTGATTTTTGAGGTTGATCAGTGAGTTTGTCTTGATTTAGTTTACAGGACTGCTAGCTTGACTGAAGAAAGGGAAGGTAAATTACAAAAATGTGATTACGGTAGTGAAATGGAGCCAGGAAAAATGTGTACGTTAGACCCAGAAATGTTCAACCCTTGTGTCAACACAAACTATTTTGGATATCGCAAAAAAGAGCCTTGTGTTTTCATTGAATTACAAGCGGTAAGTACTTATTATTTTAATCAATTGTTCTACATAAATAGAAGCACTAATTGAAATATTATATTTTTATGAAGTATTTAAGAATGTGGTTTTCTGAGGACCATTACTAGTTGAAAGGCATAATTCTTCTTTAAACATTCTAATTTTCTATAGTTTGAATTTTTTTCTCATATATTTACGTTTCAGGCAAAAGACTGGATTCCAAAATATTACAATTTAACAGTATCTCTTCCTCGCAAAATTAAACCAAAATCATTATAAAATCTATTACTTTATCGTCGAATTTAATTCCCTCACATTACTGCTGCTACTACCGTCTTTTTCTGAAAATAGGACACTGTTTTACTTTCTTTTTTAGGTCCAAAATACATGCTAGGGCTTATTTTGGGGGAAGGGCTTCTGTCTAGTACAATAAGTAAGTAATAGGTAATAATTAGACACAAGACTGAAATCAGAAACGTTGTACCAGCACTGTCACTCCATGTAGACTGCTGCCTTCTGTTATACTTTTAAGGTAAATTCTACTTTATATATTCTAGGAATTATGTAAAGGAATTATATAAAGGAATTATATAATTATATAAATTTTTGAACGTGCCTCTGCAGTGTATGAAACGAACTGTACAGGTCAACAAGAAATTTGACAGAATATTTTGTTTCAAACAATTCTCTGAAATATTAGGGCAACTGGTGATACCTACTAAATTCAACTATTTCTTTAACGAATTATATTTTTCACATTATTTTTGGAAGAGGGCTTATATTCTAAAAAGTTCCCAAAATCAGAGTAGGGCTAATTTTCGAGGGATGTCTTATTTTCGGAAAAAGACGGTATAAACCTTCATAGTACTTTTAAAACGCCTTAAGCTAGCCAAATATATTATAATCAATTTTCAATCCCAAATCTTTACGTATATAACTTAATAAATGGTTAAGTTGAGGTAACTGCTGTTACAAAACACTTAAAGCCTTAAGACACATTTGCAATACCACTTAGGCTATTTTTTTACTTTACTATAAGTAAAGTATAGTGATCGTGAAAAAATTCGATCTCGAGATTTTGACGGAATTACATGTTTTGAGGTCCCAGAAGTCGTTTTATGACGTTTTTACGATGATGTCTGTGTGTGTGTGTGTGTGTGGTGGGTGGGTGGATGGGTGGGGGGTGGGTGGGTGGGTGGGTGGGTGCGTGTGTTAGCATTGCTTGTTACCACGCTACGGTCCAGAATCTTTGATGGATGAAATTGATATTTTCACAAAAATGGGCCATTAAGACGAAGATCCCTATTGTTTGGGAAGAATTATGCATGATGGGAAAGTCACTTTTTTTTGCAATACAAAAAACGTTTTTTTTCAACATTTATTTCTCCTAAACGAACGATTTGTGTTTTCAGAATTGTTTTTTTTGACGCTAAACGGCTATATTTAAAAAAATTATCGAAAATGTTTGAACCAAAAATGGAACAAAAATTAGCAATTCAAAAAAAAAAAATCATCAAGTTCAATTACGGAACAGAGCAATAACGATATAAAAAATCTTTGTTTATCCTAGATCACTGCTTACTTGTCGAATGTTTTGTATTTTTTTACATTGTTTACATTGACTTAGAAATTTTTTGAGCGAATCCACTGAGATAAAAATGATGTTTCTAATGGAAAAAATGAAATATATTATTGGCTTATAAGAGATGTAAGAGGAATAATATTGTCCAGGTAAATGATAACACTCATTAAAAAAAAAATCGTATATATTGTTATTTGACAAAGGGGAAGGAAAAAAATCTTATTAAATACTAAAAAGCCATAAAATTCCCAGTATAGTAATTCTGTTTAAAACAAAAATGTAAAAGATAATTCAAAATATAATCTTTCGTTTAGAGATTAATAACTGTAATATCGTACATATTTTCCTTAATTAACAAATCACCTTAAAACAACATTATCCTCGCAGTTTAAGATGTTTTTCAGAGAAAAAAAGGGATTTTTTTACTGTTTTAAATTTGAAAAATTTTACATTATATTCAATGTAGAAGGATGTTAAGTAAACGATGTAAGAAATCTACTGGCTATTTGAACAATAGCCATGTTCTCTTGTAGGATAATATTTCGTTTCAAGAAATGTTCACATTGGTTTTTCAAAAATGTTATTACTGCTGTAGTTATACTAATGAAATTATTTGCAATAATAAATTATTTGTGATGTACAAAAATAAGCTTAAAATTGATTGTCCTTCAATCACTATCTGTACTACCTCACGAATGCAAAGCTAATAATTATTATCCATTTAGATATTTAATGTTTATGCTTAAATGATACGTTATGTTTTATATACTCAGAAATTTGACATTAAGTTACTTATAGTAAAAGTAGTGTGTAGGCACTCCAGATTTTTTTACTTTACTATAAGTAAAGTATAGTGATCGTGAAAAATTCGATCTCGAGATTTTGACGGAATTACATGTTTTGAGGTCCCAGAAGTCGTTTTATGACGTTTTTACGATGATGTCTGTGTGTGTGTGGGTGGGTGGGTGGGTGGGTGGGTGAGTGTGTTAGCATTGCTTGTTACCACGCTACGGTCCAGAATCTTTGATGGATCAAGTTGATATTTTACACAAAATGGGCCTCATAAAGACGAAGATCCCTATTGTTTGGGAGAATTATGCATGATGGGAAAGTCACTTTTTTTTGCCAAAAACCCGGTTTTTTTAAAACATTTATTTCTCCTAAACTGATAACCCTAGAGTTTTGAAATTTTGACATTATCTTTGAGGTTACAAATGGAACAAACGAAAATATATTCAGAATTTTAAAACAACAGGAAATATTTTTTTTCAATAAAATGTAAAAATTTTGACTTATAATTCAATCTCAAACCTTGTGAGAGCGATACAAGCCATACTGTTTGACGGACAAGAATGAAACTATGCCTATAAATAGAACATTATATGGAGAATGAGTTGAGATATTTTTTTCTAAAATTACATTCGCTAAAGGGGCGTTACAGTACGATTTGTGTTTTCAGAAAATGTTTTTTTGACGCTAAACGGCTCGTTAAAAAATAATGAAAATTTGACCAAAAATGGAACAAAAAATTAGCAATTCATAAAAAAAAAATCATGAAGTTTCAATTACGGGAAAGAGCAATAACGATATAAAAACTCTTTGTTTATCCTAGACTAAGAGATCACCTGCTATACTTGTCGAATTTTTTGTATTTTTTACATTGTTTACATTGACTTAGAAATTTTTTGAGCGAATCCACTGAGATAAAATTGATGTTTCTAAATGAAAAAATTAAATTGTTTATTGACTTATATGAGATGTAAGAGGAATAATATTGTGCAGGAAAATGATAACACTCACTCAAAAATTCGTATATATGTTATTTGACAAAGGGGAAGGAAAATGATCTTATTAAATACTAAGAAGCCATAAAATTCCCAGTATAATAATTCTGTAAAAAACCAAAAATGTAAAAGATAATTCAAAATATAAATCTTTCGTTTAGAGATTAATAACTGTAATTATCGTACATCTTTAATTAACAAATCACTTAAAACAACATTTTCTTCGCTGTTTAAGATGTTTTTCAGAGAAAAAAAGGGTATTTTACTGTTTAAATTTGAAAATTTTACTTTAATATTCAATGTAGAAGGATGTCAAGTAAACGATGTAAGAAATCTACTGGCTATTTGAACAATAGCCATGTTCTCTTGTAGGATAATATTTCGTTTCAAGAAATGTTCACATTGGTTTTTCAAAAATGTTATTACTGCTGTAGTTATACTAATGAAATTATTTGCAAATAATAAATTATTTGTGATGTACAAAAATAAGCTTATAAATTGATATGTCCTTCAATCACTATCTGTACTACCTCACGAATGCAATGCTAATAATTATATCCCATTTAGATATTTATGTTATGCTTAAATGATACGTTATGTTTTATATACTCAAGAAATTTGACATTGAGTTACTTATAGTAAAGTAGAGTGTAGGCCACTCCAGATTTTTTTACATTGTTTACATTAACTTAGAAATTTTTTGAGCGATTCCACTGAGATAAAATTGATATTTATAAAGGAACAATTTAAATTGTTTATTGACTTATATGTGATGTAAGAGGAATAATATTGTGCAGGAAAATAATAACACTCACTCAAAAAATTTGTATGTATATTATTTGACAAAGGGGACGGAAAATGATCTTATTAAATACTAAGAAGCTTATTATTATTATTATTTTAAAGATTAAAATTCCCAGTATAATAATTCTATAAAAGACCAAAAATGTAAATGATAATTCATAATTGGAATCTTTCGTTTAGAGATTAATAAATGTAATTATCGTACATCATTAATTAACAAAGCACCTTAAAATAACATTTTCTTCGCAGTTTAAGATGTTCTTCAGAGAAAATAAGGGTATTTTCCTGTTTTAAATTTGAAAATTTTACTTTAATATTCAATGTATAAGGATGTCAAGTAAACGATGTAAGAAATCCACTGGCTGTTTGAACGAAAGCCATCCTCTTGTAGGAGAATAAGTCGTTTCAAGATATGTTCACTTTGGCTTTTCAAAAATTTTATTACTGCTGCAGTTATATACTAATGAAATTATTTGTGATGTACAAAAATAAGCTTATAAATTGATATGTCCTTCAATCACTATCTGTACTACCTCAGGAATGAAAGGCTAATAATTATATCCCATTTAGATGTTTACGTTATGCTTAAATGAGACGTTATGTTTTATATACTCAAGAAATTTGACAATAAATTACTTATAGTAAAGTAGAGTGTAGGCCACTCCAAATTTTTTTAAAATGTAATGATATAAATTTCTTATGAACACATATGGTATTTATAAAAATTTAAAAGAATGTGATTTTCCGAGGACCATTACTATCTCAAAGGCATATTCCTCTTCAAATGTTCTAAATAAATACAGTTTGTTTTTTTCTCATATGTGTACGTTTCAGCCAAAAGACTGGATTCCAAAATACTACAATTCAACAGCATCTCTTCCTAGAAAAATTGATGGAAAGCTTCGAGACCACATTGATTTGATTACAATAGATTCAAAACTGGTAATAAAAAAAATATAATTCTACTGCAGTTTTACCATTGTTTTTAACAAATTTTCAATCACCATTTTATTAACAACGTTGAGTTTCTTTGAAAGAGTGTTGGAGACGTTTATAATTTTCCACATTACCAATATACCATAAATACCTAAATTGTTTTTCACGACTAGTTTGATCTACTCATCAGACATTTTCAAGAAACCTTAAATCTAGCGGTTAAACATTCACATTCTTATCTTCTTGTCAAACGTTAATGTTAATACTCCAGGTTAATAATTGATAATACAACTACTTGACAATACTACCAGTTTGTGTGGCTTCTTTGAGATAAGCCACACAAACTGGTAGTATTGATAAGTAGTATTAACATCAACGTTTGACAACGGGATGAGAATGCTAATGTTTAAGTGTTAGATTTAGCTTTGCTTGAAAATGTCTAATGTGAGGACGATACTAGGGAAAAACAATTAAGGTGAAGTGTTACACCAAATGGAATATTTGAATGTTAGGAAGAAGTGTCGTGGATATGAAAGGTTCTTGAAGAAGGAAGTTGCTTCGAGATATGGCTTCTTTTTAAAGAAGTGTCTATTAAAGAACTGTTCCCTAAATTCACAAATATATAGTTTAATAAATAAGCTTGTTCAAAATTAAGAGATTGATCTAGCTACTATAGAATGGATTAAAAAATGCCGAAGGTATTTACAAACGATATTATTGTTTTTTATATGTTCCTTAATGAAATTTATAATATATTTTATTGTAGGATTATTCTTGTTCTATTTCAACACATAGGCAACACGTTTATACTCTTATTTTTAAACATATTTTTTTATTTTCATAACCACTAAAAGTAGGAACAGAAAAGAATACATTTTTAAACACTTTTGATGGTTACTTCATTTTCAAATAATTGAATTCTGCACATGTCTCTTCGTTTTTAAAGAAATACCTAGGTTTTAGAGAGGTAGATACACAAACAATATATATATAATCATTAAGTAACTTACAATTTTCATATTTTCTCATTTTATTGGGGGTGATTCGGTTTTCTTAACATGTTTATCGTTTTTCAGACTACATGTATAACAATTTTCAAAACAATTTATTTTTAATGACCTTGTTCTAATACAATATTAACTTTATTTCTTATAATTATTACCTTTACTTACAAAACTCTTATAATATGACCAATGCATATTTCAGCCGACTGTAATATTAACACGGTTACATAAAGCTATAAATCCCTGAATCTTTGAAAATGTCATTTACAAATATTAACTTCTACTCCCAGAAGATTTTTCAAGTCGAATGGAAATGTATGATTTTGTAAGTTGTCGTTAATCGTAAAAATGTTTCATAATAAAATGGACATTACAAATAAATTGTTATACATGGTGTCTTAAAGATGAAAATTGTTAAGTTATTTAAGGAAACATGTTTAAATAAAGGTCTACCTCCAACACATACAACACACATACATATGTATTATATATATACCCTAGTTATGTTTTGTGTATTTTATATACTACAATGATTTGTATTCTAACTTGAAATCTCTAAATGTATTTCACAAAAGCATACCTGTTTCTTGTGAATATGTTGATTTCATTTAATTTCAAATAAATGCTACAGTGAAATTCTCAAGGAATTATATGTTGATTAATTTCAGTGGGAAACAGTGTGGTTATCTTGCAACGGAATAACTTTGGCTGATGTCGAATTCATAGGATTGGTTAAATATCTACCTAATCATGGATTTCCCGGCTATTATTTTCCCAACCCAGGTCAAGGATATCTAAACCCAATTATGGCCGTTCAGTTTAAATATCCGAAGAGTAAGTTATAAATGTTCTTTTATTCATTTAAAGAACTCTGTAACTATGTCTATTTCACCCCAACTCTATTTGTTTTTAAGAATAAAAGCTAGTTATATGCACAAATATAATAAGATGAATTAAGGTCCATATGCACTACATCAGTATATGTAAATGATAGAGAGGATATGCGTAAGTATTTCAAAGAAGAGGTTCTATAATTTTTGTACTATTTACCTTTACATGCCATTCATCATTAGTAATGCAATTGATAATTAAAACACAATTACATATTACCATGGAAGTGATACCTCTAAAATAATTATAGATACGGATTTTAAATCTTATCAAAATGGATTGTAAAAATGAATGTCTCCTGAGAAAATATTAAATTTACAAATTATTTTATAATTTATACATTGCAAACACTGTTTTATTCACTAATATGCGGGTTATATTTTGAAACATGCCGTTAATACATCATAAAATGTATTTGGACACACTAAGCCACCTTAACTTCTTGGTTATATGGTACGAGGGCGGTTTGATAAGTCCGTGACCTTTTGAATTAAACAAAATTTTTTCGGCAAACAAAACATTTTATTTTTCTACATAGTCACCTTTTAGCTCGATACCCACAGCAACCCACTGTTTCGATTGTTCCTTGGTCTCTGGCGTGTTGTGATGGATCTATGTTTCGTCCACGACTGAATTCGTCCAGAATTTTTTCGCTGATAAATTCGTCCAGATTACGAATGAACATCGACAAACACTCTTTTGAAGTGGTCAAACGATTGTGCTTATGGTCAAGTGTGAGCGATCGCGGCACCCATTTCGCAGAGAGTTTTTTCATGTCCAAATATTCGTGTAAAATATAATCTGCCCGTTCAGTTGAGATGCCTACAACATGAGCCAACTCTTGCACTTTCATTCTCCAATAATCCAATACCATTTCATGGATTTTATCAACGACTTCCGGTAACCATTTTACCAACTTTTTTACGTAAAAAGTAATCCTTTATCAGAACACGAAATTCATTTTTTTCCATTTTTGTAAAAATACACGAGGTTATCTGCATTGAATCGCTATCAAACACCGACTGTACGTGGTAGCTGGCTCATAATTAGATAGTTGTCCACTAATAGATTACAGCACTGTTGCATTTGGAGTAACTGCGCGGGAAATTCAAAAGCCACTGACTTATCAATCCGCCCTCGTACAATAAAATGGTACCGAACCGAATTTAATCACTTATATTCACTTTAGCCTTTCAGTTGTTCCATAAAAATAGCACAACAACGTTTTTGTGCAAAAAAATATTGGCTTTAGGCCATGTCATATAAATAAAGCTTAGCAGTTTGCGATATCAGGTGCCTTGCCATCGTCGCTTCAAAGAGGGAACAGAAGGGTTTATATTTTAGTAAAAAAGTTTTATTAATTAATTACTACACTTTAGTTAAAATGCATTGGTTAAATTGTTTCAGTGGGGATTGTGATTAATGTAGAGTGCCAAGTGTATGGACCAGACATAACCCTCAACAGAGAGAAGAAACTGGGAACCGTTACTTTTGAACTTTTAGTCGACTGATTACATGAATATTTTTCATAAGCGTTCTTGCTGTTATCTGCTTAATTGTTACTTTGCGATTCATTATAACCAGATGTAAATAAAATAAGTTACTGCTAACTTTATTTATCTATTCGATTGAATGAGAGAACATTACTCCTTAATTTACAGACCAAAATATAAATCTGTTTAATAGCCTACAGATGTTATTACGTTTCATGCTTAAATGTTCTTTTAAAACCCTAGATTTAAAAAAAAAATTAAATCTATTGTGATTCCAATAAATACCACTTCTATCTAACGCCGGCGGATAGAACTAAAAGATATGTAAGTAGTGCTTCCTAAATACTAGGTAAACGTTGAAACTCATTGAATTTAAATTTTTCTGGCTTAATAGCTATACCCTATTAAATAGGGTCTATTTCTTAGGAAGTTATAAAAAAAATTAGAAATACATTCCATAATATTATAATGATGTAATTCACTCTTAGATCAATTGCCCAACACTCTATTTTCACCCATAAAATGACCTTTAAACAGTTTGCAGTAAGAAACCTGGAAAAAGCTGCCAATAACATTAAGTAAATCTGCTTTAGAGAAAGAATCAGTTATATTTTCCAGCATTAAAAAGACTATTGTAATCAAATTTCCATATTTTGAGTTTTACATTAAAAAAATTGCAATTAGGGTTCAAAAGGACACTGAAGTTCTGTTATCTAGAACACAGAGGGGACTGCCCTGGAAACTTTCAAGAGTTACTGCCGTCTATTAAAAGTCTTGGATTACTTTAAAACCAAGTCATTAGTGGCTAATTACAACTATACGAACCTCATTAGCATAGTTGGACTTTTTATCAACTATAATATAACTTCTGTTATAGTGTGGTATTTACTGCTATTGGGAGTTTCAAAAAATTACGCTTCCACACAAAAAAAAATGTGTAATATGAAAACTAACAACTAGTTTCAGACACTTACTGTTTTTCTTCATCTTCCCTTCAGATGTCAGTCCCATAGACCAATATCTTAAGAGTACAGACGTAAACCTGAAGAAGAACACTAAGTGTTCGAAATGTATTGTTAGTTTTCATATTAAACTTTTTCTTTTGTGAGGGGACAAAATTTTTTAAAATTCCCCATCACAATTATAATTTATTTTTAATTACACTTTCTTACAACTAAATATTTTGCAATTTACATTTTCAATCATTTAGGTCAATATCTTTCTTTTCCAAACTGTGGGTCGCTGTGCAGCTATAGAGAAGTCGCAGCAATTTTGCAAATATTTTTATTACAATTGATAGTTACATATTTTTAAAGTGAATCATATTTTTGGATTTTTAAACTCTTCACGAAACCATTTCAAAAGTCCCAACAAGCAGAAAAAAATCAAAATATAAAAATATTTCAATATTTACATTGTACAAGAGGAGGAGTTCTTTGGAGTTAATGGTGTGAAGTCTCATTATTTAAAATATGATTCAATACTGAACACTTTTGGTACCAGATTTGATTCCAAGAAACATAACGATGTGGCCTAATCAGTAAGAACAGCCACATTGTGTATTACATATGAATACTGCAGCTACGAAAAGCATGAAAGCAAGCAAGTTAAATGGCATTGGAATATGTAAATATTCTCTGTATTTATAATACTGAATATTCATAAAAGCCATTCGACTTTTCTAAAAGGGAACTAGAAGAAATTCATAATCAGACAAACTTTTCTTATTAAACTTATGATGATAAGAATCGTAAGAATATAATCATAAGAATGATTTCATTTCTTATGATGATATTCTTAGAATCATCATGTGTAAGGAATCTCACTCAACTGTAAAAATTTTAGCGCTTAAAGCTAGCTATATTAGATATACATGTTAATTTAACTTTTTTCCATTTTACAGATAATAGTAACTACTTATGCAAACTTCTAATGTTATTATTAAATTAGATATAACAAATTTGTGTGACTGGAACTTTTTTGATAAAAATTTTATTGTTCTAGCTCTTCGATTAGCCCCCAAAAAAAAATCATTTTCTGAAATCATGAATCTACCTTAACAATTAATTATATTTTAAAAATAACCTTAAAAATATATTTTGTTAAACACATCAACAAGTATTCAGTTCATGCCCTCAAGAGGTGCTAGTTTTAGGTATATTTCATTACGATTATTCAAACGGTGTGATCTGCATCGTGTCCTCAATGTTTGGAATCAATCATAAGTCAACAATTTTATATTTATTGAAATAAACACCTCTCCATTTCAGTTACGGTTTCTATCAGTCTCATAAAAAACAATAAAGTTCCAATTCTCTGAAGTAACAGTTTAGGAGAAGAAAAAAAATATTGTTTAAAATTACATTTAGAGTTTTCCATAATGCAATAATTGTCCAGATATACACTATACACTAAAATATGAATTTCATCCATCTAATGATATGGTGATTGTAACGTGCCCACAACATCAAAAAATGAAAAAACGTCAAAAAAAAACTATGGGATCTCAAAACATATTGAAAGTTTTAAGATCACTATACTTTATTTAGAGAAAAGTAAAGTGGACTTTGGGGACCTCAATATTTGTAATTCCGTTAAAATCTCGAAATCGAATTTTTCCATTATTATTACACTAACATAATGTACTGATCCGTACCACGCATCAGAACTTATATAAGATTAAATTGGCGCGAGATATGAAAACGTTATATGATAACGGTAAAGCCGCTGGGGTAATGATGTTAGAGCTAAACTGAGGACTGTTTCTAACCTGAGCCCTCGTAAGGACCGAGCGCTGCTAACGCAGTGGGTGAAATCCAAGCACTAAACTACTTCAGTAGTTTACTGAAGTTTCAGTTTTAGTAGTTTTGAAGTAGAAAACTACTTCAGTACTCTAATTTACCTTACACTCCAATGTATCAATCCGGTAATGTAGTTCACCTCTTACTAAAATGGGTCTAAAATAACAAACAAGTCAAGCTTTCTGTCCGCAGTAAAGGTAAAAGCCTACAAAGTATTTTCGAATTTCATACTTAATGGTCAATGCCTAAATTCATGTTGAATACGCCTATTCCCATTACATCGCCGATTCTAAGCAACATTGAGAGGGGTTTCCACTTAGACAGGTGACACCAAGTGTACTTAGCACTGTTATGTGGCTCACCCTGGTTACAAAAATTGGCGACACTTCCATCTCTCCTCAAAACCTTTATTAATTAGGCTGGGCATTGGACAAAAGAATTAACTGCGTGTAATCAAATCATTTACAGTGTATACTATAATGTACCAATGTGACAATTTTTGTTATTGCTATGTTGCTTTTACTATTGCTGTTTCAGATGAATCCTTAAAACAGATTTCTAATATTCGATTGTTTTAACTGAACTATTATTTCAATAATAAATATCCATCATTTATAAAAAAAAACTGCCTCCAATTAGAACAATTAAGAAAAGAAACAAAGAAAACGGCAATTAACTTTTGTTAAAAATAATTGTGACTTTTATCTGGGTGCAGTTTAATTGTAAGCTGAGTATTGGGGTGTCCGGAGACGAGGTTGACTGAAATTGGTTTCAGATAAGGCTCATTACTCAACCTCAGTCCAGAGGGGAACATGAGCTACTGACAAGGTCAGTCTTTCATCAAGGATTAAACCCCTTGCTAATGCTAATTATAATTCAGGGTCAAATATATTGTACATTGTTTTAATAAATATAAGTTGGTAGTTTGGGTTGACAACGGAAAGAACAAACGAGTTTTTTTACACTTATGTTCTCCTCCAAATTTCGATTACCAAGGTCTGAAGTTGGAATCTAGCAAAGATGTCAAGTTGTTTCCATTTAAGAAATCAAAAATCTCTGTCACTCTTTAGAGACTCGCCGTTTAAAATCTGTGTCATCCAAAACTCTGACAAGGTAGAGACCTCACTAAAAAAGGTTGTGAAAGACCTTATTTAAGACTCCTGTTAAAGAACCAACCCAGTAATGTTTGCAAAGCTTTAAGACTGTTCTTCTCCTATTGGGAACATGCTCTTTGAACAATCCCTACTTAAACTATTTAAGGAGGTGCAAAAGCTAGTAAACTTCACTATCTTCAACAGCAATAATAAAACTTGTAACGTAAAACCAGATAAAACTTGGGGTTGTTATAGTAAGCTACCTGCCCTCGATTTGGTTATCTACCACTTACGATATCGTTCTATAGTAAACAACGCAAAATTCTCCACAAATATGCTAGAAAAAAAAATATTCTTTAAATGTATTGATTTAGAAAAGTCAACATTTACTGTAATTATATATTGCAAATATTGATATACTAAAAAAGAAAAGAGGAGTACCTCAACAGCATTTGCAATCTCATTTAAACCATTACTGTTGGAAAATTCTGAGAAAACAAGATGATATATTTTCAGCTTTCTTGAAAGATGTAATTTATATTTACAAACAGTAATAGAATACATTTCTGACGGGTTATTGTATTGTATATTATACTTCTTTTAATTTTGTAAACTTTGAAGAAGTTGTAAAATTTTTATGTAATGAGTGTTAATAATTTCGAATAAAAGTACCCCTACAACTGTTCATTATTTACAGTAGATACCATAATGAGTGGTAGATATCATACTATAGTAGAAAACCTATAAAGTCAAAGTGCTTGATAAGTATCACATTTTTAAACATATTATAAGATATTAATATTAAACAATAACCAGATTGTTACCAAAATTGCAATTTCTTTGGAATGAAATGAAACTTTTTTTATATGAAAAAAATTTAACTTTTTCGTTTTCCTAAAGATCTGTTCACATAATTTTCATTAAAATCTCTGTAATTTTAGACTTTGATTTGACAATTAATATGCATAAGGGGGAATCCAATTCGAAATTATCATTCAGAGTCAAAAGTTCAAGAAACTCTTCTATAAAAGGGATAAATTAACTTTTAAGGTACTCTGATTACTTGATACGAATATTAAACAAACTACAGTAAAATATAGATAATACATATTAAATTTAATTAGAACTGGTTAAACTAAGAGAGAGAGAAAACAGAAAAATAAAATTGATTTTTTAAATAAATAGGCAAGAGGAACTTGCAGTTTTACAGCAGCACACCTGGTGGCAAGACGAGCAAGCTTTATAAAATGCAGCTGAATTTACTCGTATTTGCATGTGACTAAAGATTGTATTGAGGACATATTGATATTTTACATTATTATCTGATATGTTTATCCATTTAACTTTCCAAATGACCTACCTCAAAGAATGACCTAATCAGCTAAGACAAAGGTGCAAATATTTAAAAAAATAATGTAAATAAAACAATGTTCTAAAATAAGGAATATATAGACTATAACATTGTAAATATGATGCATTTGATTATTAATTAGATCAAATTACAATATAAAAAACAAAGATAATATGTTAATTAATTAACACTATCTTAATTAATATTGCCTTAATTATGATATCACAAATTTAATGATAATTATAATATTATAACAAAAAAAGATATATTAAATTTAAATAATGTATGTTTTGTTTTACTGTGAATCATACAGTAATAACAAGCTCCCTCTCAGTTACTTCTCATGAAAACATTTTAAAACACACACACACACACACACACACACACACACACACACTCATACAGAAAACCAATTTACAAAATTTATTTTATTCAACAAAGGGGACTTTTAAAGCGCTTATTTTCCTTGAGAAATCGATTTCAAAATTTTGGCCCAAAAGGAATACTTTTATTTTACTATATTTCATTTAGAAAGTAAATGAAAGTAACAATGTTTTAATTTTATCAATAAGAATGTAATTTATCAAAAATTAAGAAACAGGATACTAGTATCAATCATTTTTTAAAATCAGGAGATTTTTTTGAAAAAAAAATGTATATTTTAAACAAATCTAAATTGATGATATTTGACTGTTTTAGGCTAATGCTATTGAAGATCTTGTCTCCCTAGTCTTCGTGTCAATTGTCCTTTGAAAGAGGTTAACTTAAATATCTGAGAATCAACAGAGGCCAATGACCCTTACTTTCATTCCCTTAAAGCCTAAAGAGGTTTATGGAGGGAAAAGAAAATTGAATTTCAATTCAAGGAAAATCTATATATATGATGTTAAATGTGTTTACTTTTACTACTTAGTGAACGATTTTCTATTCCTATGCCTTTTATAACAGTGTGATCGGGTAATTCCAAGATAATAATTTCCAAAATAGAATTACTTTCTATGAAGTTTATGTCTAAGACATGGGGTTACTCAACTTACTAATAAAAACAAAATATCATGGAAGTAATATTTCAGTTCATAAATTGTGCTTTGAATTACTTTATGACCTTTTATCATTTTAGAAAGAATAATTAAGGTATCCAGGTACAAATCTTTTACATAAACTACTTTTTTCAAACACGTAAAGTTCATTTTCTGAATACATCTACAATATTAACCTGGGAGCATTTAGAAATTAGGTAACTTATAAACTTTTGCATATTCGTAAGTTACTTAAATTTGCTGTACCCTCTAGTCAGTTTCTACAGGTAACCGGAAGAAGAATACTAGGTGTTCAAAGTGCTTTGTTTGTATAAACAAATTTTATGAGTGGTTCATTAATGTTTTCCATAACATGTCCTCGGATTCCTGATATGACCATTAGCAGGCATTTTCGAGCACTTAAGCAACACCATAGAATTCAGGCAAATAACCCCTCTCTATATTAATATTTTTATATTTTTAGGTTTTAATATTGTCAAAAATTATTATAATTTTGAAGAAAAAAAACTATAAAAATGTATTAGTTGTATAATAATGGAAGATATGAACGTATTTGTCTGACTAGTATCTCAATTAAACTCGCTGATGGATATTCAAGTCAATGTCATGTCAGTTGAACAAAACGAAAACACCAATTAGAAATATAATTACTATTCATACAGTGCCAGCTCTTAATATCTCTAGATTCTATTTGGATGTTCAGATTGGATTTTTGTTTTAATGTAACAATTTCTTTACAATTTGAGGCATTTATGATAGCAGGAATAAAGTTTAAATCCTTTGCTTAACAATTTCTTTTTTAGGGTATCTTAAGATTTAGCAGAAGAAAGGTACCTGTAGTCAGATTTAAAGCCTAACCTTTTGTGTTGTTTATACAGCCGGTAACTGTTTCTAGGAGAGGATCGTCTTTGCTGACTACCATGTACAAGGGATACTTTATCTTCAGTAAGATGGGGTCTAATCAACTAATTTGACTTAGTTGTACTGCTTTGACCACAATGATCGTTTTTTCTTGGTTACTGGTTACTTCCGTGATATGGCTGGAAAGCTGGGTACACGTTTTAATATCAAAACAGGTTACTGGTTACTACCTCCGATGTGGCTTCACCTTGTCGTGGTGGGGGAGAGGGGTTAACATGCCTAGGTGGTTGTTTCCTAACGGCATGAACTAAGAAAGGCACAACTGGGCGGATGGTTAGTCTGGAGCGTCCAATCGTTCGTTAGCTGGTTTGGTGTTGATTCGTCCATATTAGTCTGATGTGGCTAACGTCTATCTTTTTAAATAATTTCTCTTGCGGGGCTTGGTAGGGTGATAAGTCTGCTCGATGAACCCTGGAATTGCCTCTTGCGGATATTACCTGTCGTTTTCAAGAATTCTTTCTCAATGTTGTGGTACACAGCGAATTTAGCTGATCCACTGGATCCTCGTTCTCGGGCAGGTGGCCGGGAGTGGAAGGTCCTCTCAGTCGCTCACTTCTTTGGGGGCTGGGTCCCAAAGCCCTATTTTTTTCTTTCGGCTAGCACCTGCCTTTCCTGAGACTATTTCTTGCCCCCTCAGTAGGATTTGGCAACTGCGGTTGCCTATTAGGCTCATGATTCATTCGGCCGTTGAGGTTGGGGCTGTTATGGTCGACATAGGTTTGTATCGGCCGGTTGGATGGGATTGCCGTTTGGATGCTTCTCCTTCCTTTTCCCGATACCTTTTCTTGTAATCTCTTACTCCTCTTAATTACCTATATATCTCAATTCTCCAATCACTGTTACTCTTGTTTTTCTCTTTCATTTTTTAACTGCAATTCTAGATGATCTCTTTAATAAAGAAACCACCAGTCTTATACAGACTAAAAGGCTATATTTACACCTGTTGATGGCACATCTTTGCTATCCATTGAACCAACAGTTAACACATAGATGTATTAATCCAGTAACATCGGAATGGATTAATAAAATGCCACCACAATGAATAATTTTTTTAATTATAGGCTATACTTCAAATGAAATTAAGATCGCTAAAGACAGTACGCAGGGGTTTGTGGGGTTTCATTTTGTGGTCCTTAGTTGTGAGTGATGTACTACATATTCTAAGGCATCATGATTACAATACACAAGGACATGCCTGTGACCTTGAAATTATAAGAAGATCAAAATCAAGTTAAACTTAAACATAATTGTTGATTTAAGCTTTAAAAAAAGAAATCTGAATATAGTTTAAACAGTTAATTTGATATGTGAGTACAAAAGAATTCTTTCAACTATATAGAATAAAGTCAAAATAACCATACCATTCATGATACTGGTCAGGAAGAAGATTGGATGTCTAGGGAGTGTGATGCAATAACTGCTGTAGCACCCTGTTACATAATTTATTGTCAGACTTAGTTCTCAATATCTATTCCTATGGAAGAACTTCATTGGTTTGGGTAATATTAAAGCATGTGAAGGAACGTTGTCGTTGTTTATGATAATACAGTTGGTATTTTTATGCAACATCTCCAATGATTAAAGAAACATAAAATGCCAGATTAGGTACTATCGAATTACCTAATACTACTGAGAGTAATATTAACATTTTAGTCAAATAAGAATCATCATAAAGGGCAACATATCTATCAGTCAGAAAGGAGAAAGATGTGGGTATAAAATCACTTATAACTAACCTTACATTTCACAAGGAAAATGAAAATGAGTTAAGCTTTCATTTAAAATATTCATCTAGAACTATCAAAGGTACAGAAGTTTCGTTTAGACGAAACACTAAATATACATATACAATTCCAAAAAGCACAAAAGCAATATTTTGATGCAAAAAATTCTTTAGTAGAACATGGGGTCTTAACACCAAAACTTCTCTTTGGATCTACAAAATTATTATCTTAGCTGTCATAAAACCTATGGTAGCATTGGCATCAGTTGTGTCATATACAAAATTCGGACGTTTCCAGAGATAACTGGAGTATCTGTTCTATCTTCAGGATGGAAAAATTGATAAACGTCACCTAATTAGTTGTTTTAAAGAATGTTTAATTTGATGTCCCTTGAGACTGGTACATAATGAAAGGGGGGATATAAATAAGAGATAAGTTAAAAAAATAGAATCGTAAATTAAGATTTGGCCTTTGAGGGGTATAGTTGCTGATTGTTACAATACCTCACAAAGAATATCTTACAGAAGCTGTTAAAGTGAAAACGTTGAGAAATGATTTTATGATTTTTAACGAGTTTGATATTATGTTAACTTATGGTAAAGTTACGAACAGGCCAATCTAGATTTCTAATTTTCCCCCACTATTGACAGAAGCTAAAATTATGGTTTAATTTATCAGATATATGTACTGTTCTTAATTACTAAATTTCTCCGACTGTATCTCAATTAGTTCTTCCTTTCTTCTTTTTACATCTTTTTCGCTTTCCTTTTACCTCTTTCTCTCTTCACATACTGCCTTTCATGTTCCTTCTTCATCATTTTCATCAAAACAATGTACCAACTGTAATTCCTCTCAGACACCTCACATCTCATCTTAAGTTATCATCATTTTAATTTACACTTAACTCCTTTGGAATTATTTTGATTGAGATTCACACGAAATTCATATCTCTCTCAGTTATAATAATTAAGGAAATAGCTAACCTGTAGAAAATAATTTACCTAATTTTTTTAAAAGATTATGATAACTAATTGTCGATTAAAATATATTTCACAGTGACTATAACAGTTTGCGTTTTAAGTTCGAGTCATAATGATGGATAAATTAATGGGGTTTAAAGTTGAAAATAAAAGAATTGTTAGTGAATTAGATATCTGTTATTGTCTCAGATCATAATTAACATATAAATTAAAACATTAAAAACTTGTTTATGCGTCTGGGATTTTGTCGATTTGTTTTTGGTAAGAGGTTAGGATTTTGTCTTTGCAAGCAAATTTGTTGAGATATGAAAGTGCTCACGACGGGTATTCTTTGATCAGTCCTGTAAACCAGTATTATGTTGTATTTTTGACTTCTCCATTTGTGAAAAAAATGATAACATTGAATACTTTATTTACATAATCGTAACTTTAGAATCGTACTTATTGAGGCAATAAAAAAAAAAGAAACGCTCATTTATAATGAATTAGCAAGAAAAAAGAATGATTCATAAGATCCTGACCTCTGTGATATCTACACTTCTTATCTTATCACATGTCGAATGTTGCAATTAACTATCATAGACAAATATTAATCTAGGCTTGTACAAACTGCAACCCTAATTCTAATTCTGAATTCAATTAGCGTTTTAAAAATGAAGTCTGATATGAACACAATATTTTAAGGTATGATTTTAACAAAATGAAGGCAGGACATCAGTTTAATTTACAAATCCGTGAGCATTAATACTGACCTATTTTTGTATCTTTGTAAT
The DNA here is from genome assembly GCA_026182355.1 of Hermatobates lingyangjiaoensis. Classification (NCBI taxonomy): domain Eukaryota; kingdom Metazoa; phylum Arthropoda; class Insecta; order Hemiptera; family Hermatobatidae; genus Hermatobates; species Hermatobates lingyangjiaoensis. The sequence continues at coordinate 2,505,524 of JAPFBL010000024.1, forward strand.
AGTTTGAAAGTATTTTCATGTATAAAATGTTCGGTAAATATTATAATAATTCGTATTATATAAAGTCGAGGGACTCTTTTTGTATATATTATATATTGTTAAAGTTAGCCATTGTTTCTGTGTTGGGTAGTCTATATTTCCCACTGTAGATTAAGAAAAGGAATGTGGTTCTAGATGAAACACTAAATTAAATCAGGAATCCCACTGTAGATTAAGAAAAGGAATGTGGTTCTAGATGAAACACTAAATTAAATCAGGAATGAATTACTGTAATAACTAAACGAACTTATCACAACTAAGAGATGGTGTGAAAACCCTAAAGAACAAATGCATAACATGAAACTTAGTCGGGAAATACAGGTAGTATGCACAAAAATATTGAAAAAACAGCACCGTGGGTTTTTTTAAAATCATAGAAACCCTTTTTATTCAAAAAATACAACCATAGGTAAACATTGAATTAGAAAACGGAGTGGAATTTCAAAACAGTTTCAATAAAGAAGCCAAGACAAAGTGAACCTTACCTCGTATACCCTCCAACCGCTAGGTCACTCACCTCAAGGGTTAAGAGCTAATAAGACTAATCTTACCTTCCACTTTCTTAAATAGGAGATCAACAACAAGTACCCATTCATGTCCTGATGATAAGTGTGGAAAAATTGGAGCATGGCGATTATAGTAAATGTTTTATATTGGGCGGATAAAGTAACGAGACTGATATATAAAGAAATAGAGAAGCTTATTAAGAAACCGATATGGCCAAGTATGACATTTTGCTTGTATGTGTACAAATATATTAGATCTAATTTAATTACATATGTTCAAATAGATTTTGCATATGTAAAACAGTATGAAATTACATATAAGAATATAAGCAATTGTGCCTAGTAAGGCTGCTGAATATATTTATATATATTCATACTAATACATATATACACACAACACACACACACACACACACACACACACACACACACACACACACACACACACACATACACACTGGCAGGACAGATAACACTTAAAATAAACTGTGACACATAGACTGACACATAACAAAGACTCACTTTTCAATATTTCGACCGTAATGGCAGTCGTCCTCAGAAGAAGTGAATTTACGGAGGGACGACAGTCAACTAAAGAACTCACTGGGTGAGGGCTAAAGCAGTGCTGCCGCAAAGAAGAAAAATTAAAAGGAACTAAGGAGTCGAGAGTAAAGAAAAAGAATGTTATTTAAAAAGGAGAATAAAAGTGAAGAAAACAAAAAATAAAGGAAATAAATACAAAAGTAATTAAAAAATAAAATAAAAAATTAATAAAAAATAAATAAATAATTTTTTTTATTACCCTTTAAAATTATCCTTTTTTATTTTTCTGCTTTGCGGCAGCACTGCTTTAGCCCTCATCCAGTGAGTTCTTTAGTTGACTGTCATCCCTCCGTCAATTCACTTCTTCTCCTGAGGACGACCGCCATTACGGTTGAAATATTGAAAAGTGAATCTTTGTTATGTTTCAGTCTATGTGACATAGTTTATTTTAAGTACATATATATATATATATATATATATATATAGAGAGAGAGAGAGAGAGAGAGAGAGAGTGTGTGTGTGTGTGTGTGTGTGTGTGTGTGTGTGTGTGTGTTTTCTTTTGGGAGACGTAGTAGCTGCTCCATTGGCTAGTTTATTCTGATTGATTCCAGTGTTCTATGAAAAATACACAGGGTTTTAGGTCAAAACTAATAGACCAAAACAGCTATATTATTAGCACACATTGTCAATAGACAGGCTTTAAGCTTGTGTACCCTTCATCTAAATTCAAATAATATCAACTCTTTGAAATTAAGTTTAATTTTTAACTCACATATAACAAAGTTGGTATAATATTTTATCTAAGATGAGAAAGTGAAAATTTAGTTACATAAATATACACTAACAATATTAAAACAAACAAAAAATCAAATATTTTCATTGCTACTAGGAAGAACACACGAACAATATTGGCTTTTAAAGCTTTAATTTTAGTAGTATTCTTCCGTTCCTGCACAATAATCACAGATAATAAGCAAGTGCATTGAAAAATATAAATCAATAGGGAGTTTGAAAAACCTGGTTAATTGTTTTCAAGGACAAAATTCCAAACATAATAGCTTGATGTCTGTCATCGCTAATGAACAAACTTCCTGACCAGCCGACCTACTTTGTACTCCCGGTTTTACTAAAACATAGAATTAGCTTTAAACTTTCCGTCTCTTTAGCACATCACTCTGGTAAATAATGTGGACTATCAGGTAACCAATGAACTTTTTTCAGTCTTTTTACAATCTGCTCTTACACCAGATTGTAATTGTTACAGTTTGGTTTTACAGACTAGAATTTTCTCTATTAGAGAAGGCGTAAAGTTCCCGACTTCAATAAATTTAAGTCTTCCTAAATTTACCTGGTGTTGTGATTCATTCATGACTAATACTTAAGTATTAGACCTGTGATTATTCATACAAAACCTTAGCTTGATGGAAGCCAACTCACATAAAAGGCTTCTTTCAGTACTGATGAGCTTTATCTACTAGAGCTGACAGGTAGCAGATAGTTTGTTACTTATTTCTTCCTGAACCCCTTTGTTTCTTGCCTCCCACCCTTCTCAACACCAGACCAGATTATTTTACATCTGTTATTTCAGTACCAGTTGGACGCTGACGAAGACAACTTGTTTTAGGTTGAAAGACCTTAGTTTTTTTTCTGCTTTTCTTACTGTGGTTTGAACGCCGATTTTGGTGAAATCTTATAATAATATAATTTTACTTTGTTTTATTACCCTCTGCTGAAAATAATGAACACACAAATAACTGCATAAATGTGAAACATTTAATAAAATCAGGTTTATACACATTTGAAACTGATGATCCCATTGTAAAGGAAGTTAACTTTTACCTAACTGGTTGATGGTTGACTACTAAAAAACAACGTTTATATTTAATTTTGATTGAGGTGTTTCTATAATATTGAATCGTACAGTTTATCATAAAATAGTCAAGTTTTACCATTATTTGATGCCAAACTCTGAATGTTACAGAACTAGAGAGCAAGAACATTACAGCCCTTTATCAAGAATCCTCATCGCATTCGTTTTACCTACAACATTGGGTAAAATAGAATTCAGAGTGAAGATCAAGTTAAGATCAACAAGGGATGGTAAACATATCTCCAAACTCCGTATGCTAAATACCAATAGACCAAAGTGAAGACCGAACTAATTAAAAGGGACATTGGTAAGTTGGAAAAAGACCCTCAACGGTTCAAAAAATACTAACTTTATCTAACGTAGTGAAATGTAGACGAATTTTTATTTGTTTTATTCATGTAATAAAACACTATAGCTTTGTTCATGTAATTTTTTCAAATTTTTGAATTATACAAGTGGGGAAAATACCTCCTGTCTTCTCCCTCTCTCTCTCTCTCTCTCTCTCTCTCTCACTCTCTCTCTCTCTTTCTCTCTTTGTCTCACTATCTGTCTGTCTTTCTCTCTATCAGTCTCACTCTCTGTCTGTCTGCCTGTCTGTCTCTCTCTCTCTCTCTCGCTGTCTCTCTCTTTCTCTTTCACTCTCTGTCTCACTGTTTGCCTGTTTTTCTCTCAATAACTCTCACTCTCTGTCTATCTCTCTCACTCTTACTCCCTCTGTCATTTTTGACTCATTTTAACGTGATATAATCAACTCTTTATCATCTGGTATTTTATTTATCAGCACCAAGGTGCTGACCAATAGTTCGAAATAATATCCATTATTATATTTAATTGAATAAACAAAGACCTTTTTCTCATTGAGTCTATGTTAACTTGAAAGCAGTGTATATTCTAGTACTGTTAGTATCATTGAAATCAAAATTAAAGAAATGAGCTAATAATTAAGAACATATGCCCCTCAAGTTAAAAAAAGTTATAAGCTTTAAAATATCTTATTATTTTATAAACGTGGAGCAAGGAAAACATGTTTTAATAAAAAAAATGTGCCTTCTTATGAAACTTTATTAATTCTATTTATTTTCCTTACCTGTATACAGTTTGTATAAGTTATGCATATAAACTTCGTATAATAAAGGTAAACTAAGACATATTTCTGATGTCTACAGTTCGTGTGGTAATGGTGGTGTCCGTCCACTGCGAAGATATTTACTGTTGTATTACCGTCATGACTTATCCACTTCCATTTAAAATACAATTTATCGGTAAATATATGTGTTTCTACAGTTACTGTTTTGCAATATAGTATATTATTATACAGGCAGAACATACATGCATGTTGTCAGTACTATAGAGATTATTAAACATCATATCATTTATGGAAGTCCCTTTGACCTCGTGATTAGTTTATGTAGAGGTTATAAACTTTTTGTAAGCTTTTTTTGTAGTATACCTTTGTATTTCCGACCGTTGTTGTGCATGTCTACAACAACGATTCACGAGGTAAGACGGATTTGTAGAATAATGGACAGTTTGTAGAATAATTTCACTAAAAATAAATGTTTTGGTTCGAAACAAACATTCTACCGTGCATGCTATCAGGATTTGGAATTGCAGTTCACGTCTTTAGATTCTTTAGCAATCTATTTTAACTACATAAATGTTTTACGTTCAAAATATGTCGCAACTTGCTTATCAACTAATGAGGGGGTTTTATAGTTCAAGGCCATAATGCTAACCATGAGCGAAATTTCAAACATCATTCATTATAACAGAAAGCTGTCTTAGCTTATGTGACCTTCAGATAAGGAACAAAAATTAATTTCACTGCTATTATGGTGTAATTAATATCCTTGGAAGTTTTAAAAATAACATACCAGTTATTATTTTTGAAATGTTATTGTAGTTTTAAAACTAAAAATATGACTGCGTTTATGATTTTCAAATTGAAACAAATGCGATAAGAAACAAAACAACAGACTTATCTTAGGACAATCAAGTCTGCCATAGACTAGGACATAGCTCTCTTTCTACATAAAGAGCTTTATGCGAAAAAAAATTATTTTTATTTTTTTAAGGATAATATTGGTGATTATTTTATTGCTTTCGGGTTAACTTAGACTTAATTAGAGAAAGTGTTTTGTTTATTCAAGTAAATGTAGTAGTGGAATAATTCTTCTAATTCTTAATTTAATAATTCTAATTGGTTAGCGCCTTGGCTTATTGGGTAGATGGAATACGAGTGGTCAGGAAAGTTAAGTCATAAGATGGTGAAGTATAGAGGGGTAATGATGGAGTAATTTTCCACCATCTATATTTTTTTAAATTTGTAAAACGTAATATGAAAATATAACATAAACATTTATTTACATTTGCTTAGCTCAGTCTTCCTGCTGTTCACTTAAGGATGTCACTTAGCATGGAGAGTTTGAGGAGATGGTCGTCACTCTCCAATGGAAAGTTAATGATCGAATTACCTGTTTTGATTCTTCATGTATCCCTCAACAACAGAAAGATAACGAGATAAAGTTGATGTTTTCGGCGTGGTGTTCTTACACCGTATCAGAGAATTCGTTCTCTTAACTTGTAGAGAGTAGCTAATGACAGTTCTTCTTGATAAGCCCAAGGTCGACCTCATGGTGATGGACTTCTGCTCCTACATAACATATACATATTTAATCATTACACTACAAATAAAACCCTAATCTATGTACCTTTGTCATATTATAATGAGTTATTAGTTTTTAGTTACCTATATTTACTGATGCTTTTTTTTTTATTATAAATAAACATGGTATCATATGCTTTGTAATCAGCTTATGCGACGTTATTGCTAGATCTATAGATGGGTGCACACTACACTATCCCACTGTAATGAGTACGACATAATACTTCTGTAAAAGAACATACATTTACCGATTAAAATACCTTCTTTATAGCTTCAGGCCTGTCCATCATAAAAGACAGGCTTGACGTCTTGTCAAACCTAAGAGAAGTTGTCTAAAAATATTATTAATAACTGAAAATGGTTGATTAACAACTGGTAATTCCAAGAAAGGTTCTTTAGTAGATGAATAATATTAGCAACAGCTCCAGCACTCCTTATCTAAACCGTGAGGAGTTCCTGGAAGTGAAGATTTACAATTGTTCAATAATCCCTGGCTAATTCCTAGATGAGTCGTTCTAGAAGAGGAGTCGACAACCTTTAACACCAAAAGAGCCATTTGAACCAGGTTTCCGGAAAAAATAAACCCCACTGAGCAAAAAAAAATGTACACTGATGCAAATACTTTTTACATCTAAAATGGGGAAAAACGCATTTATTAGAAAGTAAAAAATAAACATAACTTATTAGAGCTTTGACTACTCTTTTAAAGATGGGCTATAAAGTGTTGCATGTGAACAGCTTTTTTTCTCTCTTTTCTTTTATTGTTGGCCAGTTTTTCTCCACAAGTTAGGCATACTGATGGGCCACTCTCGTTAGAGGTGAAAGTAAATGAATCTCCCCAAGCATCATTGAACGATCTACGAGTATTTTCTTCTGATATTTTTCTTTTTTTAGATTTCTCCATATCTGGCCTTGTTGCGGTTGAACGTTGAGATGGCTTTCGGACGGGAATACCGGCTTTCATGAGTATGACGTTTATTTTGAGCTACAAAAAAACAATAAAATATACTTTTTACGTAAAGTTATATTATATATACGTATAGTTATTAGTAAAGTATAGTGATCGTGAAAAAATTGGATCTCGTCCCAAAAGTCGTTTTATGTAGTTTTTTCGATGATGTCTGTGTATGTGTGGGTGGTGGGTGGGTGAGTGTGATAGCATTGCTTGTTACCACGCTACGGTCCAGAATCTTTGATGAATCAAGTTCATATTAACACAAAAATGGGCCCCGTAGTGCAGATGATCCCTATTGTTTGGGAAGAATTATGCATGACGGGAAAGTCACTTTTTTTGCCAAAAACCTGTTTTTAGAAAACATTTTTTTCTCCTAAACTGCTACATATATAATTTTGAAATTTTGGCATTATCTTTGAAATTACAAATGGAATAAACGAAAAATATATTTAGAATTTTAAAACAATGAAAAATTTTTTTTTTTCAATAAAATGTAAAATTGTGTAAGAGCCGCACAGATGCAGCTCCGGAGCCGCAAGTTGCCAACCCCTGTTCTAGAAGGAGAACAAAATATGAAACTGTTCAACTATCCCTTTAATCTATATGAAATGGATTTATATCTATTATGAAACATGTACTATCAACATCAAAAATTTCTCATCAAGTGCGAGCAAATAGTGTTCAGATGACTTTAATCTCTCTTTGAACTTTATATACATGTCCAATGGCATGGACGTGTTTAACACTTCCTCCCGTTGATCATATTGACAAGATTTGAAATTGTTTCCTTATAACTGGGCATATAATAGGGGCTTGCCAACATTTTTTATCGACTATTTTTCTAACTTGGCGTACAATGAAGATTAAAAGTACAAAATCCATTCACAACAACAAAAAAAACCATTGTTTGTTATGAAAAATAAGACATGAGTCCCGAGCCTGTATGATGTCAAGTATTCGCTAAGGTCCCAACCTAAATACATCTAACTTGTCTAAACTTTAGGACTCTCGATGTGGAATTATTAGAAAGATACAATATTCCTAATGAGTGACACTCATGACGCCAAAAAAAAGACAAGTTTAATTCAAGATTATAAAAAATGTACTACCTCAGAGAAATAGAAAGAAGTTTACCACTTCTTAAAGGCTAAATATATTTAAAAATAAACACAACCTTCTTTTATAAAACTGTAAAAAAGAATAGAATTGAAGAACACATTCAATTTTTAGTATATTTAATTTGAACAACTCTCCTTTAGTGCTTCTATTCTTTTTTAGTTTTATAAACATAAAATTATGTTTATTTTTAAATATATTTAACCTTTAAGAAGTGGTAAACTTCTTTCTATTTCTCTGAGGTAGTCTATTTGGTGTCATTTTTTTGGCGTCATGAGTGCCACTCATTAGGAATATTGTGTCTTCCTAAATAAAGCTAAAATATTTAAAAATTATTAGATTGAATCTTTCTGCTCAGAATAATCACCTGATCTAATTATAGTAATGATATTATTAAACTATGATAAATCTTACAAAATGGGGGCATTGAAGTTACATTACTGGAGTTATTTGAATTACCGGCGCTCATACACTGGGGAAAGAGACTACTGGAGACTTGTGTATTTGAGAATGCAACAGTGTGAGTTAAAAGTGGTGTTTACTTAGGTTTGGAGATTACGGGGTGGCATAACGAGAAGAATTGTAGTTTGAAGACGATTAGTAGGGAGTTACGTGGGTGTAGATGTGACAAGGTGACTAAGCCGGTGGCGCTATGGTAATGAGGAAGACTTATGTAAGAGGGGGCGGAGGGGATTAGCGGGGGAGGGGGCAGAGTGCCGGGGGGGGGGGGGCTATTCGGGGAGAGGTTCAGTCGGCCAACGAGTCGCTATGGGCGCGGAGCAGAAGAACGGTCAACTGCCTGAATGGGTTCAAGAAAAACCCTTCGTCTATCACTCCACGTGGGAAAGGGCTCGGATCTTTCTCTACAACAGTGAGACCAATGCAATTCTGGGCAGGACGCCTTTCGGATGGGGTAATGTCATTAGACTTTTTTCACAAAGAATCCAAGTTTCATCACCGACCCTTAGTCGCATTATTACTGATTTACTACTTCGAATTGAATTATACTCTTAAACAAAACACTCTTCCACTTCATTAATTTGCTATGAAAATCCGTAACTCGTTTTGATTTCTTCCAGCTTTCATAAACCCACTGTATTTCTACTTCATTAATTTGGACCTTCATATTCGGTACACTAACCATTTCCACCCTTTGTTCTCATGTTTATTTTATTCACTTCTCTCACCATCTCATAACTCACACTCTCATCTTCTAATCGCACTTCACTCTTGCTCATCACCTAATTTGCTCACATTTCATTTTTATTATTTTTGACGTTTAAAAATTTCACTACTTGAAACCCATTGTAAAAATCTGGAGTGGCCTACACTCTACTTTACTATAAGTAACTCAATGTCAAATTTCTTGAGTATATAAAACATAACGTATCATTTAAGCATAACATAAATGTCTAAATGGGATATAATTATTAGCATTGCATTCGTGAGGTAGTACAGATAGTGATTGAAGGACATATCAATTTATAAGCTTATTTTTGTAGATCACAAATAATTCATTATTTGCAAATAATTTCATTAGTATAAATACAGCAGTAATAACATTTTTGAAAAACCAATGTGAACATTTCTTGAAACGAAATATTATCCTACAAGAGAACATGGCTACATGGAACATGACAAGTATAGCAGGTGATCTCTTAGTCTAGGATAAACAAAGAGTTTTTATATCGTTATTGCTCTTTCCCGTAATTGAAACTTCATGATTTTTTTTTGTGAATTGCTAATTTTTTGTTCCATTTTTGGTCAAATTTTCATTATTTTTTAACGAGCCGTTTAGCGTCAAAAAACATTTTCTGAAAACACAAATCGTACTGTAACGCCCCTTTAGCGAATGTAATATTAGAAAAAAATATCTCAACTCATTCTCCATATAATGTTCTATTTATAGGCATAGTTTCATTCTTGTCCGTCAAACAGTATGGCTTGTATGGCTCTCACAAGGTTTGAGATTGAATTGTAAGTCAAAATTTGTACATTTTATTGAAAAAAAAATATTTCCTGTTGTTTTAAAATTCTGAATATATTTTTCGTTTGTTGCATTTGAAACCTCAAAGATAATGTCAAAATTTCAAAACTCTAGGATTATCAGTTTAGGAGAAATAAATGTTTTAAAAAAAACGGTTTTTGGCAAAAAAAGTGACTTTCCCATCATGCATAATTCTTCCCAAACAATAGGGATCTTCGTCTCTATGAGGCCCATTTTTGTGTAAAATATCAACTTGCTCCATCAAAGATTCTGGACCGTAGCGTGGTAACAAGCAATGCTAACACACTCACCCACCCACACACACACAGACATCATCGTAAAAATGTCATAAAACGACTTCTGGGACCTCAAAACATGTAATTCCGTCAAAATCTCGAGATCGAATTTTTTCACGATCACTATACTTTACTTATAGTAAAGTAAAAATTGTATATAAACCCATCTGAAAATAAATCTATCTAAATGTAAACTCAATCTTTCGTTTTCTACTGATTAATTTATACTCTTCCAGAGGACTTACGTAAAAAGGTTAGATAATTAGAAAAGATAAATAAAAAATAATAAAAAATGCCATTAATATGATCTACACGTATATTATATTAGATGCAATATTATATTATTATTATTATAATAATAAAATAAAATATTATACAGGTATTTTTAGTAAAACATAGATATCATATTACTCTTAATATACAGGTGTACTTATATACAGATATATCTTATTTTAATATGATATATAATAATTTGATGTAAACTTTGATTTGATATGGATCTTAAAGTTAACCTATATATAGCATAGTCTTCTGTGGATCAGCACAAGAAGGAATCTAATATTGGCTGCTAATCATGTAAATTATACTAATCTGCCAGCCTCAGGTAGTCGGTCGTTGGCTTTATGTCGACCCTAACATTGGTTGCTGTTGACCTCCGTTTTATCTTATTTCTTATCTTTTGTGGTCTTTTGAAGGTTGACATATGAAGTTTAAGGATCCTAGATAACTCTGGGTATCCGTTGTTAAGAGAATTTCAAGCTGTATAAATCGTCCAACACTTGCTGAGTTGATTATCTTTATAAGTAAATTTAAAAGATTTGTGTATTTGTTAGGCTAATTTAGTTTGAAGTAGCCATCCCACTAGAGAGCACACATAGGCTCAGCATTTGCCCTATTTGACACAACACAATGAACATTTCATATTAGGAGTCCTACATTTTGTCTAACTCAAGTGTATTTAGAGTAGGGATCCTTAACAAGTTCCTGATACTACATAGGCTCTGTACAGATGGCTTACTGTCCTCTCCAAGGTACGATGTGATCATTGTTTTACCCGCTGTGTTAATTAATCGAGAGCATGAGTGAGTTCTGAACCCCGGATCCACCAGTCCAGAGGCGACAGGCGAGCACGTTGCTCCTAGACTACCCTGGTCCTCTGTGTGTCAGTTACCTCTGAGCTAAAGTTTTTCAACCATCGACTGTTGATGATATTTTGATGTTCATTTTCCGATATAATAAAAATCTACTAAAAAAACTATATTAAGAAAGCTAGGAACTATGACAGATGTTTTTCGCCATCCCCTTGTACATGCTATTATTCAGGAGAATGTGAAACTAAAGTTCATACCTCAATTGTTAATGTATTTTATATATCAATTTAAAATAAATTGCTAAAAAAAAGAATAATTAATAACTAAGGTTGAATCCGGGGTCAAAACTACTTCCGATCTATATCCGAGCAGACAAATACTCAAATACTTCGTATACTTCGTATACTGTCGTATAGTCTTTTGTCAGTCTTTTACGTAAAGTCTTTTACGTCGTTTAGTAAGACTATACGACAAGCTCAGACATTAAGGATAAAAAACGATATTAGGTCACTTTACTGTAAGAAAAACAAACTTAACAAACAACTCATGACAGAACACCTAAGACTATCCAACACTTTACAAACTGAAACATTTTTAACAGCTACAGAAAGCATTAATATCAAAATTCAGAGACATTTAGACGCCAAATACAAACGACTCCACAACAAAATTGATAACCTTCCCAACAAATATCACAAAAACACCGACAAGGAAAACACTTCCTTCCCTAGACTAATTAACAAAACCGATATAACATTTACAACAACGGAAACTGACTTACTACATAAAGGACTGAAACATAACATTGGACGGAAACTCAACACTAAGGATATAGAGACCCTCATAACAGACACTGAAATAGCCATAAGGCAAATTCCAAATGATAAACAAACCCACGTTAGATACTTAGCCTCGGAAATCTTTATAAATAAAATAATGATTTTGTCTGTACATTGCTTAGAACTGACTCATTTCAAGTTTTCTTTACGTTTCATACATTGGAGAAACCGAATCCACCCTTAGAAAAATTTCTGTCGGTTTGTCGGTTTGTCGGTTTGTCCGCAAAACTTTGTCACAGGTAAACTCAGCTACCATAAGACATATAAAGCTGAAACTTTTACAGTAGATTTGTGTAGGTCTAACTTAAAATATAGGCTATGAATTGATTGGAAATTCAACGTAGAAGTGAAGTTATGGACGTTTAACGCAAAAATGTTTGTCACAAGTAAACTCAGCCACCATAAGACATAGCGAGCTGAAACATTGACACTGGATTTGTGTGTGCCTAACTTAAAATATGGGCTCTAAATAGATTATTAATTCAGTACAGAAGCGAAGTTATGGGGCTTTTAGCTGTATTTTCCTAACTTCACAGACAAGTTTGTTTTGAAAATACACAGGTGTGGCAAGTAGGTATTGTTAGTTGATTTTAATTTCAATTGAGCATATGAATATATTGCGTATTTGACATCATTGAAATGGTGTTTCACAGAGTTAAGGATGTACTATCTATTGAGCATAAATGTTTTGTAAAGGAGCAATTCTCAACTCTTAATATGAATAGGGAGGAAAAATCAACAAACAAGTTCTTACGCTATATGAAGCCGAGGAAAGAACTTACAAGTCAGTAAAGAGATTGGATTAGTGACGAAGAAGCAGTTCATTATCTAATTGAATTTCTTGACTCTGAATTTATTTCTCCTGGACTGCCTGCTCATGAGTAAAAACTTAAAGTAGAGCACCAATCATGCTACAATTTAGTAGCAGTAACAAATTTCATGTTACGAAACATGAGTGCCCCAAAACTGTGCAACGGGACACGACTCTGAGTTCGTGCTCTACACAGATATGCCATAGAGGTGGACATAATGACTGGATGTGGTATTGGGGAGTCTGTGTGTATACTTCACATACCATTGATTCCGAGCCACTGTCTGTTTACGTTGAAATGATTGCAAAGTCCGGTCAGAGTCTATTTCGCAATGACGTTAACTAAGTCGCAAAGGGAGACTTCATCTAACGCAGGAATACAAGGTAGCAAAACCAAGTTTTTCTCACATGGTCAAATGTAGTTTACATGCTCAACGGTCAGAGGTTTCAACTCTTTCTTCTACCATGAACCTGAAGGACAGACAGCTAATGTAGTGTATAAGCTGGAGGCATTTGTTTAACACTGTAGTAATAATGGTATTTTCTACTATTCTATAATTTCTAATGACATTTTGAAATACCAAAAATGACGGAACTTCTGATTCCTCCGTGGTATAGCCGAAAGGCAATAGGCACACGGCAATAAACCAAAACAAGAACTTCTGATTCCGTCAAAGACGGGTACGTTTGCTATGTATTATATATAACTGTCAACTTTTTTTTAATTTAATATTTGCTTAATAAATACACTGGTAATAATGTAAGGTATGGGACCAGAGTAGCCCAGTGGCTTGCGTGATCGCCGATGACAGTAGTGCAAATGTATTATAAATAAATGTAACAAACAAATATTTTTTTGAATTTAAAATATGGATAATATAAAAGATGGTAATAAAGTAAAGGGATCTAGCCAGGGTTGCCAGTAGCTTGCTTGCTCGCCGATGACAGTAGTGCAAATGTATTATAAATAAACACAACAAAAATATTTTTTTTTAATTTAATATTTGCGTAATATAAACACTGGTAATAAAGTAAGGTATGGAACCAGAGTAGCCCAGTGGCTTGCGTGCTAGCTTTTGACTGGGAGCACGTTAATTAGAACTAACTCATTTCAAGTTTTCTTTACGTTTCATACTTCAGAGTAGCCACATGTACCCTTAGAATAATTTCTGTCTGTCGGTTTGTCCACAAAATATTGCTACCATAAGACATATAAAGCTGAAACATTGATTGTAGATTTGTGTATGTCTAACTTAAAATCTAATCTTTGTATACAGAGGCTTTTTTTTAGCACTGTACTAATAATGGTATTTTCTACTATTCTATAACTTCTAATTGTAGTATTAGTATAATACTATAATTGATATTTTGGAATACCAAGTATAATAGAATTTTTGATTCCGTCAAAGACGGGTACGTTGCTAGTAATTAATAAAGTAATCAACAGAAACGAATCTCTTAAAGACAACAACCGCGATAATGTATGCATTAAAAAAATTAAAAACAAAATACAAAAAGCCAACGCAATAGCAACTAAAGCTGATAAAGGCAACACAATTGTTATAATAAATAAATCCGACTATATCAAAAAAAAAAACAAAAGAATTTATCGAGAATAATAATTACGAGAAACTTCAAACCGATCCGAAAAAAAAATTCCAAAATGAAATAAGAACCATCATTAACAACTCCCCCACACTGATAAAACCAAATGAAACATATAAGTTTATTAATATGAATCCAAAGGCACCACAACTAAAAGCCCAAATTAAATTACACAAGGAAAATAGCCCAATTAGGCGTAATAAACTATTAAAAGGAATGCACCGGCTTATAAAATATCCAAACAAGTCGCAAAAATATTAAAAGATAAGGTTATGCTACCGAACACCTACAACATCAAAAACACGGTTGTCCTAATAAACAAAGTGAAAGACATAACAATAAACGCACAAACCAAACTTGTTTCATTCGACATTGAAAACTTATACACTTCTGTTCCCGTCACAGAAACACTGAACATCATACGCGAAATAACTAATGTACATGAACATGACAATAGTAGAGAAGAACTATAAAACTGACTAAAACAACTCTTAAACAGAACTACTTCAGATTTAACAATGATTTCTACAAAGCAAATGATGGATTGGGAATGGGACATCCAACATCTGCGATACTTTCAGAAATTTTTCTCCAAGAACTCGAAAAGGTCTATGTAAATGTTCTAAAGTCAAAATTTAACGTTGTTTACTATTGCAGATATGTTGATGACTCCTTCCTAATAGTCAATAACCCTAGTAACCAAAATATAATAGACATAAAGAATTATCTCAACTCACTAAACAACAAAATCAAGTTCACCCACGAAATAGAAACAAATGACAAACTAAACTTCATAGACTTAACAATAGGAAAAACTAAAGACAAACTCAGCTTTCAAATATACAGCAAACCAACTACCACCGACACAACTATACATAAATCATCACTCCACCCACCACAACAAAAAACATCCGCGTATAGATATATGATTGATAGATTACTAAACATACCCATGAATGCAATTAACTATAATAAGGAATGAAATACCATAAAAACAATAGTATATAAAACATAACGTATCTTTTATGCATAACATAAATATCTAAATGGGATATAATTATTAGCATTGCATTCGTAAGGTAGTACAGATAGTGATTGAAGGACATATCAATTTATAAGCTTATTTTTGTACATCAACAATAATTTATTATTTGCAAATAATTTCATTAGTATAACTACAGCAGTAATAACATTTTTGAAAAACCAATGTGAACATTTCTTGAAACGAAATATTATCCTACAAGAGAACATGGCTATTGTTCAAATAGCCAGTAGATTTCTTACATCGTTTACTTGACATCCTTCTACATTGAATATTAATGTAAAATTTTCAAATTTGAAACAGTAAAATACCCTTTTATTCTCTGAAAAACATCTTAAACAGCGAAGAAAATATTGTTTTAAGCTGATTTTTTAATTAAAGATGTACGATAATTACAGTTATTAATCTCTAAACGAAAGATTTATATTTTGAATTATCTTTTACATTTTTGGTTTTTAACAGAATTATTATACTGAGAATTTTATGGCTTCTTAGTATTTAATAAGATCATTTTACTTCCCCTTTGTCAAATACCATATATACGAATTTTTTTTTAATGAATATTATCATTTACCTGCACAATATTATTCCTCTTACATCCCTTATAAGTCAATAATATATTTTCATTTTTCCATTCAAAACATCAATTTTATCTCAGTGGATTCGCTCAAAAAATTTCTAAGTCAATGTAAACAATGTAAAAAAATATAAAAAATTCGACAAGTATAGCAGGTGATCTCTTAGTCTAGGAAAAACAAACAGTTTTTATAGCGTTATTGCTCTTCTCCGTAATTGAAAGTTCATGAATTTTTTTTTTATGAGTTGCTAATTTTTTGTTCCATTTTTGGTCAAATTTTCAATATTTTTTAATAAGCTGTTTCGCGTCAAAAAATCATTCTCTGAAAACAGAAATCGTACTGTAACCCCCCTTTAGGGAATGTAATTTTGAAAACAAATATTTCAACTCATTCTCCACATAATGTTCTATATTTTGGCATAGTTTCATTGTGATCCGTCTAACAGTATGGTTTGTATCGCTCTCACAAGGTTTGAGATTGAATTAAAAGTCAAAATTTTTACATTTTAGTGAAAAAAAATATTGCCTATTGATTTAAAATTCTGAATATATTTTTCGTTTGTTCCATTTGTAATGTCAAAGATAATGTCAAAATTTCAAAACTCTAGGGTTATCAGTGGAGAAATAAATGTTTTAAAAAAAACGGTTTTTGGCAAAAAAAGTGACTTTCCCATCATGCATAATTCTTCCCAAACAATACCGATCTTCTTCTATATGAGGCCCATTTTTGTGTAAAATATCAACTTGATCCATCAAAGATTTTGGACCGTAGCGTGGTAACAAGCAATGCTAACACACGCACCCCACCCACCCACCCACCCACACACACACAGACATCATCGTAAAAACGTCATAAAACGACTTCTGGGACCTCAAAACATGTAATTCTGTTAAAATCTCGAGATCGAATTTTTTCACGATCACTATACTTTACTTATAGTAAAGTAAAAAAAATCTGGAGTGGCCTACACTCTACTTTACTATAAGTAACTTAATGTCAAATTTCTTGAGTATATAAAACATAACGTCTCATTTAAGCATAACGTAAACATCTAAATGGGATATAATTATTAGCCTATCATTCCTGAGATAGTACAGATAGTGATTGAAGGACATATCATTTTATAAGCTTATTTTTGTACATCACAAATAATTTATTATTTGCAAATAATTGCATTAGTATAACTACAGCAGTAATAACATTTTTGAAAAACCAAAGTGAACATTTCTTGAAACGGTTTATTCTCCTACAAGAGAATGGCTTTCGTTCAAACAGCCAGTGGATTTCTTACATCGTTTACTTGACTTCTACATTGAATATTAAAGTAAAATTTTAAAATTTAAAACAGGGAAATACCCTTTTTTTCTCTGAAAAACATCTTAAACAGCGAAGAAAATGTTATTTTAAGGTGCTTTGTTAATTAAAGATGTACGTTAATTACATTTATTAATCTCTAAACGAAAGATTCCAATTATGAATTATCATTTACATTTTTGGTCTTTTATAGAATTATTATACTGGGAATTTTAATCTTTAAAATAATAATAATAATAATAATCTTCTTAGTATTTAATAAGATCATTTTCCTTCCCCTTTGTCAAATAACATATATACGAATTTTTTCTGAGTGAGTGTTATTATTTTCCTGCACAATATTATTCCTCTTACATCTCTTATAAGTCAATAAACAATTTAAATTATTCCTTTATAAATATCAATTTTATCTCAGTGGATTTGATCAAAAAATTTCTAAGTCAATGTAAACAATGTAAAAAAATACAAAAAATTCGACAAGTATAGCAGGTGATCTCTTAGTCTAGGGTAAACAAAGAGTTTTTATATCGTTATTGCTCTTTCCCGTAATTGAAACTTCATGATTTTTTTTTTATGAATTGCTAATTTTTTGTTCCATTTTTGGTTAAATTTTCATTATTTTTTAATCAGCCGTTTAGCGTCAAAAAAACATTTTATGAAAACAGAAATCGTACTGTAACGCCCCATTAGCGAATGTAATTTTGAAAAAAAATATCTCAACTCATTCTACACATAATGTTCTATTTATAGGCATAGTTTCATTCTTGTCTGTCAAACAGTATTGCTTGTATCGCTCTCACAAAATTTGAGATTGAATTATAAGTCAAAATTTGTACATTTTAGTGAAAAAAAAATATTTCCTGTTGTTTTAAAATTCTGAATATATTTTTCGTTTATTTCATTTGTAACCTCAAAGATAATGTCAAAATTTCAAAACTCTAGGGTTATCAGTTTAGGAGAAATAAATGTTTTAAAAAAAACGGTTTTTGGCAAAAAAAGTGACTTTCCCATCATGCATAATTCTTCCCAAACAATAGCGATCTTCTTCCCTATGGGGCCCATTTTTGTGTAAAATATCAACTTGATCCATCAAAGATTCTGGACCGTAGCGTGGTAACAAGCAATGCTAACACACTCACCCACCCACCCACCCACACACACAGACATCATCGTAAAAACGTCATAAAACGACTTCTGGGACCTCAAAACATGTAATTCCGTCAAAATCTCGAGATCGAATTTTTTCACGATCACTATACTTTACTTATAGTAAAGTAATAACGGGTATAAGGAAAAAATTATACAAAGAATAATAAACGAAAGAAGAAATAAACACACTACTGACAGTAGAACACCGGGAGTAACGAACAGATACGCATCTTTAACTTACATAGGTAAACCTAGCGAATAAATTGCGACTCTTCTAAGAAAATATTCATTAAAAATTGGATATAAAACGAATAGCACTATGAACCAAATCACAAACAACACAACAGAAAACAAAGATAACAAATTCGGAAAAAGCGGAATATACAGGATTAAATGCAAAGATTGCGGTAAAAACTACATCGGGCAAACGGGAAGGACACTAAAAGACAGATTCAAAGAACACATTAAAGACTACACCAACAACACAAACAGATCAAACTATGAACACCACTTAAACAAATTTGGACATAACCCAGACAGTATGGAAAACACAATGGACTTACTACAGACGGGACAAAAAGGACAACGAATGAACATACAGGAACAAATACAAATATATAAACATGTAATGACAGACAATATAATCAATGAACAAACAAACCACCAAACCGACATTTTAACAAAACCACTAATAACATTTAAAAGACGACACAAGGAACTGGAAATAGATAATGAAACAAGCAATAAAAGAAAAAAAAACATAGCAATTAAAGAAATAGGAAAAAAAATTAAAAAAAAATTACTACACACACAACACTGATTACACAATGTAGATGCTATATATAGGTAGGTTATAGGAAAACAACATTCACAGTCAGTTAGGTGCTCTTGAAGATGGGATCCAGGCGGACCCGAAACCGGTCGAGCTTTTCAGAGACTTTACGAGGTATGACGGAATATATTATTACTAATTCTAATATTACTAACCTCAGTGGAACTAACCCATTAACTATATTATTGAAAATGACACTAAATTTTGCTGATACCGGTTTCTTAACAAGTTTCTCACTTTTTCTAAATAACACTCTCGTTATTTCGTCTACACAATAAAGTACATCTCCTATGGTCGACATGTTTCGAATGATCAACATTCATCATCAGGACGTGAATAAGATCTAAGGTGAAATATCTGGTTATATATACATGGAGAACGTAGAAGGGGTTGTTTTCCATAAAGTTTAAGAAGTGGTGGGCGTTAATCCTGTGGGTGAGTGGCCTCTGGGCCTGAGTTGCTACCTGCAAGGGTTTCTGGATGTGAACTAAACAGCTTCAAAATACGGCTACTGTTTTCGACCTGAATATTTAGGCGTGACTTCAGTTTTTGAATTAATATAGCCTCTAAAATTTTTAGTTTATGGTGGTTACCTTCTTTTTTTATAATTTTAGTATTAGCAACCAGCATCTCTCGGGTTAATTTAACATTATGTTTGTCTTGCGTATGTTTTTTGGGTGCTCCGGCCATTAGGTGCATGGTGAGCCTTCTTGATAGGGAAGTGGTAGTCATACCAATGTACGAGTGTTTTTGGGTTTCACAGTCCCCATTTGTACATGTATACTCGTACACCAGATTTCTTTCCTTTAAATGTGAACTTTTGTCTTGATTATTATTTTTAATAAACAGGCTACTCACAGGTGGGCTTTTATAATAAGTTACCAGTGTCACTTTTTCATTCTCGTTTTTGCAACTGATAGTATTCCTTATAATGCCTTTTAATATTCTCTCATCAAGCTTGTGTTGCTGTGAATACTGTTTTTTATAATAAACCTTATGCACTATAGTTGGTCTATCTTCATTGGTTTGCTCCACTCTTCTTACATGAAGGTATTGTTTCAGTATTCGATCAAAATTATCATTCGAATAACCATTATTAACAAACGCTTGCTTCGTTTTGTTAATGTCCCTTTTGAATATTCCCCAATTTGATGCGATCTTGTACGTTCGGTTTATTAAGGCTTTAATTGCTCCATCTTTAGTCAAGCAGACCTCGGTAGGGACATTTAGGTAGGAGGTTGTATTAGATTCTTTCTTGAATACTGAGGTTTGAATTTTGTCATTTAACACGTTAATACTGACGTCAAGAAAGTTAATTTTATTGTCTATTGCTTTTTCTATAGTGAATTTCAGGCATGATTCTTCCTCAAATGCATTTTTCAGCGCGTCCATTTGGGTTGCTTTCCTTGCTATGACAAAGCAGTCGTCAACATATCGGCAGTATATGATAGGTTTGATAGCAGCTCTCTTGCTTAATACATTATTTTCCAGGTGACACATATAATAGTTGGCAAAGGCCACGCCAAGAGGTGAGCCCATAGCGACCCCATCAATTTGTACATACATTGATCCATCTATGTGGGTAAATGGGTTTTCCATTGTGCATGCTTGCAGTAATTTATTTAACTGTTCTCTTTTAATTGCTGGTGGTGGTATATCACGGTTAGAATAGACATAGTTGCATATTATTTCAATAGTCTCCTTAACCGGAACATTAGTGAATAATGACTCTACATCTAAAGACCCTATATTCCCTTCCGGTTTGACTTCTCTAATTATATCGAGGAATTCATCTGTAGAACGGAGCATATATTTTGCTGGTATATAAGGTGATATTATCTTGTTGAGTTCTTTGGCTAACTGGAAGGTGGGACTGGTTACCTGAGAAATGATTGGGCGATGAGGGTTTCCAGGTTTGTGAGTTTTCACAGTTCCATATATGTATGCCGGACTGAATTCCCCTGTTATCCCCTGTTAAATTAGTGAAACCCAAAAACACTCGTACATTAGTATGACTACCACTTCCCTATCAAGAAGGCTCACCATGCACCTAATGGCCGGAGCACCCAAAAAACATACGCAAGACAAACATAATGTTAAATTAACCCGAGAGATGCTGGTTGCTAATACTAAAATTATAAAAAAAGAAGGTAACCACCATAAACTAAAAATTTTAGAGGCTATATTAATTCAAAAACTGAAGTCACGCCTAAATATTCAGGTCGAAAACAGTAGCCGTATTTTGAAGCTGTTTAGTTCACATCCAGAAACCCTTGCAGGTAGCAACTCAGGCCCAGAGGCCACTCACCCACAGGATTAACGCCCACCACTTCTTAAACTTTATGGAAAACAACCCCTTCTACGTTCTCCATGTATATATAACCAGATATTTCACCTTAGATCTTATTCACGTCCTGATGATGAATGTTGATCATTCGAAACATGTCGACCATAGGAGATGTACTTTATTGTGTAGACGAAATAACGAGAGTGTTATTTAGAAAAATTGAGAAACTTGTTAAGAAACCGGTATCAGCTAAATTTAGTGTCATTTTCAATAATATATATATATATATATATATATATATATATAAGTTCCAAATCAAAAAAGAGTAACATACAGAGTAAAGAAACACACTTATTATCTCCATTTTTCTGAAAATCCGTCTTCTGGAGGAAAGAGAGCGGGAGACCAAGCACGCTGTAAACACAACGGCAGGTAAACTAACTCGGGTTTCGAGTTCCTTGATTTTGAATGTGTTTATATCGCATTGACTGAAACATTTTACTTACTTGGAAGATACTCAATTTTATGTACGATTTTGAAGGGTATTCAATTCAGATGGAATCAATTTTATAAAACAACTGACTTCAGATGTCATTGAGCTTTGAGTAATTGACCAATTATAGATGTATAATATCAATAACTGCCCCAGTAGTATTTTACTATTTCAGTATATTACATTTAATATCAGTAGTTTGTTTCAAATTGATTCAAATTATCACACTGTTAACTGATGATGGAAAAGTAATTGCGAAAAAAGCCGAAACAAATATTACATATGTTCCTTACGAAAAGTTAATATTCAAATTATAATTAAATCAGCAAAAGAAAAAAAATTATATCAACCAACATTTGTTAAAACGATTAAGTTTGTAAGCATGTTTTAATTATTAATTTTATAAGATTACTTTGTAAATATTTATTTATGGCTTAGAAAACTTAAAATTTAGCCATCATTGTTAGTGAAATTAGAATTTGTATTACCAAAATATTTTAAAGCACAACCGAATTGAACATTATCAAATAAAAGTAGAAAGTTAAAATCAACTTGACAGAAGAAACTTAATTCAGTTATAAATCTTCCAAAACTTTAATCGCTTTAAATTACCATAAATTTTTTGAATACCTACTATTCATTTGCTATTTCTTCCTACACTGTTCATTTGACTGATTCAAATATTTTATTTAGTAACGAATATATTGGGGTAACTGTTTTCTTTGAAAACAGTCAGACAACTTGTTCTGTTTTGATAGTGACGCCGAGTGATTCAGACTTTGTACAAATAGAGAATTACACTCTCTACATAGAGACATAATGTCATCCACATGATACAAAGTGGATTCAACGAATGAATAGTCTTCTTTAAGGGTGTCAAACAGGCTACCTCCAGGTACAGTCATTGGTGTCTGGAGAGTTGGCCTTACGCCATTAATCTACGGAAATGCCACCATCTAGATTCCTTTAATCATAGTATTTAAAAAACAGAGGAAATTTGTTTTAATTTATATAAAATATAGAGAATTTGAAGTAACATATTGCTTTCAGGTTGAAATTTTGATATCGATTTGAAATTTTCAACAAAAGTATAAGATAGAAGGTCTCCTGAGTCCAATGAAACATGTTTCGCAAATTGATCACTCCATGAGCGTGTAGAGAGGAGGGGAGGTTGCAGATATCTAAACCACTAAGAGTGATAAATCAGACCTTGAAAGAGAGGGGTTAGAAAGAGAGGTGGTCAGGAGGCATATGCCTGGGGGCCACTTTTTGAGGCTATAAAATTCTAAAACAGAAGAAAATTAGGTCATAAAAAACTAATAAAAATTATGAAATTTTCTACCAAAATGAGTTTTTAAGGTCGTAATTGTTTTTATTACATTACTATAAGTAAAGTATAGTGATCGTGAAAAAATTCACGAAAAAAAATCTCGAGATTTTGACAGAATTACATGTTTTGAGGTCCCAGAAGTCGTTTATGAAGTTTTTTCAATGACGTCTGTGTGTGTGTGGGTGGGTGGATGAGTGTGTTAGCATTGCTTGTTACCACCTTACGGTCCAGAATCTTTGATGGATCAAGTTGATATTTTACACAAAAATGGGCCCCATAAAGACGAAGATCCCTTTTGTTTGGGAAGAATTATGCATGATGGGAAAGTCACTTTTTTTGCCAAAATCAGTTTTTTAGAAAACATTTTTTTCTCCTAAACTGATAACCCTAGAGTTTTGAAATTTTGACATTATCTTTAAGGTTACAAATGAAACAAATGAAAAATATATGCAGAATTCTAAAACAACAGGAAATTTTTTTTTCTATAAAATGTAAAAATTTTGACTTTTAATTCAATCTCAAACCTTGTGAGAGCGATACAAGCCATACTGTTAGACGGGTCACAATGAAACTATACCTAAAAATAGAACATTATGTGGAGAATGAGTTGAGATATTTTTTTTCGAAATTACATTCGCTAAAGGGGCGTTACAGTACGATTTCTGTTTTCAGAAAATTTTTTTTTGACGCTAAACGGCTCGTTGAAAAATAATGAAAATTTGACCAAAAATGGAACAAAAAATTAGCAATTCACAAAAAAAAAATCATGAAGTTTCAATTACGGGAAAGAGCAATAACGATATAAAAACTCCTTGTTTACCCTAGACTAAGAGATCACCTGCTATACTTGTCGAATTTTTTGTATTTTTATACATTGTTTACATTGACTTAGACATTTTTTGAGCGAATCCACTGAGATAAAATTGATATTTATAAAGGAACAATTTAAATTGTTTATTGACTTATATGAGATGTAAGAGGAATAATATTGTGCAGGAAAATGATAACATACACTCAGACAAAAATCGTACTAAGAAACCATAAAATTCCCAGTATAATAATTCTGTAAAAAACCAAAAATGTAAAAGATAATTCAAAATTGAAATATTTCGTTTAGAGATTAATAAATGTAATTATCGTACATCTTTAATTATAAATCACCTTAAAATAACATTTTCTTCCCTGTTTATGATGTTTTTCAGAGAATAAAAGGGTATATTCCTGTTTTAAATTTGAAAATTTTACTTTAATAATCAATGTAGAAGGATGTCAAGTAAACGATGTAAGAAATCCACTAGCTGTTTGAACAAAAGCCATGTTCTCTTGTAGGAGAATATTTCGTATCAAGAAATGTTCACTTCGGTTTTTGAAAAATGTTATTACTGCTGTAGTTATACTAATGAAATTATTTGCATCAGCTGTGTGATGTACAAAAATAAGCTTATACATTGACATGTCCTTCAATCATTATCTCTACTACCTCAGGACTGAAAGACTAATAATCATATCCCATTTAGATGTTTACGTTATGCTTAAATGAGACGTTATGTGTTATATACTCAAGAAATTTGATATTAAGTTACTTATAGTAAAGTTGTGTGTAGGCCACTCCAAATTTTTTGCTTTGGCTTCGCCACAATGTTTGTCTATACTACAGTAATATCAAGAATATTAGACCTATCATTTGTGTGATTATCAAATATAAGTATATATATCTGTAGAGTCTCCATGTGTATGAAACATTATTATCATCTGCCTTATAGACTTTTACGTTATGTTTAAATGGAAAATTATATACCGAAGAAGTATGAGAATATATTTAATTATAGCATAGTTAAGTCAAAAATTTTCTAAATGTAAGCTGTGTCATGTGGGTGTTTCTTTAGTTGCATAGTAATTGAATTAACCATCCACTTTGTAACATGATATATTGAAATTTTATGTCCACTCAAGTTCAATTTGCGTCAAATAGCTGGTACAGAGAACTTGGTAATTGATGTAATATAAATTTATTTTCAAAGGAATTATTTTCATTTTTGTAGAAAATTATCACTAATAAAACTCAAACGCATTCTGACTTAGCATCGTTTTAAACTGTTATTAAATATTAAAACTGTGGAATTCATTTAATGAAATTAACCTTTGAAAATAACATTCCATAAGATACAACATTTAAAGTATAATTGATATTAAAAAAATCTGGAGTGGCCTACACTCTACTTTACTATAAGTAACTTAATGTCAAATTTCTTGAGTATATAAAACATAACGTCTCATTTAAGCATAACGTAAACATCTAAATGGGATATAATTATTAGCCTTTCATTGCTGAGGTAGTACAGATACTGATTGAAGGACATATCAATTTATAAGCTTATTTTAGTACATCACAAATAATTTATTCTTTGCAAGTAATTTCATTAGTATAACTACTGCAGTAAAAACATTTTTGAAAAACCAAAGTGAACATTTCTTGAAACGATTTATTCTCCTACAAGAGAATGGCTTTCGTTCAAACAGCCAGTGGATTTCTTACATCGTTTACTTGACATCCTTCTACATTGAATAGTAAAGTAAAATTTTAAAATTTAAAACAGGAAAATACCCTTTTTTTCTCTGAAAAATATCTTAAACAGCGAAGAAAATGTTATTTTAAGGTGCTTTGTTAATTAAAGATGTACGATAATTACATTTATTAATCTCTAAACGAAATATTCCAATTATGAATTATCATTTACATTTTTGGTCATTTATAGAATTATTATACTGGGAACTTTAATCTTTAAAATAATAATAATAATAAGCTTCTTAGTATTTAATAAGATCATTTTCCTTCCCCTTTGTCAAATAACATATATACGAATTTTTTCTGAGTGAGTGTTATTATTTTCCTGCACAATATTATTCCTTTTACATCTCATATAAGTCAATAAACAATTTCAATTATTCCTTTATAAATATCAATTTTATCTCAGTGCATTTGCTCAAAAAATTTCTAAGTCAATGTAAACAATGTAAAAAAATCTGGAGTGGCCTACACTCAACTTTACTATAAGTAACTTAATATCAAATTTCATGAGTATGTAATATATAACGTCTATATTAGGCATAATGTAAACATCTAAATGGGATATGATTATTAGTCTTTCATTCCTGAGGTAGTACAGATAGTGATTGAAGGACATATCAATATACGAGTATAAGCTTATTTTGGTACATCTCAGAGCTGATAACTAATCTTTCGTTTAGAGATTAATAACTGTAATTATCGTACATCATTAATTAACAAATCACCTTAAAACAACATTTTCTTCGCTGTTTACGCTGTTTTTAAGAGAAAAAAAGGGTATTTTACTGTTTCAAATTTGAAAATTTTACATTAATATTCAATGTAGAAGGATGTCAAGTAAACGATGTAAGAAATCTACTGGCTATTTGAACAATAGCCATGTTCTCTTGTAGGATAATATTTCGTTTCAAGAAATGTTCACTTTGGTTTTTCAAAAATGTTATTACTGCTGTAGTTATACTAATGAAATTATTTGTGATGTACAAAAATAAGCTTATAAATTGATATGTCCTTCAATCACTATCTGTACTACCTCAGGAATGGCAGGCTAATAATTATATCCCATTTAGATGTTTACGTTATGTTTAAATGAGACGTTATGTTTTATATACTCAAGAAATTTGACATTAAGTTACTTATAGTAAAGTAGAGTGTAGGCCACTCCAGATTTTTTTACTTATAGTAAAGTGAAAATATAAAAAATTCGACAAGTATAGCAGGTGATATCTCAGTCTAGGATAAACAAACAGTTTTTATAGCTTTATTGCTCTTTTCCGTAATTGAGACTTCATGAATTTTTTTTTATTAATTGCTAATTTTTTGTTCCATTTTTGGTCAAATTTTCATTATTTTTAATGAGTTGTTTCGCCTCAAAAAATCATTTTCTGAAAACAAAAATCGTACTGTAGCGCCCCTTTAGCGAATGTAATTTTAAAAAAAATATCTCTACTCATTTTCCACATAATGTTCTGTTTTTAGGCATAGTTTTATTGTGATCTGTCTAACAGTATGGCTTGTATCGCTCTCACAAGGTTTTAGATTGAATTATATGTCATAATTTTTACATTTATTTGAAAAAAAAATATTTCCTGTTGTTTTAAAATTCTGAATTTATTTTTCGTTTGTTCTATTTGTAACCTTGAAGATAATGTCAAAATTTCAAAACTATAGGGTTATCAGTTTAGGAGAAATAAATGTTTTCAAAAAAACGGTTTTTGGCAAAAAAAGTTTCTTTCCCATCGTGCATAATTCTTCCCAAACAATACGGATCTTCGTCTTTATGAGGCCCATTTTTGTGTAAAATATCAACTTGATCCATCAAAGATTCTGGACCGTAGCGTGGTAACAAGCAATGCTAACACACGCACCCAATCACATACGCACCCACCCACCCACACACACACAGATATCATCGTAAAAACCTCATAAAACGACTTCTGGGCCTCAAAACATGTAATTCCTTCAAAATCTCGAGATCGAATTTTTTACAATCACTATACTTTACTTATAGTAAAGTAAAAAAATCTGGAGTGGCCTACACTCAACTTTACTATAAGTAACTTAATATTAAATTTCTTGAGTATATAATACATAACGTCTCATTTAAGCATAATGTAAACATCTAAATGGGATATAATTATTACACTTTCATTCCTGAGGTACTACAGATAGTCATACAAGGACATATCAATATATAAGCTTATTTTTGTACATCCCACAGCTGATGCAAATAATTTCATTAGTATAACTACAGCAGTAATAACATTTTTGAAAAACCAAAGTGAACATTTCTTGAAACGATTTATTCTCCTACAAGAGAATGGCTTTCGTTCAAACAGCCAGTGGATTTCTTACATCGTTTACTTGACATCGTTCTACATTGAATATTAAAGTAAAATTTTAAAATTTAAAACAGGAAAATACCCTTTTTTTCTCTGAAAAACATCTTAAACAGCGAAGAAAATGTTGTTTAAGGTGATTTGTTAATTAAAGATGTACGATAATTACAGTTATTAATCTCTAAACGAAAGATTTCAATTTTGAATTATCTTTTACATTTTTGGTTTTTAACAGAATTATTATACTGGGAATTTTATGGCTTCTTAGTATTTAATAAGATCGTTTTCCTTCCCCTTTGTCAAATAACATATATACGAATTTTTTTTTAATGAGTGTTATCATTTACCTGCACTACATTATCATTATTCCTCTTACATCTCTTATAAGTCAATAATATATTTTCATTTTTCCATTAGAAACATCAATTTTATCTCAGTGGATTCGCTCAAAAAATTTCTAAGTCAATGTAAACAATGTAAAAAAATACAAAAAATTCGACAAGTATAGCAGGTGATCTCTTAGTCTAGAATAAACAAACAGTTTTTATATCGTTATTGCTCTTTCCCGTAATTGAAACTTCATGAATTTTTTTTTGTGAATTGCTAATTTTTTGTTCCATTTTCGGTCAAATTTTCATTTTTTTTTAACGAGCCGTTTAGCGTCAAAAAATCATTTTCTGAAAACACAAATCGTACTGTAACGCCCCTTTAGCGAAAGTAATTTTAAAAAAAAATATCTCAACTCTTTCTCCATATAATGTTCTATTTGTAGGCATAGTTTCATTCTTGTCCGTCAAACAGTATGGCTTGTATCGCTCTCACAAGGTTTGAGATTGAATTATAAGTCAAAATTTTTACATTTTATTGAAAAAAAAATATTTCCTGTTGTCTTAAAATTCTGAATATATTTTTCGTTTGTTGCATTTGTAACTTCAATGATAATGTCAAAATTTCAAAACTCTAGGGTTATCAGTTTAGGAGAAATAAATGTTTTAAAAAAAACGGTTTTTGGCAAACAAAGTGACTTTCCCATCATGCATAATTCTTCCCAAACAATAGGGACCTTCTTCCCTATGAGGCCCATTTTTGTGTAAAATATCGACTTGATCCATTAAATATTCTGGACCGTAGCGTGGTAACAAGCAATGCGAACACACGCACCCACCCACCCACCTACACACACACAGACATCATCGTAAAAACTTTATAAAACGACTTCTGGGACCTCAAAACATGTAATTCCGTCAAAATCTCGAGATCGAATTTTTTCACGATCACTATACTTTACTTATAGTAAAGTAATAATAACTGGGATTAAAAAAAAAGTGGGTATTTTTATCCTGGACTAATCGATACCAGCTATATTTGCCAGATTCATTTTTCATTTATTTACATTGATTTGGAAAGTAGGAATATTTGTATGTTTTAAATGGGAAGCTTTGTCTTGAATCTTCAATGTAGAACATGATCAGATAAATCATGTAAATGATCCAATAGCTATTGAAACAGACGTCATGGTCTCCTGTGAGAGATTTTTTTGTAACACGAAATCTTCACTTTCGCTTTTCAAAACTGTTATTACTGTGGTAGTTATTGTGATATATAAAAATAAGCGTGATATTGATAAGTGGAATAAGTCATTATCAGTACTAGCTGCAGGAATGAAAAACTAATAAACCTTTTCCATTTACACATTGAATGGGCAGCGCCTACGAGCTGAATAGTTTTAGGACTACCATACTGGTCAGAGACCTGGATCGTCCCCCTCCGATCAGGGGTTGCTACTTTTGGATTCATCTGGGCCCCGTTTTGGGTGCCTGGTTTTATGCAATAATAGATTGAAAATCTCTTGTTATAATTCGTTCACTTGTTATATTAGAACTGGGGGGTTTACCATTCACACCCATCCCGAGGTCTTTCAGAGCCATCAGAAACAACTACCAGTATTCCAGCCACTTATCTGAGATCA
The DNA here is from genome assembly GCA_026182355.1 of Hermatobates lingyangjiaoensis. Classification (NCBI taxonomy): domain Eukaryota; kingdom Metazoa; phylum Arthropoda; class Insecta; order Hemiptera; family Hermatobatidae; genus Hermatobates; species Hermatobates lingyangjiaoensis. The sequence goes on from JAPFBL010000024.1 coordinate 2,535,749, forward strand.
TTCCATTTACACATTTACATTATGTCTAAACGAGAGATTATAAATTATATATCTAAGGAGTTTGATAATAAGTTTACTTATAGTAAAGTTGAGTGTAGGCCACTCCAGATTTTTTTTACAATATTTACATTACTTAAAAATTTTTTGAGCGAATCCACTGAGATAAAATTGATATTTATAAAGGAACAATTTAAATAGTTTATTGACTTATACGAGATGTAAGAGGAATAATATTGTTACATGTAAAAAAATCACCGCCAATAAACATAAATAAATTACCTTTGTCTTCCATGGCATGATGGATTTGTCTCATAAAATGCCTTAATAAATCTATGTATATAGCACTCTTGAGCAAAACTTAATATCAGTTACAATTACATTATCATTGTGAATGTAGTACCTTTCCATGATATTGAAATGTAATGAATGGACTCTTTCCTCAAGAAAGAGGACTTATGTTTGTTGAGAAATATCCAGTTTTTTTTTACAATTCTACTCTAATAGTTCATATTTATTATTTTCAAAAATTAGAAGCTACTAACTATAAAAGATTTAAATTATTTTGAATAGCTGGCTTTGACTTCGATTTGAGTATGTAAACTGGCTAATTACTAATATATTTTGTCTCAATATACATTCATAGCAAACTTATAACAGAGTACAGGAGGCAGGAAAAGGATAACACTCACTCAGAAAAAAATCGTATATATGTTATTTGACAAAGGGGAAGGAAAATGATCTTATTAAATACTAAGAAGCCATAAAATTCCCAGTATAATAATTCTATAAAAAACCAAAAATATAAAAGATAATTCAAAATTGAAATCTTTCGTTTAGAGATTAATAAATGTAATTATCGTACATCTTTAATTATAAATCATCTTAAAACAACATTTTTTCTTTGATGTTTATGATGTTTTTCAGGGAAAAAAATGGTATTTTCCTGTTTTAAATTTGTAAATTTTACTTTAATATTCAATGTAGAAGGATGTCAAGTAAACGATGTAAGAAATCCACTGGCTATTTGAACAAAAGCCATGTTCTCTTATAGGAGAATATTCGTTTGAAGAACTTTTCACTTTGGTTTTTCAAAAATGTTATTACTGCTGTAGTTATACTAATGAAATTATTTGCATCAGCTGTGTGATGTACAAAAAGAAAAGCTTACATGTTGATATGTCCTTCAATCACTATCTGTACTACCTAAGGAATGAAAGACTAATAATCATATCCCATTTAGATGTTTACGTTTGCTTAAATGAGACGTTATGTGTTATATACTCAAGAAATTTGATATTAAGTTACTTATAGTAAAGTTGAGCGTAGGCCACTCCATATTTTATTATAAATATATTATAATAAACAGAAATCTTACGACCGCCCCGGGTGGCAAAAATAGTTGGTACGCCACTGCAGGTTTCCTAACAAATAATAGACTTAGCTTCCTTAGCCTGATGCTGCTCTATAAAGTCAAGTCTAGTCAAGTTCCATTGAGAAATAGAATAGCTTTAACGGAAGTAAAACAATAAAATCTTACATGGACTCGATGGAATTTTCATAGACTTGTTTAAATAAAAACATCTAAAGGATATGATATTACCAATTAGGAAGATGGAGTGACAGCTTCATACAAAAAAAAATACGATAAATGACTTTAAATTACTTTAAGTTTGAAATTTCGAGTAGAGGTTATCTCTGTAGCCGTTGTCGTGAGGTAAACTGAATGAAAGAAAAATGCCTGGTTAATGGATTGTCTAGCCACTTTGGTTTTAGGATGAGATTTCCTTCCAGCCTCTGTGGTTGGCATGTTAAATTGTGTTTCAAATTACTACTCACTATGATGAACCAAGGCAGTCCTAATACTGTATGAGACAAAAAAAACTAGAGCGACTCCAACAGTGCATCCAGGATGACCAACTTGAGATGCAATTACATTCGACATAAATGACTTCAAAACAAAACTCCACACGAAACTGTCTACTTTTCATATTCAGTTACTGACACAACACTAAGAGTATTAAACATAATTAAATGACTGATGGAAAACCATTAAATTAAATTGAATAATATCCTTTTGAGCTATGCTATATATTGTATCGCTTGACACGAAGTGTTAAACAAAGAAAAAAAAAACTTAAAAGTGTCTGAATTACAAAAAAGAACACCTGTGATAAAGTATGATTTATTTTGCTGAGTTAGGTGTAGGAATACACCGGTATCAATCAGTACAGAAACTCGTACAATTTTAGGGTGTAAATGAAAACAGTGTTATAATTTTAGTTTTATGATTACATGAGACTTATTTTGATACACAATATATTATTACGGTGTGCCCTTTTTGGTACATAAGCTAGACATCTGCATAAAACTTAAGAAAATAGCTGAAAAGAATCATTAAAATTTTTCTTTGTTTTATATTTGTTGTGACATTAAACTGTTCAAGTTGAAGCAATGCTTTCAAAGAAAATGTTTTTTTTTATTTTTATATAAATTATGTTCCTTTTTCACTGATAATATTAAACTATTTTAATTTCCTTTTTCAAAATATCTTAAAGGTTCTTTATATATTAAACAATTAGAAAATAAAGTTTATATTAAATTTGTCCAAGGATAAAAGAAAAGATAACTACTGATCTAACGGCCAATGACCCTCGAAAATATTTGGGCAATACTGCTCGCATTGTTAAGTAATAAAATCAGTTAATGTTTGTCAAATCTATGGTGAATAGTTTTATGGCTTTGTTTTAGAATAGTTCATTATAATTGGAGAAAACATTGTAATTATTGGTTTTAAGCAATTCCCTTCTCTGTTAAAGCTGCTCTTACTGGCCTTTTAGAGTGAGAGAAAAGTTTCTTTGTTCCAATCGGACGTCTGATGTGAAGCTTGATAATCTATCTAAAGATTATATTGAATACGAATATTTCTTGCATTTTAAATGCAACCTTTATAAAACGAGCCCACTTGTTCTGAATAGTCTAGAGAAATGGTGGATTAGTAACAGCCTCAACACCTGTAAGTCATGATGGCTCTAATAACCACGTTATAGATGGACCCGTAGGTGTCATGGATGTTACCATTGATTTATGTATGCAACATGAGTGGATTGTAGAACTGAACTCAGTTAATGCTTATTTGTGGGATGGGCTCTAAATGACTGCGGCATAGAATACCTCCTGTACTTGTTTCTTTGACCTCCCTCTCTTCACTCTCTATGTAACGGTTGAAAAAAAATAGATGCTGTAGGTGTGTGTATTTATTTTTTTTTTAATGCCTAGTAACAGAAGAAAATACAAAAAAATATCAAAAACGTACGACATGTGACTGCGGGCTAAACGATTAACTTTACTTCTTTTATGATATTTGGGTCAGGAAGTCAAGACCACAATCTATTCATTTTGTTTGGAGATTGTTAGCAACCAAAAAACCCAATGTCATCAAAATTTGTATAACTGTAAATTTTCAAAAAGTTTTTCAAAGCTGTGAAGCACCGCATTTCATAAATCTTTCCGTCCACGGCGTGACCTATTCTTTGTAATCACTGAATGTTGCCTCACTTGTAGTCTATCGTTGACATTTTTCCGTCGGTCCTTGAATCTTCATTTATGCATTTTGCGATCACGTAATGCATTGAGGCTGGACATTTCGTTTACTTGTCGATTAATAGTTTCTCCTAATATGTTGATGGCAGTCTGGGTCGAGACGTCGAAGGGTGAACATCGTTGCTCGTGCTGTTGATGTTAGTGTTGAGTCGTAAACTCCCTGTAGCTACCATTCGTACCGTTAGCCGCTTTGCCGACAAAGCTGACCAGCCCCTCAAGTTGTCAACCCACGTCAAAGGGATTAGTCTCTCAACCTAAGTGCTCTGCCTGGCTATATCGCAAAGTGTACCACCTGCCCTTCAATTGTGAATTGGTCTCTATACTTGACTAAACTTCAAGATTAAATAGATAAATAGAGTAAATAGACTAAACTTCAAGATTAAATAGATTAAAGGCAATCCAATCTTATCACTAAACCGATCCAGTGTCCTTGGAAGAATCCGAAGTGTTCCTGCTCAGCCATCAGCCATCAGCCATCGTATTTTCTGTCACTTCAAGACCTACCAGACCTTCAAGTTCTAAGTGACTTAATATAGTACTATAAGTTATTGTTGTTTCTTGTTATTGTAATTGTAATCGTTATTTGTACTGAGTACCAAGACCAACATCAACTAGGTTCAAGCTAATTCAACTAATAGGAAATTTTTTTTTTATTTTTATTTTTTTTTCCATATATATTTGATAAAAGACTTGATACGGACTGACGATGACAACATTCGAAGAAGCACTTAAAATAATGGTCTCCCAGCTGATGGAGTGGAGGGTTCAGGGGCTGGACATTCTCCCCGCCTTGGCTCGGGAGATGGCCAGCCTAGAGCCCACTAGTGAGCCCTCTACTTCGGCCTCCCCACCCTTGTCCACTATCTCCACCTCAGCTCCGTCTAAGCCTGCCCCAAAACTGACCTCTAAAAAGACTTCCTCAAACACATCCAAAAGCCATCCCTCTCCCGTTCACTCCAAGCCTCCTCGACCCACCACCCGGTCCTCCAGCAAAACAAAGCACAGTATACCCATCACCCACAATCCCTTCTCTCCGTTAGAAGACTTACCTGATAACCCCGTCGACAACACCCGTCCGGGCGCCAATCCCACTCATAACCAAACTGCTATCCCAACGACCGAAACTAGAGACAGAGATAGTCCTTCCATAAACTCTACCTCATCTTCCCCTCCTCCCATCATGATTAGAACCATGTCCTCCTACCAGAAGTTTAGAGAATCTGTGCCACAAGGCCTCCTTGACGACATGACCGTGACTTCTGGTGGGCAGTCAATCCGAGTTCAGGCCAAGACACCCTCCACATACAGGGATATAACGCTGACTCTTAAGTCAATGGACATCGAGTTTCACTCGTTTAGGCCACCATGGGAGCCGAAGACTTTAAAATACATAATAAAATACTTACCTACAGACACAGACCCGACTGACCTAGAAAATGACTTACTGACGCAGGGATTTAAGACACGAGCCAGGCAACTAATTTCTAGACGACCAAGATTCACCAGTGACTGTGTCCCTAGACCGCTCCCAGTCTTTGAGATTTCCGTTGAATCAGATCCTAATACAAAAATATTCACCACGGTTACCAGTTGCCTGGGCATCGCAGTCAAGGTTGAGGAGTCTCGGAGAAGACCAGGGCCTGCCCAGTGTTTCAGGTGTCAACGCCTGGGACATACTCAGACATGGTGTAGAGAGGCTCCTCGCTGTGTTCGTTGCCCGGGTAGCCACCACTACTCCTCCTGTCCCGCTCCTAAACAGACACAACCAGTGTGTGTCAACTGTAAAGGAACCCATCCTGCGAACTACCGGGGCTGCCCGGTATTTAGCAAACCATCTACTGTTTCATCTACCTCTCTTCCAACCTGATCTCCCAGCTTCATCCCAGCAACACCCCCACCGCCACTGACTGACTCTTACAGAGACAAACTGATTAAGGACAAACGTAACCCTGTAGAAAGCAGTCCAACTCTTGACCTTGACCTTGATGCATACATCCTCAGGTTCCTGAGACATACAGGGATACTGGATGTCATAAAGGAAAAGATCACTGATTCTTTAAACACAAACATTTCCCACACGACGGACGAACAAACTGACAACGGAAACTCTCTTAACAGACATCATGGCAGTGCCAGTTGTTTCAGGCCACTAGAGACCCAGGAACTCGCAGGATGATGAACAAAGCGCAGTGGGAGATTTGATCTCTTATCAGGACGCACAATGCCAAACACTGGACTAGACTTCTTAGTGCAGACGAAGACCCTTCACACATTACAGCCTGGCGTATTATAAGACATTTAAAAAAAAGGGTCCAATCAGTCTAACGCAACTCTACCTCTGAGGGAGGACAATCTGCCTCTCATAGATGATAACAGGAAGGCCCTAATATTTCAGAAATATCTGTCCCACTTATACCGCCCCCACCCATCCTCTCCTATCCCCTTCGTATCAACTGCCATCAGTGACACACACCCTAATACTCCCTTATTCTTCTCTCCCGCAGAAATCACACAGGTCATTGCATCCCTTAAAATCAAATCAGCCCCCGGTCACGATGGCATTAGTAACAAATTAATATCTAAACTCCCTCCTAAAGTCATAGCAGCCTTGACTGCATTGTATAATTCTTGCCTTCGACTGCAGTACTTTCCCGTAGCGTGGAAGACGGCAAGAATTCTAATGATACAAAAGCCCCATAAATCAGGTCACTCCCCTCGCGACTACAGACCAATTAGTCTATTACCCTGCCTTGGAAAAATCTATGAGAGGTTGATTTTGTCAAAAATAAAACCAAGTCTGCCCTTCCAACCAGAACAGTTTGGCTTCAGAAGCCAGCACGGTACGACTCTGCAACTGCGAAGACTGGTCCAGTTCATTAAACAGGGTATTTCTCCAGATAGACATGTTCCCCACAGAAAGACAGTGGCTGTGTTCCTGGATCTGGAGCAAGCTTTCGACTCGGTCTGGCATAGGGGACTTTTGCACAAACTAAGATGTTTTGGTCTACCTAGATGGTTCGTGAAGACAACTAGGTCTTTCCTTTCTGGACGCCAATTCTTTGTCTCGACTAACAATAGACTTTCCCCAACAGGACATATCTATAGGGGTGTTCCCCAAGGTAGCGTTCTTGGCCCTATTCTCTACAACCTCTATACCTTTGACTTTCCCAAACCCCCTCCTATAATAAATCCTAACTCACCCGACCGCATTGAGACGTTTCTGGGATTCTTTGCCGACGACACTGCAGTGGCCTATAGGTGCTATAATGTGGGTTATGCAACCAGAAAGCTACAACATTTCCTTGATGGGGCCCTGCACTGGTTCACAACCTGGAAACTAACTCTAAACCCGGCAAAGAATGCCCACATCCGTTTCTGTAAAGGTACACCTCCTCTTCCACCTCCTGTCTTCATTGGAGATCGAGCCATACCATATGAAACACAGGTCAAATATCTGGGTCTTATATTAGACTCCAGATTGACATTCAGGCAACATCTCCGGAGCAAATCTAAGCTGGGGATGTTCTTAATGTGCAATCTTTATTCCATCCTCAAATCAAGTAGTACTCCACTGACAGTGAAGGACCTTGTCTATAAGGCGGTCATTCGCTCGACTATGACATATGGATGCTCAGTCTGGTTTGGAGCGGCGCCCACGAACAAGAACTGCATCCAAGTTGTACAGAATAAATGTGCCCGCCTTATAGCTAGAGCACCATGGTATGCTAGACATTTTGATATTCAGCATGATTTGAGTTGGGAATCAATTGATTGCTACATTAGTCGACTTGCTAACAATGAAGACAAAAAACTGTCCACCCATCCAAATCTCCTTGTTCGGGACCTGAATCCAACAAATAACCCTTCCCAATCCCATGACTCCTAATAGCTCCCTTCTTGAACTAAATATGACGACCTGATGACTTATAAATAATATAGTACCTCATATAATGCAAAGCTGCAAGACCATACGACCACGAATACGACTCCTTTCCCTGACAGACTAACGCCCCCAGTATTGACAAAGCCTACTGACCAAAACAAAAAAAAAGCAGCATGATAATTTAGCAGTAGTGGGCCTCTGGTCCGGAACTGCTAATTACGACGTGCACTGTCGTGCATGGAACTCTTCGTTGGTCGTTGGTCGTTGGATGTTGATTGCTATCAAACACAGAATCACTAAAAGCATTTTACAGTTGCTTGGCTAACTAATTGTTTCAAATATTTTGAACTGATACTATATAGTACAAAGGAACAATACAAATTCAAATTATGTCGTTTAACGCACCAGACATTCCGAGAGGTGGTATGCATGGGCGTTTTAAAGTCATGTAACATTCAATTAGCAAAGGATATTTGGAAGATACTTTCTAAAGAAGCTTCGTACAAGTAAATTTAGAGGAAGCAAACGAATATACGGCAACAATATTTAGTGATGAAGACATCTTGATCAGTAATGAGAATTACAATAACATTATCTTATATAGCAAGAACTATAAACCATGTTTTGTTTATAATCCATTTTTGTTATCAAATATGTTTACTTCTCAAGTTTTTTTACTTGTTTCCAATTTACTTATATGTATATATTTAAATAAGTTACCCATTTGCTTTGCAGTATAGCTATTTGTTAATTATTATTTTTGAATAATTTTTTGTTTTGTAGATCTATCAAAATGATTGTAAGGATAGTGGAAAATTCAGAATTCAGAATTTTATTTGAATCTGGAAACTGTCTAGATCAGGGTTTGGCAAACTTTTCACCCATCTTCATAGAATATTTGTCTTTATATCGACAAACAAAGACAAACATTATCAATTCATTGCATAATGATATACAAAAGAACTGTTCAATGTAGAGTTATTTGACTGAAACAAAGCACTACAGCGCAACAAAACTCATTAAGCGTTAAAAAATAAAACACACTGGTATATTGATTAAAAGTCATCATCAAAGCGTATAGTGTGCAAAGCATGATTGATTTAACATGGCAAGTTATAAAAGTAATCTATAACCCCTGCTTGGTCCAACAGTTAGTCAAAAGGGAGTAAACAAAGCCTTCGCTTATTTTTAACTTCATGACATGTACTGCAGCTTGGGTAAACATTCAATCTCAGTTTGTCGTCCGTTTAAAATAATCAGGATTTTAAACAAATCTTTAAATTACCATATTATTTTCAAAGCTTTAATCAATACGTTTGTATAAAAAGTAGCTTCAGGTTGAATATTCTAAAAGTTGTTTATAAAACCGTTTTTAACTCAATAAACAGATGGTAAAGCAAATAAAATTCAATAGTAGTGAATAGGAATATTATTCTTCACTATTTTTCATACCGTTGCTTGGAATAGCGCATAACGTCGTCTTCATTCCGTTCATCAAGATTTTTCTACATCCATCTATTCCTAATATTTTCTTTCGAAATGTTATTTGACACTCTTCAACATGTTGAATATTTACCCACGAAAGTACGGTTTTATATATATTTATTATTGGAAATGATACCAAATTTAGCTTATACCTGTTTCTTAATAAGTTTCTAAATTTTTCTAAATAACACTTTCGTTATTTTGTCTACACACTAAAGTACATCTCCTATAGTCGACATGTTTCAAATGATCAACATTCATCAACAGGACGAAAAATAAATTCTAGAGTGAATTATCTGGATTATTATATATACGAGGTGTGTAAATATAGTAGTGAGACTGATTTTTTTTAAATTTTCTATTCAAATATAATTACAATGTGATATTGTCACCTTCAAAATAGTTCCCTTCGGAAGCCACACAGCGCTGGAGACGGTCCTTCCAATCATTGTAGCATTGCTGGAACTCGGATTCTGGAATGGCCTTCAGCTGGTCGGTTACAGCAGTTTGTATGTTTTGTAGTGTCTCGAAATAAGTTCCCTTGAGGTGATTTTTCAATCTCGGGAAGAGGAAAAAGTCACAAGGACTCAAGTCTGGTGAATAAGGAGGCTGAGGAGCAACAGGAATGTTTTTACTGGCCAAAAACTCGTTTATTGAGATGGCAGTGTGACAGGGCGCGTTGTCGTTTTTCGCACAAATTTTTCTCATCTCCAATTCATTGGTCAAAATGTGATGAACGGAGGTGTGATTCAAATTCAACTGTTCCCCGATCATTCTGACTGTCAAGCGTCGATCTGAACGCACAAGGTTCCGTACTCTGTTGACATTTTCATCGGTGTTTGCACTTGAAGGCCTTCCGCTTCGTGGTTCATCTTCAATCGACTCTCTTCCTTCTGAAAATTCCTTAAACCACCGAAAAACCTGTGCCCTTGATAAAACACGTTCTCCATAGGCCTCCTGAAGTTTTTCAAAAGTTTCGGTTGCATTATGTCCAAGTCTGAAGCAAAATTTGATTGCACACCGCTGCTCAACTTTGAGGTCACTCATTTTTAAAACGCTCAAGAAAAAACCATTTCACGAAAACCAACGCTATGGACAAACAAATGACTGTGGCGACTTCAGATTCATACTGGAGGCGCATCACACGTGCACCTGACGCTACTCAAGGCCACGCGTCTCCAGCGTTGCCAGATCGAAAGCGACGTTGCCAGTCTCACTACTTTATTTACACACCTCGTACACAGAAAAGATAGAAGGGGTTGTTTTCTTTCAAGTTTAAGAAAAGCTGGGCGTTAATACTGTGGGGTGAGTGGCCTCTCGGCCTGAGTCACTACCTGGAAGGGTTTCTGGATGACTTTGATGTGAATTAAACAGCCTCAAAATACGAGGTGTGTAAATAAAGTAGTGAGACTGGCAACGTCGCTTTCGATCTGGCAACGCTGGAGACGCGTGGCCTTGAGTAGCGTCAGATGCACGTGTGATGCGCCTCCAGTATGAATCTGAACTCGCCACAGTCATTTGTTTGTCCGTAGCGTTGGTTTTCGTGAAATGGTTTTTTCTTGAGCGTTTTAAAAATGAGTGACCTCAAAGTTGAGCAGCGGTGTGCAATCAAATTTTGCTTCAGACTTGGACATAATGCAACCGAAACTTTTGAAAAACTTCAGGAGGCCTATGGAGAACGTGTTTTATCAAGGGCACAGGTTTTTCGGTGGTTTAAGGAATTTTCAGAAGGAAGAGAGTCGATTGAAGATGAACCACGAAGCGGAAGGCCTTCAAGTGCAAACACCGATGAAAATGTCAACAGAGTACGGAACCTTGTGCGTTCAGATCGACGCTTGACAGTCAGAATGATCGGGGAACAGTTGAATTTGAATCACACCTCCGTTCATCAAAGACAAACATCAAAGACAAGTGGGTGTTGCATCACGACAACGCGCCCTGTCACACTGCCATCTCAATAAACGAGTTTTTGGCCAGTAAAAACATTCCTGTTGCTCCTCAGCCTCCTTATTCACCAGACTTGAGTCCTTGTGACTTTTTCCTCTTCCCGAGATTGAAAAATCACCTCAAGGGAACTCATTTCGGGACACTACAAAACATACAAACTGCTGTAACCGACCAGCTGAAGGCCATTCCAGAATCCGAGTTCCAGCAATGCTACAATGATTGGAAGGACCGTCTCCAGCGCTGTGTGGCTTCCGAAGGGAACTATTTTGAAGGTGACAATATCACATTGTAATTATATTTGAATAGAAAATTTAAAAAAAATCAGTCTCACTACTTTATTTACACACCTCGTACAGCTACTGTTTTCGACTTGAATATTTAGCAGTGGCTTCAATTTTTGGATTAATGTAGCCTCTAAAATTCTTAATTTATGGTGTTACTTTCTTTTTTTATTATTTTAGTATTTGTTACCAACATCTCTCAGGTAATTTTAACATTATGCTTGTCCTGCATATGATTTTGGGTGCTCCGGCCATTAGGTGCATGGTGAGCCTTCTTGATAGGGAAGTGGTAGTCACACCAACGTACCAGTGTTTTTGAGTTTCACAGTGGGAAAAAAAGACTCTGAACTTTCAACAGTAACAAGCGGTCTTGGTCAGATTCAAATCCCAACCGTATTTATTTGACGCTGACGAAGACCGCTTGTTACGGTTAGAAGATCTTAGCCTTTTTATAATTTCTTTTTGTAATTTAAACGTTATAATATTTAAATATATATTCTCTACCTAGATATGCAGAGAGCGTAGGAGCTTGAAAACGCAGAGGCAGCCTGAGTAGAAATTGAAGGGAAACAGCCCAAATGATGAAAATAAGGTGACAATTTTAAACTGACAGCACAGGCGATTCAAGTTTTGGAAGATAACATGTTCTGTTCTTATTTAGTGTAATAATAGAATAGTTTAATGATTCTCATTGATTTATATTAATTAAATACGGGTAAATCATTTAAATGTTATAAATCTTCAAATTTTATTAATCAGACTATCTTATTTTTTATAATGCTTTTCAGTACATTCGACGTTGTACTTACATATTAGGTGGCATAGGTAGGATTGAATAGGATGAATGAGACACTCATTAACTGTTGAATACGACATTTACAAGGGTAGTCAGTGAAGTATCCAGAAAGCCTAATTACTTAGACGTTCACACTCCTCTTTCATTTGCGAAATGTAGTTTCCTGAGTACGTCATCATAAGGTTAATTTATAGATAAGGTTATCGTATGTTTATAGACATGTATAGCGCCCGTGGTCGCAAATCACCACAGTTCTTCAAATTCTGTCGGTTTCGTTGCTTCGTCAGGATTGCGTTGGCGTGACTGAATCCAGCTTCGACCATGTATGAAGTTGAGAGGGCGAGTAAAAACTATTCAGCTGTCGCAGTCAGGTGATATTTAGAAGCCTTATTAATATTGGTCCAATATTCTCTAAGGTTTTCAGACAAAATGATTATTTTCAAGTTTTAAGTGGTAAACTTTGTCTCAAATCTTCATTATAGAAGGTGATTAGATAAACTATGGAAGAGATCCACTGGCTATTGGAACAAAAGCTATATTCTTCTGTAAGAAATTACTTTTTTCGTAGCACGAAATCTACACTTTCGCTTTTCAAAAATGGTATTACTGCTGTAGCTATACTTATGATATTATATATATGTGATTTACAAAATTAAATATCTATATTTATAAGTGGATCAATCAATATTTGTATCATCTCCAGGAATGAAAGACTAATAAACCTCTCTCATTTAGACATTTACATTGTACCTAAATGGAACATTATATATTATATACTCAAGTGGTATGATATTATGTTGACTTATAGTAAAGTTGAGTGTAGGTCACTCCAAATTTTATTTTATATGTGTAATACTGTTTTTAAACTGTAATATTTGCCAAATAAAAATAAATGTATTTTAAATTTTTGAAAACTATATTTTTTAAACTGGTTCAACGTTTATTTTATTTGTTTGCGTAGCCAGTTAATTTAATTTAACTATTTTTCTATTATTTGCATTACATGTTTTTTAAAAAAAAATCTTTGCTTTTATTTGATTATGACTATATATCTATACCAGTACTGTAATAAGATGAAAGTCAGGATTAATAACAGTTATCTAAAATTATATCCCTGATTGTAATTCCATGAAAAAATATTTTGAGGACTTTCTGGAATTTTGAAGGTTAACGGATTATTAATGCCAACGGGGGGTAAAAATGGTTGCTACGCTACTGCGTGATAATCGTCCCTATTTAAGGGCGTAAAGCTGTCTGTTCAAGCCTGCACTATTTCAGTTATTCCTTAAAAATACCTTCACTAATAACCTTGTGAACTAAAGTAAAATTTAGGTCTCCCAATGCAGAATCAAAACCCAATGGATGCCTTATAACAAATGAGCACACAAACCACAGTTAGAGCGCACTACAGGCATGAACCCTGAAGTTTAAAGTTGGAAACAAAATTTTCTTCGTGAGAGGTATTCTGAGAGGTATTTAAAGGAATTTATTACTACATTGGACACCAAAATCTCGAAATTTGAGGGTGACTTAAGGACACAGCAAACACACTATGGGTGTCGATTATTTTCTAGATACCAAATGCTTATAGAAATATAATAAGGCAAAAAGAGCATCTCTCTAAGAAAATCATCAAGGCAGAAACCGCAGTGGTTTTTACTAATATACATTATAATTCTAATTGTGAGAGACGTATTTGGCATTGTATTTTGTTGCCCAAAAATTACAAAGGTAAAGCATGATGAAGACTGAACTTGACATGATACTGTCTAACTTTGTGATTAGTCACCACCACAGAAAGGTAGATACAATTTTTATAGTTACAAATATGTCAACTTTTTTTGTAATAACATCTATTCCGCTTCATCAGAATCATTATTTCATAAAAGTCAGTCATCTCTACCGGTACTGTTAACGTGAACATTTCATAGGAGGCGAGAGGGCTATCAATCAATCTTTCTCTTATGGTACATTTCAGTGTGTTTAATACATATAAAAAAAAAGTTACTTGAAATTTAAATTTAAAAATATAATATCTGCGTGTCTGTTCGTACAATGGAAATGTATGACTGACATCAACCTTGAATTGGAGGGGTCTCATATTTTGCAAGTTTTTATAATAATGTGATGTACAAAAATCTTGACAAATGAGTTCATATTTAAATAAAAATATTGTTAATGTCTATAAATCACGTTTTTGATCAGTTTTTTACTTTACTATAAGTAAAGTATAGTGATCGTGACAAAATTCGATCTCGAGATTTTGACGTCATTACATGTTTTGATGCCCTAAAAGTCGTTTTATGAAGTTTTTTCGATGCTGTCTGTGAGTGTGTGTGTGGGTGGGTGGGTGAGTGTGTCAGCATGACTTGTTACCACGCTGCGGTGCAGAATCTTTGATGTATCAAGTTCATATTTTACACGAAAATGGGTCCCATAGTTTAGAAGATCTCTATTGTTTGGGAAAAATTATGCATGACGGGAAAGTCAATTTTTTTGCCAAAAACCGTTTTTTAGAAAACATTTGTTTTTACAAACTGCTAACTCTAGAGTTTTGAAATGTTGGCATTACCTTTGAGGTTACAAACGCAACAAACGAAAAATAAATTCAGAATTTTAAAGCAACGGAAAATATATTTCTTTTTAATAAAATATAAAAATTTTGACTTTTAATTCAATCTCAAAGCTTGTGAGAGCCATACAAGCCACACCGTTTGACAGGTCAAAATGAAACTATGCCTAAAGTTAGAAACTTATGTGTAGAATGAGTTGAACTAATTTTTTTTAAAATTACATTCTCCAAAGGGGCGTTACAGTACGATTTCTGTTTTCAGAAAATGTTTTTTGACGCTAAACGACTAATTAAAAAATCATAAAAGTTTGAACAAAAATTGATAAAAAAATTAGCAATTTATAGAAAAAAAATCATGAAATTTCAATCACGGCAAAGAATTATAAAGATATAAAAACTGTATGTTTATCCTAGACTAAGGGATCACCTGCTATACTTGTCGAATTTTTGATATTTTTTTACAATGTTTACATTGCCTTAAACATTTTTTGAGCAAATACACTGAGATAGAATTGATATTTATAAAAGGAAAACTTTAAATAATTTATTGACTTATACGAGATATAAGAAGAATAAATTTTTACATGTAAAAAATCACCGCCAATAAACATTTATAAATCACCTTTGTATTCCATGGCATGATGGATTTGTCTCATAAAATGCTTTAATAAACTGTATATTGCACTATTGTGCAAAACTTAATATCAGTTATAATTACTTAATCTTTGTGAATTGTAGTATGTTTCCATGATATTGAAATGTGATGAATGCACTCTTTTCTCAAGAAAGAGGATTGATGTTTGTTGAGAAATATCCAGTTTTTTCACTATTCTAGTCTGATAGTTCATATTTATTATTTTCAAAAATGAGAAGTTCCCAACAATAAAAGATTTAAATTATATTGAATATCTGGCTTCGACTTTGAGTTGAATATGTAAACTGGCTAATTACTAATATATTTTTTCTCAATATACATTCAAAGCAAGCTTATAACAGAGTACAGGAGGCAGGAAAAGGATAACACCCCCTCAGAAAAAATTGGTATCTATGATTTCTGATAAAGGGGAAAGAAAATGATTTTGTTATATACTAAGAAGCCATGAAATTTCCAGTATAATAATTCTATAAAAAACCAAAAATGTAAAACGTAATTCAAAATTGGACTTGAATTCAAATCTTTCGTTTGAAGATTAATAAATGTAATTATTGTACATCCATAATTATAAATTATCTTAAAACGTCGTTTTTTCTTCGATGTTTATGATGTTTTTCAGAGAAAATAAGAGTATTTTCCTGTTTTTAATTTGAAAATTTGACTTGTATATTCAATGTTGAAGAAGGTCAAGTAAACGATGTAAGAAATCCACTGGCTATTTGAACAAAAGCCATGTTCTCTGTAGGAGATTTTTCGTATCACGTAATTTTTACTTTTCAAAAATGTTAATACTGCTGAACTTATACTAATGAGATTATTTGCATCAGCCGTGTGATGTACAAAAATAAGGTTATATATTGATAAGTCGATTAATCACTATCTGTACTACCTCAGGAATAAAAAACTAATAAACATCTGCCATTTAGATGTTTATATTATGCTTAAATGGGACGTTAGATATTATACACCCAAGAAGTTTGATATTAGGTTTACTTAGAGTAAAGTTGAGTGCAGGCCACTCCAGATTTTGTTTCCTTTTGTTATATACATGATATATTTATAACTGAGCATATTTTATAGCAGAAACAGTAGTATTTTATCTCTGGTACAATAGAGATGAACACCAGTTAAGAAATATTAAGCTACTGATGGCTTAAAGATGAAGCTAAAACTATAATCAATATGAGATCTGTTATAGTGTATAACAGTACCGTAAGAGGGAAGAGACATCAGCGAAAAATAAATAAAGCACATATGTAATAATGATTGGAATATTTAGTTATATATTTATAATTGATTAATATAAATAATAATATAGGCCTGCCTTATTCGGGAGACTATCAAAGGCAGCAGTGGAGCACAGTCGATTGGATTTCACAACAACCCTATCTGAAAGGCGGTGGATAAAGGATTCGCGCATCGCAGCTTCCTCGCCTTTAATACGAGTCATCCATCTCTTGCTACAGTGCATCGAAATCTGATTTGTCTTACTTTATAATAACCAGGAAGCCTCATAACTAAGATTGTTTAAACAACCGACTCAAAGATGACAGTAACTCATATGACAGTTATACGAGATAAATAACAGCCCATCAGCTGCAGTATACATGGCGTCATCAGATGGACTCTTTTTATCAACTAAGTAACGAAAGATTATTGTGTGTGGGTGGGTGGGTGGGTGAGTGTGTTAGCATTGCTTGTTACCACGCTACGGTCCAGAATCTTTGATGGATCAAGTTGATATTTTACACAAAATTAGGATCGTTTAGGATTCGTTTACAAATGGAATAAACGAATAATATATTCAGAATTTTAAAGCAAAGGGAAATATTTTTTATTCAATAAAATGTAAAACTTTTGACTTATAATTCAATATCAAACCTTGTGAGAGCGATACAAGCCATACCGTTTACCAGATCAAAATGAAACTAAGCCTTAAAATAGAACATTATGTGGAGAATGAGTTGAGATTTTTTTTTCCAAAATTACATTCGCGAAAGGGGCTTTAAAGTACGATCTCTGTTTTCAGAAAATGTTTCTCTGACGCTAAACGGCTCATTAAAAAAACATGGAAATTTGTTCAATAATGGAATAAAAAATTAGCAATTTATAAAAAAAAACATGAAATTTCAATTACGGCAAACAGCAATAAAGCTATAAAAACTGTTTGTTTATCGTAAACTAAGGGATCACCCGCTATACTTGTCGAATTTTTTATATTTTTACTTTACTATAAGTAAAGTATAGTGATCGTGAAAAAATTCGATCTCGAGATTTTGACGGAAGTACATGTTTTGAGGTCCCAGAAGTCGTTTTATGACATTTTTACGATGATGTCTGTGTGTGTGTGGGTGGGTGGGTGGGTGGGTGCGTGGGTGGGTGCGTGTGTTAGCATTGCTTGTTACCACGCTACGGTCCAGAATCTTTGATGGATCAAGTTGATATTTTACACAAAAATGGGCCCCATTTAGACGAAGATCCCTATTGTTTGGGAAGAATTATGCATGATGGGTAAGTCACTTTTTTTGCCAAAAACCGTTTTTTTTAAAACATTTATTTCTCCTAAACTACTAACCCTAGAGTTTTGAGATTTTGACATTATCTTTGAGGTTACAAATGGAACAAACGAAAAATATATTCAAAATTTTATATCAACAGGAAATATTTTTTTTTCAATAAAATGTAAAAATTTTGACTTATAAATCAATCTCAAACATTGTGAGAGCGATACATGCCATACTGTTTGACGGACAAGAATAAAACTATGCCTATAAATAGAACATTATATGGACAATGAGTTGAGATATTTTTTTCTAAAATTACATTCGCTAAAGGGGCGTTAGAGTACGATTTGTGTTTTCAGAAAATGTTTTTTTGACGCTAAACGGCTCGTTAAAAAATTATGAAAATTTGAACAAAAATGGAACAAAAAATTAGCAATTCATAAAAAAAAATCATGAAGTTTCAATTACGGAAAAGAGCAATAACGATATAAAAACTCTTTGTTTATCCTAGACTAAGAGATCACCTGCTATACTTGTCGAATTTTTTGTATTTTTTTACATTGTTTACATTGACTTAGAAATTTTTTGAGCGAATCCACTGAGATAAAATTGATGTTTCTAATGGAAAAATGAAAATATATTATTGACTTATAAGAGATGTAAGAGGAATAATATTGTGCAGGTAAATGATAACACTCATTAAAAAAAAAATCGTATATATGTTATTTGACAAAGGGGAAGGAAAATGATCTTATTAAATACTAAGAAGCCATAAAATTCCCAGTATAATAATTCTGTTAAAAACCAAAAATGTAAAAGATAATTCTAAATATAAATCTTTCGTTTAGAGATTAATAACTGTAATTATCGTACATCTTTAATTAACAAATCACCTTAAAACAACATTTTCTTCGCTGTTTAAGATGTTTTTCAGAGAAAAAAGGGTATTTTACTGTTTTAAATTTGAAAATTTTACATTAATATTCAATGTAGAAGGATGTTAAGTAAACGATGTAAGAAATCTACTGGCTATTTGAACAATAGCCATGTTCTCTTGTAGGATAATATTTCGTTTCAAGAAATGTTCACATTGGTTTTTCAAAAATGATATTACTGCTGTAGTTATACTAATGAAATTATTTTGCAAATAATAAATTATTTGTGATGTACAAAAATAAGCTTATAAATTGATATGTCCTTCAATCACTATCTGTACTACCTCACGAATGCAATGCTAATAATTATATCCCATTTAGATATTTATGTTATGCTTAAATGATACGTTATGTTTTATATACTCAAGAAATTTGACATTGAGTTACTTATAGTAAAGTAGAGTGTAGGCCACTCCAGATTTTTTTACATTGTTTACATTGTTCAGGAATTTTTTCAGTGAATTCACCTATATAATATTATTTTTAGAGGTTTAATGAAAATTTTTAAATGATTTAACGACTTATATGTGATGTAAGAAGAATAAAATTTGTATATGTTTTATATAAATTTATAAATGAGAATTTTTATGCTCAACAATAATAGAGCATATGAAACATATAATTCCTGATCCTTTTTATGGTATGATGGGTTTGTCTAACAAATTGTTCTAATCAATCTATATCTTGCACAATTCTACAAAGCTTAATATCAGATGCTGATATTTTTACCTTTATGAGTAACATTATTATTGGGTAATATTGATGTTTTTGGAATGAACTTTTACGTCCTATAGAAGGGTTTCTATGTTTTTGTCTAATTTCCAGTTTTTCCACTATTCTAGTTTAGTAGTTTATACCATTATTTTTAAAAATTTCAAGCTTCCAGCTTTTAAATTTAAAATTATACAGAAAAGTTGTCTTTGAACTTGATTTAAGAATGCAAAGGTGGCTAATTACCAATATATGTTTTCTCAATATACATTTACAGCAAACTTATAACAGAGTAGAGCACGTGGGAAAAAATAACATTCCTTCAGAGTAAATTGTTTTTTTTATGATTTTTGACAAAGGGAAAGAAAAGTGAGTTTTTAAAAACTTTAGCATGCCATGAAATTTGCAGTATAATAATTTGATAAAAGATCAAAAATGTAGAACATTATTCAGAATTAAAGAAAAAATTTTTTTAAAAATATAAATTAAATTATCCTACATCTTAAATTAAAAATTATCTGAAAACGACGTTATTTCTTACATGTTTTTGACATTTCACACAAAAATTTGGTAATGTTTTTAAAATGCTAAAAATATTTTCAAGTCCTTAATGGGAAAGTTTGTCTTAAGTATTAAATGTAGAAGGAAGTCAGATAATCTGTGTAAGAGATCCATGGGCTATTGGAGCAAAAGCCATGCTCTCTTGTAGGAAATTTTTTCGTATAAGTAAATTATAACTTTGGCTTTTCATAATGTTATTACTGCTGTAGTTATACTAATGATTGTATATCCATTAATTGTGTCACATACAAAAAAGGCTTACCTATTGACAAGTGGATCAATCACTATCTGTACTACCTCAGGAATGAAAGTCTAATGAACATCTACCATTTGGACGATTATATTATGCTTAAATGAGACATTGTATATTATACATCCAAGAAGTTTTATTTAAGTTTACTTATAGTAAAGTTGAGTGTAGGCCACTCCAGATTTTTTTTTTAGCCACTATAACAGACTATAGTCACTGCGTATATGTTACTAATGCAATGAAATAAAGTGTATTATTAATTACATCTTGAAAAGGTTGAACATGTTTGACTTTTTAGATCACGTCTACGTTTAATTCTGAAAAAGTTATAAGCCATATAAAATATACAAAAGTTATATTCAAGCATTCATTTTATAATATTTGAAAAACATTAGGAAAAAATGTGAAAACAGAACTATTACAAATTTCATTCACAAAACCTTTATTCAAAAATCTTTTTCTATGACATCTTCTAAAGCAGTGACACTCAACTTTTTTTCGCCCTATACCCCCAAAATTTCAATCAAACCTCACATACTCCTGAGATACTCTGCTTACATAAAACAAGTATAAGTCAAATAAATCATAAAAACAACCCAAGAAGTCAAATATATTCATAAAGCGAAAGCAAATGTGATATTTTCTAAAAAGCTTTATGACTATGTGTACATGAAAAATAAAAATATGAAAAATATAATAATAATGTACTATTATTTACCTCGACATTTCTCGCACTACAGGTTGGGAACAGTCAATCTAAGTCCTCAAAACTAAAAAAAAAGTGAAGAAATATAAAATTGGCATTTGATATCAGTGATGCAGGTGAACTTGCTGAACAGGTCCATACCAATTTGTGTTCTCAGTTTAAGATCTGAAAGAGTTTGTGCTTTATTTTAATCGTGAAATTTAACTCGAATTCAGTCAACAGTAATGTTTACGACAGTCACATTGAGAGGCACTCACTTTTAGTGCTGTCCTAGAGGCACAAAGTTTGTCTCATTTATTATTTGGTTTCCATTTCAGTTTTGTGTGAGCCAAATTACCAGCAATAGCGACAGTTCAAATTGTTCTTTTCCGAATTCGTGCATATTACCATAAGTTCTTAAACAACCTCAATCTATTAGTATACATTTTAGTTTTTATTAGATTTTTTTATATTTATATTAAATTACAGAAATATAAAATCAAACAACGGCATATGAAACAAAAAAATCTGGAGTGGCCTACACTCTACTTTACTATAAGTAACTCAATGTCAAATTTGATGAGTATATAAAACATAACGTCTCATTTAAGCATAACATAGATATCTAAATGGGATATAATTATTAGCATTTCATTCGTGCGGTAGTACAGATAGTGACTGAAGGACATATCAATTCATAAGCCTATTTTTGGACATCACAAATAATTTATTATTTGCAAATAATTTCATTAGTATAACTACAGCAGTAATAACATTTTTGAAAAACCAATGTGAATATTTCATGAAACGAAATATTATCCTACAAGAGAACATAGCAATTGTTCAAATAGCCAGTAGATTTCTTACATCGTTTACTTGACATCCTTCTACATTGAATATTAATGTACAATTTTCAAATTTGAAACAGTAAAATACCCTTTTTTTCTCTGAAAAACATCTTAAACAGCGAAGAAAATGTTGTTTTAAGGTGATTTGTTAATTAAAGATGTACGATAATTACAGGTATTAATCTCTAAACTAAAGATTTATATTTTGAATTATCTTTTACATTTTTGGTTTTTAACAGAATTATTAAACTGGGAATTTTATGGCTTCTTAGTATTTAATAAGATCGTTTTCCTTCCCCTTTGTCAAATAACATATATACGAATTTTTTTTTAATGAGTGTTATCATTTACCTACACAATATTATTCCTCTTACATCTCTTATAAGTCAATAATATATTTTCATTTTTTCCATTAGAAACATCAATTTTATCTCAGTGGATTTGCTCAAAAAATTTCTAAGTCAATGTAAACAATGTAAAAAAATACAACAAATTCGACAAGTATAGCAGGTGATCTCTTAGTCTAGGATAAACAAAGAGTTTTTATATCGTTATTGCTCTTTCCCGTAATTGAAACTTCATGATTTTTTTTTATGAATTGCTAATTTTTTGTTCCATTTTTGTTCAAATTTTCATTATTTTTTAATCAGCCGTTTAGCGTCAAAAAAGCATTTTCTGAAAACAGTTATCGTACTGTAACGCCCCATTAGTGAATGTAATTTTGAAAAAAAATATCTCAACTCATTCTACACATACTGTTCTATTTATAGGCATAGTTTCATTCTTGTTTGTCAAACAGTATGGCTTGTATGGCTCTCACAAGGTTTGAGATTGAATTAAAAGTCAAAATTTTTACATTTTAGTGAAAAAAAAATATTGCCTATTGATTTAAAATTCTGAATATATTTTTCGTTTGTTGCATTTGAAACCTCAAAGATAATGTCAAAATTTCAAAACTC
Organism: Hermatobates lingyangjiaoensis; assembly: GCA_026182355.1. NCBI lineage: Eukaryota > Metazoa > Arthropoda > Insecta > Hemiptera > Hermatobatidae > Hermatobates > Hermatobates lingyangjiaoensis. The sequence goes on from JAPFBL010000024.1 coordinate 2,558,421, forward strand.
TAGGATTATCAGTTTAGGAGAAATAAATGTTATAAAAAAAACGGTTTTTGGCAGAAAAAGTGACTTTCCCATCATGCATAATTCTTCCCAAACAATAGGGATCTTCGTCTTTATGAGGCCCATTTTTGTGTAAAATATCAACTTGATCCATCAAAGATTCTGGACCATAGCGTGGTAACAAGCAATGCTAACACACGCACCCACCCACCCACGCACCCACCCACGCACCCACCCACGCACCCACCCACGCACCCACCCACCCACCCACCCACACACACACAGAGACATCATCGAAAAAACGTCATAAAACGACTTCTGGGACCACAAAACATGTAATTCCGTCAAAATCTCGAGATCGAATTTTTTCACGATCACTATACTTTACTTATAGTAAAGTAAAATACAAAAAATTCGACATGTATAGCAGGTGATCTCTTAGTCTAGGATAAACAAACAGTTTTTATAGCGTTATTGGTCTTTCCCGTAATTGAAACTTCATGAATTTTTTTTTATGAATTGCTAATTATTTGTTTCATTTTCGGACAAATTTTCATTTTTTTTTTTAACGAGCCGTTTAGCGTCAAAAAAACATTTTCTGAAAACACAAATCGTACTGTATCGCACCTTTAGCGAGTGTAATTTTAGAAAAAAATATCTCAACTCATTCTCCATATAATGTTCTATTTATAGGCATAGTTTCATTCTTGTCCGTCAGACAGTATGGCTTGTATCGCTCCCACAAGGTTTGAGATCGAATTAAAAGTCAAAATTTTTACATTTTATTGAAAAAAAAATATCTCCTGTTGTTTTAAAATTCTGAATATATTTTTCGTTTGTTCCATTTGTAACCTCAAAGATAATGTCAAAATTTCAAAACACTAGGGTTATCAGTTTAGGAGAAATAAATGTTTTAAAAAAAACGGTTTTTGGCAAAAAAAGTGACTTTCCCATCATGCATAATTCTTCCCAAACAATAGGGATCTTCCTCCCTATGAGGCCCATTTTTGTGTAAAATATCAACTTGATCCATCAAAGATTCTGGACCGTAGCGTGGTAACAAGCAATGCTAACACACGCACCCACCCACCCACGCACCCACCCAACCACCCACCCACACACACACAGACATCATCGTAAAAACGTCATAAAACGACTTCTGGTACCACAAAACATGTAATTCCGTCAAAATCTCGAGATCGAATTTTTTCACGATCACTATACTTTACTTATAGTAAAGTAAAAAATCTGGAGTGGCCTACACTCTACTTTACTATAAGTAACTTAATGTCAAATTTCTTGAGTATATAAAACATAACGTCTCATTTAAGCATAACGTAAACATCTAAATGGGATATAATTATTAGCCTGTCATTCCTGAGGTAGTACAGATAGTGATTGAAGGACATATCAATTTATAAGCTTATTTTTGTACATCACAAATAATTTATTATTTGCAAATAATTTCATTAGTATAACTACAGCAGTAATAACATTTTTGAAAAACCAAAGTGAACATTTCTTGAAACGAAATAGTATCCTACAAGAGAACATCGCTATTGTTCAAATAGCCAGTAGATTTCTTACATCGTTTACTTGACATCCTTCTACATTGAATATTAATGTAAAATTTTCAAATTTGAAACAGTAAAATACTCTTTTTTTCTCTGAAAAACTTCTTAAACAGCGAAGAAAATGTTGTTTTAAGGTGATTTGTTAATTAAAGATGTACGATAATTACAGTTATTAATCTCTAAACGAAAGATTTCAATTTTGAATTATCTTTTACATTTTTGGTTTTTAACAGAATTATTATACTGGTAATTTTATGGCTTCTTAGTATTTAATAAGATCGTTTTCCTTCCCCTTTGTCAAATAACATATATACGAATTTTTTTTTAATGAGTGTGTTATCATTTACCTGCACTACATTATCATTATTCCTCTTACATCTCTTATAAGTCAATAATATATTTTCATTTTTCCATTAGAAACATCAATTTTATCTCAGTGGATTCGCTCAAAAAATTTCTAAGTCAATGTAAACAATGTAAAAAAATACAAAAAATTCGACAAGTATAGCAGGTGATCTCTTAGTCTAGAATAAACAAACAGTTTTTATATCGTTATTGCTCTTTCCCGTAATTGAAACTTCATGAATTTTTTTTTGTGAATTGCTAATTGTTTGTTCCATTTTTGGTCAAATTTTCATTTGTTTTTAACGAGCCGTTTAGCGTCAAAAAATCATTTTCTGAAAACACAAATCGTACTGTAACGCCCCTTTAGCGAATGTAATTTTAGAAAAAAATATCTCAACTCATTCTCCATATATTGTTCTATTTATTGGCATAGTTTCATTCTTTTCCGTCAAACAGTATGGCTTGTATCGCTCTCACAAGGTTTGAGATTGAATTATAAGTCAAAATTTTTACATTTTATTGAAAAAAAAATATTTCCTGTTGTCTTAAAATTCTGAATATATTTTTCATTTGTTGGATTTGTAACTTCAAAGATAATGTCAAAATTTCAAAACTCGAGGGTTAGCAGTTTAGGAGAAATAAATGTTTAAAAAAAAACGGTTTTTGGCAAAAAAAGTGACTTTCCCATCATGCATAATTCTTCCCAAACAATAGGGATCTTCGTCTAAATGGGGCCCATTTGTGTGTAAAATATCAACTTGATCCATCAAAGATTCTGGACCGTAGCGTGGTAACAAGCAATGCTAACACACGCACCCACCCACCCACCCACCCACACACACACACACAGACATCATCGTAAAAACGTCATAAAACGACTTCTGGGACCTCAAAACATGTAATTCCGTCAAAATCTCGAGATCGAATTTTTTCACGATCACTATACTTTACTTATAGTAAAGTAAAAAGTCAATTTCAATATTGTGTATTTTTTCATCCACGTGGAGCCTGAGTGTGCTCCTAGTATATGATAAATAAATAATCATATTTAAACAAAAGCTGTTATTTATATAATTTAACTTTAATATTGAAAGACGTTCAACAATTATTTAATTAAAATTTTAATAAAAACTCGAATAATTTGTTTATTGTGGTCTCACATATGCAGTGACACTTAAAACTGTAACCATGTAGATAAGAGTTGGACATCCCTAAAGTAGCCTATTAAAATAATTTGGGTATATTAGTGGAAAGTTGCATAAAATGTTAGTCAGTGACCCTTTTGGGTTATCAAATCATATTTGTGCTGAGCGAATCATATAAGATAGTAATCTTTATTGACGTCTCTGATAGTTGACTAACAGTGACTGAAGAAACAGTTCGTACTGATTTTAATCGTTGTGTGACGTATTGGTGAAATAGTGGTGTGTGACGTTAAATGTTATCACAGTATACTGAAGTCCTTTATGGAAATGTTTTTTATTTAATTCCTTTCAAGGCCTTAGGTGAAATATACTTTATGTAGACTCACAGTTAGATAAACGTCAATAGCATGCCTTAGCATGGGAAGATAAGGTCATATAAAATAAATTAAATATATACATTCAGTACACCTCAGTTGAAACAATGTTTATGGTATGTATAACACTAGGGATCAAACTTAGGAGGTGGTAGGTCAATAAATATAAGCACATCAATGCTAATTTTATGTTTTAACGTAGGTAGATCAAAATTAGGTGATACTAGGTCAAATAAGTATACGCTCTAGGTCTATAAGTATACTAGGTCAAATAAGTTCTGAGCAAACCTCAGATGTGTATTGTCAGTTGCGTGCATTAGCAAAGCAAGAACAAACCTAGGTCATAGTTGATATTAGGGTCCATAACTTAACTCTGAGAACACCTCAGTTAAATCAATATTATTAGAATGCTTAAACAGTAAAATATCAAACTCAATTCATAACGCCAAATCTAGACTGAGCACACTTCAGAGTGGTGAATATTAATGCCACAATTTAGTATAGGGCAGTCAAACTCATGTTATAATAAAGCGAAATCTACTTTGAGCACATCTTAATTGGGCTGTTCTTAATCTACAGGTAAGGTTAAATCTACTCAGCACAACTCAGTGTAAAATTTAGATGACACGAAGGTAAGATTTAGTTTGTGCTTATATATGAGTGCGGTTTGATAAGTCCGTGACTTTTTGAATAAAACAAAATTTTTTCGTGAAATGATATTGCATGATCGGAGAATGAAAGTGCGAGAGTTGGCTCATGCTGTAGGCATCTCAACTGAACGGGTACATCATATTTTGCATGAATATTTGGACATGAAAAAACTCTCTGCGAGGTAGGTGCCACGATTGCTCACACTTGACTATAAGCGCAATCATGTGACCACTTCAAAAGAGTGTTTAGCGATGTTCCATCAAGACAATCCATGTGTGCACACTTGTCTAGTCACGATGGCCAAAATCCACGAATTGGGATACGAACTGCTACCCCATCCAGCATATTCTCCTGATTTAGCCCCCTGCAACTATTTTCTATTTCCAAACCTAAAGAAATTGCTGGGTGGTAAGAGATTTGAGTCAAATGAACATGTCATTACCGAAACAAACGCGTATTTTGAGAGCTTTGAGAAAACGTATTATTTGGAGGGAATAAAAAAATTAGAAAAAAGCTGGACTAAATGGATGAGCTAAAAAGGTGACTATGTAGAAAAATAAAATGTTTCTTTGCCGAAAAAATTTTGTTTTATTCAAAAAGTCACGGACTTATCAAACCGCCCTCGTATCATGATTGCTTAGATTTAATATCGTCACTACAATCTAAATAATCTACATATAGAAGAATACAAATTAAATGTATTACTAAAATAAATATCATCAATATTGAGATGTGTTAAAAAATTGTATATACAGGAAAGGTATAAGCTCTATTGACGTTAGAATATTGTGAATTACAATTTCCTAAATGCGTTGAGTGTTAGTGTTCAAAGTTGAACATATCCAACAGCTAGGTCACTCATCTTCAATAATTCACAAACTAAGACGAATTATTAACAGTTGTCAAATTCTTTGTTTTTATTACTTCATGAGTCATTAGTTAGTAGCTTACTTTACTCACTTCCTTTGGAACTTATGATTTAAGTTCCTTTGGAAATAATGATTTAGTAAGTTATATGTGTAAAACAAACATTTAGAAACTATTTAGACAATATTCTGCTAAATTATTGCCACTTGTTTTATATTTGGTCCAGTGACTGTATACATTTTGACAAGTGACTATATGAGTGTCTTTTTGTTTGTCGAAACACATTCGAAAGAGTGTGTTGTTTTGATTATATGTGTACATGTGTCATATAAGAAACCATGTGTTTCGTATGAGAAACAAAAAAACACATTGTTTGACTTCTTGTGGTTTTAGTAAGTAAATTAGACAATATGTGTCCATTTCGTGTATAGATTGTTAAGTTAATTTGGTGAAAAGGGCCAGATTATCTGGATTGGTATATCCAGGGTTCAATTCCCCCTTCTGGCCCTCGAATTATTCATGCGGAAGGTGGATAAATCTGAGCACATCGTCCCTCAGAGAGGGCCTTCTGCCGTCAGTCCCTAGGCTGTACAATGTCAGGAACTCGTCAAAGATCCTACTCTAAACACATTTGAGTTAGACAAAATCTAGGACTTCCAGTGTAGGATCAACAGGCAATATGGCTCGCCTATTGCTAAAATAGGTGGCAAATAATAAATGAGCCACATTTTCCGCCCTAAAATGGACTAATAGATGAAAACCTTATAATAGTGGGCGTTAAAAAACAAAAAAAAAGTTTGATACGGTTTCCTTTATCTACTATGGGTGGTAATTATTTGTTGAAAATAATTTTTATATAACACTAGCTGATCTACCCAGCGGTAGACTATGCCCTGGCATTTTCGTTATGGTCGGTATATCCCAAAAAAAGGACTCTAATCAAAATTAAAATACCGTAGTTAGTTCCCCCCAAAAAAAATTTATATAAGATCCATATGATTTTTTGAATCTAAATGTTTCCAGTTCTGTTTCTATAGCGGACAGACAGACAAACTTTGTATTTTATATATACAGATTTACCAGTATACAATTCTCATGACGTCAGAATGTTATGGTACCTCCTTGATTTTAAATCAACTCAGGGTGGAACATAAGTTTCGATACAATGAAAGCATAATGTATATTCTTTTATATTTCAGATATTTTTTTAATATAGTATTTTATATACCTTAGAATAGTATAATTGAAATTATACTATGGCTGGATCGGGAAGCAATCGCATGGTGACAGCAGAGTTTAACGAAAAACATGGAATGATCATCACACACAACACTGTAGCAAAACTTATTTGCAAGTTTAAAAAAACTGGAAATGTAGCGATCAACCAGGAAATGGTCCAAGACGTAGGGCGACCGATGAAGACGATACTTGCTACGATTATACGGAGTCCAAGAAAAAGTACACGACTTGATTTCTATCTTTGGGACACTGGAAAGCCATGGTGTATCAGGAAAAGATACGAGACATAAATCATCTCAATGAACATTTCACCAACGCCATTACAAGCATAACTTCAACTGTGCCAATGCGTGTTCATCAACAATGGTAAACACGTATTAATATGTGTATTCAAAATGAATGGGATAAGCGAATGCCCGGATAGGTACAAACGTTCAACGGCTTTTATGTAATAGGCTCTAACTCACTGCAGTGAATGTTCGGATGTCCACTCCGAGTTGGAAAAGGTAACCCAGCTCCTGGTTATTCCAATAGTGAAGTGAAAGAGACTATCAATCAATGCCTTGAGAAGTGGTATGGCGCCACGGAGGACAGAGATGACTCAGTGGAGACGTATGTATACTTGTTATACAGGGCATATATGAACAACCATTACAAGCAAGATGAACGAGGGTTGAGAAATATAGTGTCCAAACACGTTTCAACGACGACTGAGGAGGAAAAGCTTAAATTAACCATATTCTATAAGAATAATAAGACCAGTAATATTGTTCTTAAGAATAGCCCCCGTTGTGTCACCCCAGAGGTTCAGAAAAGCCATATCGTATACGAATATGTTTGAAATTCAGGGAAATGTACAGCTCTGCCTTCTTCATACATAGGCATGACGAACAGGAAGCTCTCGAGGCGTCTTATCCTACATCTTTCTGCCGGTGCACCAAAACAACATGAACAAGAAGTCCATGGTTCTCGCCTCACTCGGGAGAAAACAGTCGAGGGACCAAAGTACTCGAACTGCAGATTGACCCTAAACGCCTAAAAATCCTGGAAGCCCTCTAAAATTAAGTCAAAGAATGCCGATCGGTGCGAGTTGGCCTTCAGTAACAGGTGATCTACAGCTGTCCTACAGCTGGGCTCCGCCTGCTCTTCCCCCACCCCCCTTACCACCACCGCTTGCCTGCTTTCCCTTACCTACACCTGTTGCGTCCTGGTACTGTTAGGAATAACTTGGCCTGTTGATGACGTATATGACGTCAAAAGCATGAGCAACCAATTCGTAATCTTTTCTTTCTTTTTTATTCTTTTCTTTATATCTAACTATACATTCTCTATTAATGTTTACTTTCTTTCAACTCTTATATTTTAATTTATTTTCCTGTTCTTTATTAATCCTTTGTCCTTCATTTCTTTTAATATTGATTAATCTACTTATTACCTATTAATCTATTTGTATATATATATGAATTAGCAAGTAATCACGATTTTATTTCATAAAATCTTGTCAAAAAGCCGACCTCCAAAAGCCGTTTTGGACTTAATATATGATCAGAACTTACGTTATTAGTGCTATTTGTACCTGACTTTCCTTGAATAGATATTTTTTATTATCTAAAACTGGGTGTTTTGATGATGGGTTAAAACACGTTAAAGTAAAATACCCCGATAGTTCAGTTTTGGATGTATAATTTTAGTTTGATAGGTGCTGTTTTTAAATCATTAATTGTGCAATCCGTAATTGTGTGGTATTTACTCATTCTGAGGTAAAATGGATAAACCAATAAAAGTCTCCACACAAATGAAGTTTTATTCAACGCGTTTCGAACACTTTGTGTTCATCATCAGGAAGACACTATAATACAAATTATATCTAATTAGTTACAAAAATTAGAGTGAAATAATAACATTCAATTAAGAGAATTCAAGACACACCCAAGGATGTGGTACTGACGGGTTGGTCCAGTGAACACAACTAGTAGGAAACAGATCCGTTGCGAAAGAGTGGGGATAGGCAATTTAGGAGATAAGGGACAAAGGCTTCGGGTATGCTTGAAAACCTTTAACTGAAATACAGAAGGCCAGAACCACTAATTTAGAGGGAAGAAACCTTTTTTTTCCTTCTCTTCCTTTTTTTTTTATATTTATTTATTTTTTAATTTATTCTTTGTGATTCTAGGAACAGTTTAAGAAATTTTGGACACCCTGGAATTTGATCATTAAGACATAGAGAGGTAGAAGGATTATTAATGACGGCCTTGTTTATTTGAAAAGCTTCCAAATTACAAATTTCTTTAAACTTTCTATTTGCATGTAGGATGGTAAGGTTCAAGTTTGGATCAAAGCTGTGATTTTGTGTGACAAGGTATTTCGCAAAATGTGAAAAAAATTCTTTATTATTCTTATTGTTATGACTGAAATTACATTCTTATTATTACATTGGCATGACTGTGCGCTCCTTTGAGAAAAGAACCCGGGAACATTTTAATAAATACTTGGAAAGGAAAAATGACAATAAGAATAATAAAGTATTTTTTTCACATTTTGCGAAATACCTTGTCACACAAAATCACAGCTTTGATCCAAACTTGAACCTTACCATCCTACATGCAAATAGAAAGTTTAAAGAAATTTGTAATTTGGAAGCTTTTCAAATAAACAAGGCCGTCATTAATAATCCTTCTACCTCTCTATGTCTTAATGATCAAATTCCAGGGTGTCCAAAATTTCTTAAACTGTTCCTAGAATCACAAAGAATAAATTAAAAAATAAATAAATATAAAAAAAAAAAGGAAGAGAAGGAAAAAAAAGGTTTCTTCCCTCTAAATTAGTGGTTCTGGCCTTCTGTATTTCAGTTAAAGGTTTTCAAGCATACCCGAAGCCTTTGTCCCTTATCTCCTAAATTGCCTATCCCCACTCTTTCGCAACGGATCTGTTTCCTACTAGTTGTGTTCACTGGACCAACCCGTCAGTACCACATCCTTGGGTGTGTCTTGAATTCTCTTAATTGAATGTTATTATTTCACTCTAATTTTTGTAACTAATTAGATATAATTTGTATTATAGTGTCTTCCTGATGATGAACACAAAGTGTTCGAAACGCGTTGAATAAAACTTCATTTGTGTGGAGACTTTTATTGGTTTATCCATTTTACCTCAGAAGGTGCTGTTTTGTAGTTCTTATCTTCTAGAACGGACAGCTCTACCTTGAAGAGTTTTTCTACCTTTTTTACTCGATACTTTTATGATATTAATAGCTCATTTCATTTCTCTATCTTTAGAATTACATTTATTATATATATATATATATGATCAAACCACAGTAAGAAATGGGAAAACAAGACTAAGATCTTTCAACCGTAACAAGCGGTCTTATGGTGGAATACGTACGTATTCCATAATAGAAGGGGAGGTACGTCTAAACTTCATTACTTAAATTTTTGTAAACTTCATTCTGTATCTCTTTTATCAGGGATAAGTTTATACTAAATGACAGACATACACATAACCAAAATTGATTAGAGTAGAAATGATTAAAAAGTACAAAGTAGAGCAAATTTATATCTGCAGATCTTTTTTAAATGTTCTATGATAAAATTTCTGTTTCTTGCATGAAAACCAAATAGTCATTTCCTAAATCTGAACAACAAATAATCGGTTCGAAAGTTACTCTATTTAGCTACAAATCATATACAAAATTGCTATGTACATATGAAATTGTTTATGCAAACTTTTTTTTGTATCAATTTCTTAAGAGATAAATTCATACTAAATAGCAAGCATAAGTAAAACATAAATTTATCTGAGTAGAAATACTTAAAAGTATGAAATAGTCTATGATTGACTGCTTTAGATCTTTTTGAAAGTTGCCGTAATAAAATTCAATATATTATTTACCAAATTATCTTCTTTTCTTTACATGTCCTTCACATGAACTCTTCTGTTGCAGGCAAAATATTGGTCTTCTACTCAATTTTCTACACTGGGCTTGCTGCTTTGTTTGCCCTTTGCTTGAATGTACTCATGTCAACAGTGAGCTTGAAGTCTCCCGTCTATATCCTGCAAGAGTCATTGATTGGAGGAAATCCAGGTACCTGGTAACTTTAGTACTTTTGAGAAAAAGTAACTGTTGTTCCTTCAATTCTATATTTTTCTGATTTTTTTTCTTTTTGCCCTTTGTTCAGCTGTACCACTTTTAGGTAGAGGATGACATGTTTCAGTGTAAATTCAATAATTTTTCTTAATTCTGATGTCGCACAATACTTGATGCTTATAACGTATTGAAACAGCAATCAACGTGCAAACCACAAAAACAAATGGGAAAAAGACTAAGATCTTTCAAACGTTACAAGCGGTCTTCGGCAGAGGCAAATCCCAATGTTCATTGTTCTTTCACGTGTTTATCGTGAAATCTTGTTATATAACGTAACATATATAACGTAAAGCTTTTAAGTTAATATTCCACCAGATTATTTTAGGGGCAACATGCTCACTGGGGCCGGTATTTAGTACCCACTCTGATCCTTGATTTATCACGTGGGAGGTGAATAAATTTGAGCACGTTGTCCCTAGGAAAGAACGTTAAGCCCTCGTTTCCGAGCCTGTACGATGGCATGTACATACTCTTTTAAGATCCCTACTCTAAATACATTTGAGTTAGGCAAAATTTAGGACTCGCAATGTCGAACCAAATTTGAGCACGTTGTTCCTAGAAAAGAACGTCAAGCCCTCGTTTCCGAGCCTGTACGATGGCATGTACATACTGTTTTATGATCCCTACTCTAAATACATTTGAGTTAGGCAAAATTTAGGACTCGCAATGTCGAACCAAACTTCATTGTGTGGTATACAAAGGGCCAATGTTCGGCTTACATGTTCCCTTTTGGGACTGCCATTGCAACCTAACCTAACCTAATATGACAATCATGGTTGAAACCTAATAAAAAAATCTGGAGTGGCCTACACTCTACTTTACTATAACTAACTTAATGTTAAATTTTTTGAGTATATAAAACATAACGTCTCATTTAAGCATAACATAAATATCTAAATGGGATATAATTATTAGCATTGCATTCGTGAGGTAGTACAGATAGTGATTGAAGGACATATCAATTTATAAGCTTTTTTGTACATCACAAATAATTTATTATTTCCAAATAATTTCATTAGTATAACTACAGCAGTAATAACATTTTTGAAAAACCAATGTGAACATTTCTTGAAACGAAATATTATCCTACAAGAGAACATGGCTATTGTTCAAATAGCCAGTAGATTTCTTACATCGTTTACTTGACATCCTTCTACATTGAATATTAAAGTAAAATTTTCAAATTTAAAACAGTAAAATACCCTTTTTTCTCTGAAAAACATCATAAACAGCGAAGAAAATGTTGTTTTAAGGTGATTTATAATTAAAGATGTACGATAATTACATTTATTAATCTCTAAACGAAAGATTTCAATTTTGAATTATCTTTTACATTTTTGGTTTTTAACAGAATTATTATACTGGGAATTTTATGGCTTCTTAGTATTTAATAAGACCATTTTCCTTCCCCTTTGTCAAATAACATATATACGAATTTTTTCACAGTGAGTGTTATTATTTTCCTGCACAATATTATTCCTCTTACATCTCATAAAAGTCAATAACAATTTAAATTATTCCTTTATAAATGTCAATTTTATCTCAGTGGATTCGCTCAAAAAATTTCTAAGTCAATGTAAACATGTAAAAAAATATAAAAAAACTAGCTGTAAACCCTTTTAGAAAAGGCTATTGCCCTTGCAAGGAGGAATCAAGCTTGAGAAGCTCTTTACTAATTTTTATAATATTTAATCTTTTAAATTTAATCAGAGATGATTCAATAATATTTGTTGACAACATAGATTTTTCATAGGTTATAAATTTAGCTCTATTCCAATCAATGTGATGATTTTCATTATTTATGTGCAAGAATTAACTACTTTTTTCTCTCAACTTATGTTGTTTTACACTTGTCTTCAAAGATTTACCAGTTTGACCGGAAAGTATATAAATTTTGTGGCAATTTTTGCACGGAATTTTATAAATACCACCGGACTCCAGTTCCCTGGGAAAGATTTTTATTAACAAATTGCCCACGATATTCATCTAGCCATAGTTTATAAATCGTTCACTCGTTTTGCCCAGTAAACTGCACTCTGATTATTCATTTATTTGCTCCTACATTAATGAAGCTGCTTTTATCATTTGTAGAATTGATAGATACTTAAGCCAAAACTTGCAGATATTTTTACTCACCTGATTCTAAGAGAACTGATTTCCGAAGTCAGTATAGCAACATTTTGTAAAGTGAAGGTCCCAAGTATTCGGTATCACTCACTTATACCAAACAGCTTTTGTTTAGCTTGAAGGATGAGCTCTTATAACTTGCTTACTTGTAAATTAGTACTTTCTTTGCTTTCTTATTTGTGATTAAGAACTTATTTTTATAGCTCTGATGAAGACAACTCTTTTTCCAGAGCTCCAAACTCACTTTTTCAGCACAGCTCTAAATGCCAGCCATTGTGTAAGCTAACTATAATATGATCAAATGATGATAATAAAAGTTACATAAACAAAGTTCCAGCATATTCTGCTATTGATTGTTTACGTCATTTAGTCCTCAACTTTTCTAGGATAGAAAAAAAAAGGAAACTTTTCACTATATAGGCTATTGATTGAATTATAAAATGGTATATGCCATATTACTTTCATTCTTTACAATGCTATGATAATATATAAAATTCGAGAGAAACATAGAAAATTGAAATTCAATTTGTTAAGTGTATAGAAATTACAATATAATGGATGTAATTACATTGTCTCTGAAATTTCCAACTAATTGCTGTAATATGTAACAATTACTAGAACATTTGTCCTACAAATTGCTCAAACGGTCTAAGTTTACTAATATGACAATTTAATTGTTGTTGTAATGCTGATTCAATTCTGTTGTAGTGCTTTCTGAAGCAAGTATGCTTCATTCAAAAACCGTCCAAATTGCAATATCAAAGATTCAAGCATTTCGCGCAATGCAATTTAATCCAGTAATATATTAATTACATTTAAACCGCACTACTTCAAGCAGCCTTGCCTGAAGACAATCCACTGCAGAACTCTTGAGCTAAATAGATTTCTATCCCAGGTTGCTGCAGTCTCCTTCTCCACTGACAATCAACTACTAAATTCTCTAGCTCATCTGTTACAATATTGTCACTATCCTACCTCATGGATTTAATATGTCTTTCTAAAATTATATTTTAATTACAGAAACCATGAACCACATACACTAAATATAAAATTTGAGTACTTGAGTACTAAATACAAAATTATTATTAACATTAGGGACATTAATGATAAAATTATCAGTATTGTCTTCTAAGTTATTAAAATAAAATATATTTTTGCTACACGTAATTATATTTGTTGGCAAGCACTCTGAACTCTTAGAATTATTAGTAATAATATCCGTCATACCTCTTAAAGTTTCTGTAGAGCTCGACCTGTTTCGATCCGTCCGGAAAATAAATGGATTTATAATTCACTAGCAAACGTACCCGTCTTTGACGGAATCAAAAATTCTATTATACTTGGTATTCTAAAATATCAATTATAGTATTATACTAATACTACAATTAGAAGTTATAGAATAGTAGAAAATACTATTATTAGTACAGTGCTAAACAAAGGCCTCTGTATACAAAGATTAGATTTTAAGTTAGACATACACAAAACTACAATCAATGTTTCAGCTTTATATGTCTTATGGTAACAATATTTTGTGGACAAACCGACAGACAGAAATTATTCTAAGGGTACATGTTGCTACTCTGAAGTATGAAACGTAAAGAAAACTTGAAATGAGTTAGTTCTAATTAACGTGCTCCAAGTCAAAAGCTAGCACGCAAGCCACTGGGCTACTCTGGTTCCATACCTTACTTTATTACCAGTGTTTATATTACGCAAATATTAAATTAAAAAAAAATATTTTTGTTGTATTTATTTATAATACATTTGCACTACTGTCATCGGCGAGCAAGCAAGCTACTGGCTACCCAGGCTAGATCCCTTACTTTATTACCATTTTTAATATTATCCACATTTTAAATTCAAAAAAATATTTGTTTGTTACATTTATTTATAATACATTTGCACTACTGTCATCGGCGATCACGCAAGCCACTGGGCTACTCTGGTCCTATACCTTACATTATTACCAGTGTATTTATTAAGCAAATATTAAATTAAAAAAAAGTTTATAGTTATATATAATACATAGCAAACGTACCCGTCTTTGACGGAATCAGAAGTTCCGTCATTTTTGGTATTCCAAAATGTCATTAGAAATTATAGAACAGTAGAAAATACCATTATTACTACAGTGTTAAACAAATGCCTCCAGCTTATACACTACATTAGCTGTCTGTCCTTCAGGTTCATGGTAGAAGAAAGAGTTGAAACCTCTGAGCCTTGAGCAAGTAAACTACATTTGACCATGTGAAAAAAACTTGGTTTCGCTACCTTGTATTCCTACGTTAGATAAAGTCTCCCTTTGCGACTTAGTTAACGTCATTGCGAAATAGACTCTGACCGGACTTTGCAATAATTTCAACGTAAACAGACAGTGGCTCGGAATCAATGGTATGTGGGGTATACACACAGACTCCCCAATACCACATCCAGTCATTATGTCCGCCTCTATGGCATTATTATCTGTGTAGAGCACGAACTCAGAGTCGTGTCCCGTTGCACAGTTTTGGGGCACTCATGTTTCGTAACATGAAATTTGTTACTGCTACTAAATTGCAGCATGATTGGTTCTCATACTTTCAGTTTTTACTCATGAGCAGGCAGTCCAGGAGAAATAAATTCAGAGTCAAGAAATTCAATTAGATAATGAACTGCTTCTTCATCACTAATCCAATCTCTTTACTGACTTGTAAGGTTTTTCCTCGGTATGATATAGCGTAAGAACTTTTTTGTTGATTTTTCCTGCCTGTTCGTATTAAGAGTTGAGAATTGCTCGTTTACAAAACAATTTCTTCGTAATAGATAGTACATTCTCAACTCTGGGAAACACTTTTTCAAAGATGTCAAATACGCAATATATTCATACGCTCCAATGAAATTAAAATCAACTAACAATACCTACTTGCTTCACCTGTGTATTTTCAAAACAAACTTGCATGTGAAGTAAGGAAAATACGCTTAAAGCCCTATAACTTCGTTTCTGTACTTAATTATGAATCTATTTAGAGCCCACATTTTAAGTTAGGCATTCACAAATCCAGTGTCAAAGTTTCAGCTCGCCATGTCTCATGGTGGCTGAGTTTGCTTGTGACAAACGTTTTTGCTTGAAACGTCCATAACTTCACTTTTACGTTGAATTTCCAAATAATTCAGAGTCTATATTTTAAGTTAGACCTACCCAAATCTACTGTAAAAGTTTCAACTTTATATGTCTTATGGTAGCTGAGTTTACTTGTGACAAAGTTTTGCGGACAAACAGACAATCGAAAAACCGACAAACCGACGAACCGACAAACCGACAGAAATTTTTCTAATGGTGGATTCGGTTTCTCCAATGTATGAAACGTAAAGAAAATTTGAAATGAGTCAGTTCTAAGCAATGTACAGACAAAATCATTATTTTATTTATATAGATTCGACAAGTATAGCGCAGGTGATCTCTTAGTCTAGGATAAACAAAGAGTTTTTATATCGTTATTGCTCTTTCCCGTAATTGAAACTTCATGATTTTTTTTTATGAATTGCTAATTTTTTGTTCCACTTTTGGTCAAATTTTCATTATTTTTTAATGAGCCGTTTAGCGTCAAAAAAACATTTTCTAAAAACAGAAATCGTACTGTAAGGACCCTTTAGCGAATGTTATTTCGAAAAAAAATATCTCAACTCATTCTCCACATAATGTTCTATTTTTAGGCATAGTTTCATTTTGATCAATCAAACAGTATAGCTTGTATTGCTCTCACAAGGTTTGAGATTGAATTATAAGTCAAAATTTTTACATTTTATTGAAAAAAAAATATTTCCTGTTGTTTTACAATTCTGAACATATTTTTGTTTGTTCCATTTGAAACCTTGAAGATAATGTCAAAATTTCAAAACTCTATGGTTATCAGTTTAGGAGAAATAATGTTTTAAAAAAAAACAGTTTTTCGCAAAAAAAGTGACTTTCCCATCATGCATAATTCTTCCTAAACAACAGGGATATTCTTCCCTATGAGACCCATTTTTGTGTAAAATATCAACTTGATCCATCAAAGATTCTGGACCGTAGCGTGGTAACAAGCAACGCTAACACACGCACACACACACACAGACATCATCGTAAAAACGTCATAAAACGACTTCTGGGACCTCAAAACATGTAATTCCGTCAAAATCACGAGATCGAATTTTTTCACGATCACTATACTTTACTTATAGTAAAGTAAAAATATAAACAAAATCTGGAGTGGCCTACACTCAACTTTACTATAAGTAACTTAATATCAAATTTCTTGAGTATGTAACACATAACGTCTCATTTAAGCATAATGTAAACATCTAAATGTGATATGATTATTAGTCTTTCATTCCTGAGGTAGTACTGATAGTGACTGAAGGATATATCAATATATAACCTTATTTTTGTACATCACACAGCTGATGCAAATAATATCAATAGTATAACTACAGCAGTAATAACATTTTTGAAAAACTAAAGTGAACATTTCCTGATACGAAATATTCTCCTACAAGAGAACATGGCTTTTGTTCAAATAGCCAGTGAATTTCTTACATCTTTTACTTGACATCCTTCTACATTGAATATTAAAGTAAAATTTTCAAATTTAAAAAAGGAAATTACCCTTACTTGCTCTGAAAAACATCATAAACAGGGAAGAAAATGTTGTTTTAAGGTGATTTATAATTAAAGATGTACGATAATTACATTTATTAATCTGTAAACAAAAGATTTCAATTTTGAATTATCTTTTACATTTTCTGTCTCTTATAGAATTATTATACTGGGAATTTTATGGCTTCTTAGTATTTAATAAGATTATTTTCTTCCCCTTTGTCAAATAACATATATACATTTTTTTCCTGAGTGAGTGTTATCATTTTCCTGCACAATATTATTCCTCTTACATCTCGTATAAGTCAATACACAATTCAAATTGTTCCTTTATAAATATCAATTTTATCTCAGTGGATTCGCTCAAAAAATTTCTAAGTCAATGTAAACAATGTAAAAAAATATAAAAAATTCGACAAGTATAGCAGGTGATGTCTTAGTCTAGGATAAACAAAGGGTTTTTATATCGTTATTGCTCTTTCCTGTAATTGAAACTTCATGATTTTTTTTATGAATTGCTAATTTTTTGTTCCATTTTTGGTCAAATTTTCATTTGTTTTTAACGAGCCGTTTAGCGTCAAAAAATCATTTTCTGAAAACACAAATCGTACTGTAACGCCCCTTTAGCGAATGTAATTTTAGAAAAAAATATCTCAACTCATTCTCCATATATTGTTCTATTTATTGGCATAGTTTCATTCTTTTCCGTCAAACAGTATGGCTTGTATCGCTCTCACAAGGTTTGAGATTGAATTATAAGTCAAAATTTTTACATTTTATTGAAAAAAACATATTTCCTGTTGTTTTAAAATTCTGAATATATTTTTCGTTTGTTCGATTTGTAACCTCAAAGATAATGTCAAAATTTCAAAACTCTAGGGTTATCAGTTTAAGAGAAATAAATGTTTTTAAAAAAACGGTTTTTTGCAAAAAAAAGTGACTTTCCCATCATGCATAATTCTTCCCAAACAATAGGGACCTTCTTTTTTTTGGGGCCCATTTTCGTGTAAAATATCAACTTGATCCATCAAAGATTCTGGACCGTAGCGTGGTAACAAGCAATGCTAACACACGCACCCACCCACCCACACACACACAGACATCATCGTAAAAACCTCATAAAATGACTTCTGGGACCTCAAAACATGTAATTCCGTTAAAATCTCGAGATCGAATTTTTTCACGATCACTATACTTTATTTATAGTAAAGTAAAAATAAAAATATTTTAATATTCCAAAATTGATTTTACTTCCTGGATATTCTATAATAAGCATCTGTATTTAATTAAAAGGTTGAATAACTTAGGTATACACAAATGTTCAATTCTCATACGTGTTGTGTATTACATGGAACAGATAATACTATGACGAACGAAAATATGTTAAGAACTACTAGAGAAATGAAAATAAATGATAAATCAGACTGGTAGCGTTCATAAGGAACATATTTCAAGGGGTTTTTATTCCGAATATATCAATACTTTGGTTTAAGTTTATTCAATTATTAACTTCGAATGTCTGAACTGTGTTTTACTTATCCATGTTCAGTTATTGTTAATTGTCATTATTGATTTAGGTTAAATTAGAAAGAGTGACAAATTATTGATAACCAATACATCCATACAACGTTTCATCTAATTTGATAGTATAACTGATATTATAAGGATATACATGGTGCATAGATTAAATAAACGTATTTCAGAAACATTACAATTTATATATAATGAACAATATTGCGTATAAATGTCTAGGTCTATTGTAGATGATGATTATTTCATACATAGTGGAATTTAAATCTATGAGCAATTCTTCGATCGTAATTCGACATGTACGTACACGCGCATTAAAACTTACGTAGTTTATGCATGTCAATGAGTTATAGAAACACCAGAATGTTGGAAGCTATTTGTAGAAAATTAACGTCGAATCATAGCTCTCATTATACTATAAATAATTGAAAAGACAAAAGTGATAATCTGACCCTCAGCACGTAAAACCTTCATTCTCGTGCCTGTACGATTTAGATCAAAATCTAAACTATTCATGCCTACAAAATCTTTTGAGGCACACTTTAGGCCTCTATGTGTAAAGTAATCCAATGTGATTTGAGTTATTCCCAATAACTAAAACAGGTACAAAATAATAAATGAGCCACGACCCAAATAATAAATAATTTTCGGCCCAAAAACATCACTAAAAATGTGAATGTTGTAGAGAAAATATTAATTTTCAGCGATAATTCATATTAATAAAAAGGATATTTGTATGTAGAAAAGTATTTATTCGATTTTTTTTAAAAATATTTTATTAAAACGATCAAGCACGTGAGTTTTTATTTCATCAGGTTTCAAGGTGAATATAGCTTTTGTTTTATTTGTGATTAATAAAATAATTTATTTTATTAATAAATAAATAACGATTGGAACAACGAGTTCCCTTAAAAATGAATTTGCCCAACAGATTAGTTGAAAAATGTTGGATTCTATGCGTAGTTTTTGTTTTGTTTCATGAAACACAACGCCTGCTTTAGCAGATAAGGGATACTGCGATTGTCAATTATTTGGACAGAGAATATTCACAAGGGCCGTAAGCCGAGCGCAGCAGTGGGCTGGCTTGATAAACACGAGTTGGGAGGGCTGGGATCTACAGTTAGTGCTACACCACTGCGACTTTGAGTAAGATTTATAACCACCGGCCATCCTTGTCAGACGAGTAAAGTACACTTACTCGTACTTTAATTGTCGTTTATCGAGTTGGCTGTACCTAACCTAACCTGTGATCTCTAGGAAACAGATTATATATGGTTAAACTAATTAAACAGAAAATGAATGCTACTGTGTGATATATAACAGGTATATTATACTAGTATACTGCAAAGAAACTTTTGTGTTCTGTTCTATTCTGTGTAACATTTGTACACATTTGCCAAAATTAGAATACTGTTGGGAACCAGGTTAACCCAGTGGCAACGTGTTCGCCGCTGTACTGTTAAGTCCGGGGTTTAATACACCCTCTGCCCCTCTATTTATTCACGAAGAAGGTGACTAAATCTGATCACGTCGTCCCTCGGAGAGGATGTTAGGTTCTCGGTCTCGAGTCTGTACGATGCCAGATACTCGTCAAAGATCCCTACTCTAAATACACTTGAGTTGAGCAAAATTTAGGATATCCAATATAGAATCAATCTTTATTGTATGGTATATAAAGGGCCAATGTTCGGCCTATGTGTGTTCGCATGTGAGACTGCCACTGCAACCTAACCTAAGCTAGAATACTGTTTGACTGTTTGTTGCATTCCTGATATCACGAGGTTCATTCAAATTAAAATTGAGTCACTGATTCTAATGTAGTGCAATCTGTTATTATGTGGTATTTACTCATTGTAGGGTAAAAATCTAATGAAATGGTCTCCACATATAAAAATTTTAATGATATAAACAACGCGTTTCGAACACGTAGTGTTCTTCCTCAGGCATTAACTAAGGATGACATCCTTAGCTCCCCCCCCCCTCTCTCTCTCTCTCTCTTTCTCTTTCTCTCTCTCTCTCTCTCCAAATATAGAGACGATCATGTATCAGCTGTTAATTGAAACTTCAACATTCTGCTAAGAAATGAATACTCGTAAACATTTCAGTACTTAATGAAACCATTCTTAAAAAGTCAACTGAAAAATCTAATGAACAATTCTTTTGGATAGCAATCTGCAAAAATACAGATTCTCATATTACAATCAAATTCGTAGTTTTGGGAACGTACTACCCGTAAATGTGAATCAGTGACTATTTTATACTGATTAAATAATAATTCTGGATATTGACGTGATAATAACTTTATTAGAAAGTTTTAAAGATCTCTCAGATTTAGAAAGCCATCTTTTACTGTGTGATCCAAAACCAAAACTTTCATGAATAGTTATTCCACATCGAGATTGTGCCTGAGAGCTTTGGGTAACCATAAATGTTCGATTCAGTAAAAACGAACATTAAAATCAAGTGCAGTCGTAAAATCTTTCGTTATAGCAATGTTGATTCCAGGTTTTCTTAGCATATTTGCAGACTTAGTTTCAAAAACTCGCCTCTAGTGTACACAAATGTAAATGAATCCGATAATAACTTTTCCACGACGATCCATTATTCCAAGGTGAACTTTCAGTTTTTATAGCTTTGCAATATTCAGAATTTAACATTTTTTTTTAATAAATTGCTAATATTATTTTATTTTTTTTTTAGAAAAATGTCATCGTCCTTTAATAAATCATTTAGCGTTAAAAAAACATTTTTTGAAATCATAAAAGTCCATAACGATCCTTCTTGGTAATGTAATTTTGAAAAAAAAAACCTCCTCAACTCATTCTCATATAAGGTGCTACTTTTAGTTATAATTTCACTCTAATCCGTCAAATGGTAAGACTTCTATTTCCCTCACAAGCTCTCAGGTTCAGTCAAAATTTTTAAATTTTATTTAAACAAAATTTTAATAAGTATAAGTATAAAATTATACTTTTCAAATTTTTAAAAATTTGAAAATTTTATCACATATTGCTTCTGTCACTTACATAATTATGACAAAATTTCAAGAATGTAGAGTCTAAATTCGTAGAAATTTAGATTTTTTTATACAAAAAAGTCTAAATTCGTAGAAATTTAGATTTTTTTGCACAAAAAATATTGTCTAATCACATTAAAAAAAGTAACTTTCCAATCATGTAATTTTCCTCAGTTAAAATTCGCAAATTGTTTTCTTTCAAAAAATAAAAAATCTCCAATGTAGTATTTAAGTTCTTCTGATTCAAAATTTCATACTTATGCCTATAAAAAAGTTTTTATGTAAAAACCGAAACGTCGTCAATGTGAGTTTGATTGAGGCGGAAGAACTGACCGAGTCTTGATAATATTTTATTTTGTGTATATGTACGAGTATATTGCATATTCAATATATACCAACCGTTTGATAGAATAAGTGTATAGGCAATCGGGATTCAGTCATTTTTTCTAAATTCAGAATCAAACTCTCAAAGCCGACGTTTCGGTTTTATTTTAAAACCATTTCATAGATAGAAGTAAGATTTTTTTAAATAAGAATTAAACTTACACTACATAAACGAAAACAGTCTTGACTGTTTAGTCACTTTATATGTAGAAGGTTTTTGATCACTCAAGATTGTTAGTTCGTGTATAAAGTGTAAATATAGTTTTCTACTTCAAAAAATTCTTATTTATATCTATGAAAAAGGTTTTAAAATAAAACCAAAACATCGACCTTGAGAGTTTGATTTTGAACCTACAAAATTCGCTGAATGCATTGCATAATGCATTACTAATATATATATATATATATATATATATATAAACTAGAATTTAAAAAAGAACACATAGAAAGGAAACCACTGAACTCACTACTATATTTCGATGTCCTCGTCTTCAGGAAAAGAGAGAATCGCTCCAAAGGCTGATAACGACTGACTTGGCGTTCGAACTGAAGCACTCAAACAGTGTAGCCAACTTTCGGAGGAAAGGTAGTAAGGGAAGATAAAGAGATAAAAGCCAAATAAAAATTAAAAAATGAAAACATTTAACTAAAATAAAATTAAAAGCTGATAACAACTTAAAAAAAAAAATATCAACGATTGAGGTTAAGCCCAGGAGCCGATCTACCGCCCAGAAGACTAATAAGTGCTTCTTCTGAAGCTCTCAGAGTAACTTTCGAATTAGTCTGATCAATCAGCCTCAGGACCTGTACACGTAAACAGTCATTAAAACTGAGTCCGTGAGAACTGGCATGAGTAGCAACGGGAAGGTCACTGCGTTTGCCAACGGATGACCTGTGGTTATTCATACGCAGGCTTAGCTTGGTGGAAGCCAAACCTACATAAAAAGAATCACACTGGGTGCAATCCAAACGGTAAACGCAGTTACCAGAGGTACAAGAGGTCTTGTGAGAGATAGGGTAGGTGCGTTTACTATGGACAGAGGTAAAGGAAGGAATAGGATTGATGATAGGACAAGTAAGACATCCACGACGTCCACATTGAACCATACCACCAGCAGTTTTTGGAGGCTTAGGAGAAGAGATGTGAGAGAAGATAGATTGAAGATTAGCAGGTTTGCGATAGGAAATGGAAGGTGCCTCACTAAAGACTGAAGAAGTACAGGAGGAAGAAGAAAGTATAGGGAAAAACTCCCTGACAACTGCACCCAGCCTATGAGCACCAGGAAAATAAGTGGTGATGAGGAAATTAGAGTCACTGCGATCCCTCCTAGGACCTGAATTATGATGAACGTCTGCAGGGACTATACGGTTGTTAATGAAATTAGAAGGATATCCTCGGTCAGAAAATTTCTGTTTCAATAAATCTATTTGGAAGGAACGATCTTTTATTCTGCTGACTACCTTTCCTCCGAAAGTTGGCTACACTGTTTGAGTGCTTCAGTTCGAACGCCAAGTCAGTCGTTATCAGCCTTTGGAGCGATTCACTCTTTTCCTGAAGACGAGGACATCGAAATATAGTAGTGAGTTCAGTGGTTTCCTTTCTATGTGTTCTTTTTTAAATTCTAGTTTATTCAATTCGAAGAATCGTTTCTCTAATTATATATATATATATATAGTTCAATATAGACAAAGAAACATAGAGAAATCAAAAGAACACACTTACAGTCTCTAATTTTCGATTTCAACCGTTTTCAGGAGAGATAAGAGAGGGAAACCAAGCGCACTGGTTCAGAGACGGTTGGAGTCTCCAACCATGACAGTTTATAACATGTGTTTCTACTAGTGATGGCACGACATCAAAATTTTTAACGATTCGAATATTAGTCCCGATACTCCATTAAACTTTGGATTCCAATTCCGATATGCGTCACGATTTTGATACCAGCAATGAATTATGTTTATTTTTAGACCTTGAAGCGTTTTAAAAACAAATCTGGAGTGGCCTACACTCAACTTTACTATAAGTAACTTAATATAAAATTTCTTGAGTATATAACACATAACGTCTCATTTTAGCATAACGTAAACATCTAAATGGGATATGATTATTAGTCTTTCATTCCTGAGGTAGTACAGATAGTGATATATATATATATATATATATATATATATATATATATATATATATTAATCACTAATATATATATATATATACAAATTATAGATTAATCAGTTTCGATGTGAAGTCTCTTTTTACGAATGTACCTGTAACTGATCTGTTGAGCTTACTCCAGGAGGAATTAATTAATTATTCCCTTCCCCTTCCATCTACCACTATAATAGAGTTAATTAAGTTATGTGTGGTAGATTGTCATTTTCAATTTGAAAATAATTATTATATACAAAAATTTGGTCTTGCTATGGGTAACTGTTTATCCCCCCTCCTAAGTAATTTATATATGGAGTTTTTTGAGAGTAAAATGTTAAGCTCAATTTTGCCCAAAAATGTTAAATTTTATAGATATGTTGACGATATTCTTTGCATTTGTCCCAAATCTTTAAATAAAGTTGATTTCCTAACAAAATTGAATTCATTAGTGCCGACAATCAAATTCACAATGGAAGAAGAAATAAGTGGTAATTTGCCCTTCTTAGATGTCCTGATCCATAGGTTACCTAATGAGTTACGCTTTAGTGTATATAGAAAACCTACGAATGTACTTGCATACGTTCATTTTTATTCGTCGCATCCAAAAAATGTTAAAATTTCTGTTTTTAGAAATATGTTTTTGAGAGCTTTAAGAGTTTCCTCTCCAGAATTTCTTAATGAAGAGATTAATAACATTAGGTCAATTGCCCTTTCATTAAAATACCCCTCTTCTTATATCGATTTAGCTTTGAAAGGTGCTAAAAAAACTTTCTCTAATACTTCAAAAGAGCCCCTTTTATTATCAAATTCTATAGTTTTGCCATACCACGAATCATTGGACCCCCTTCCAAGATTAGCCAAACAACTTGATTTTAATATAGTGTTTTCTAATCGTAATAACGTGGGTAATATGTTAATAAAAAACTCTCCAAGCGAATTGGAGTCCGCTGGTATTTATAAAATTCCGTGCAAAAATTGCCATAAAATTTATATTGGTCAAACTGGTAAATCATTAAAAACACGTGTAAAACAACACCAATATAACGTAAGTAGACAGGAAAACAGTAGTGCCTTATTCTTGCATATAAAAAATGAAAATCATCATATTGATTGGACAGGAGCTAAATTTATTACCTATGAAAAATCAATGTTGTTAAGAAATATTATTGAATCGTCTCTAATTAAATTTAATAGATCTAATATTATAAACATTAGTAACGGTCTCTTCAAACTTGATACTTTCGTCACGAGGGCAATAGCCTCTTCAAAGAGGGTTCACAGCTAGCGGATAGTTTTTTTTACTTTTTCTTACTGTACTCCTTTGTTTCCCCAAACATCCCTTTCTGGACATTAGTCCTTTCCTGTGCTTTCACCCTTTTAAAATACCACTCTTCCCTCCCACTCTTCTCAACTCCTCACCAGATGTTTTCTGCATCTAGTGTTCAGTTGGGTTTTTCACTCTGACGAAGACCGCTTGTTACGGTTGAAAGATCTTAGTCTTGTTTTCCCATTTCTTATTGTGGTTTGATCATTGATTGTTGTTTCACGTGTTTATGTGAAATCTTTTTATATATATATACATATATATAAATTAATATATATATTACTTTTTCAAGGACATATCAATATATAAGCATATTTTTGTACATCACAGAGCTGATGCAAATAATTTCATTAGTATAACTACAGCATTAATAATATTTTTGAAAAACTAAAGTGAACATTTCTTGATACGAAATATTCTCCAACAAGAGAACATGACTTTTGTTCAAATAGCCAGTGGATTTCTTACATCGTTTACTTGACATCCTTCTACATTGAATATTAAAGTAAAATTTTCAAATTTAAAACAGGAAAATATACTTTTTTTCTGAAAAACATAATAAACAGCGAAGAAAATGTTGTTTTAAGATGATTTATAATTAAAGATATACGATCATTACATTTATTAATCTCTAAACGAAAGATTTCAATTTTGAATTATCTTTTACATTTTTGGTTTTTTACAGAATTATTATACTGGGAATTTTATGTCTTCTAAGTATTTAAAAAGATCATTTTCCTTCCCCTTTAGCAAATAACATATATACGAATTTTTTCTGAGTGAGTGTTATCATTTTCCTGCATAATATTATTCCTCTTACATCTCATATACGTCAATAAACAATTTAAACTGTTCCTTTATAAAATCAATTTTATCTCAGTGGATTTGCTCAAAAAATTTCAAAGTCAATGTAAACAGTGTAAAAAATCTGGAGTGGGTTACACTCAACTTTACTATAAGTAAACTTAATATCAAACTTCTTGGGTATATAATTTATAATCTCTCATTTAGGCATAATGTAAATGTAAATGGAAAAGGTTTATTAGTTTTTCATTCTTTCAGCTAGTACTGATAATGACTTATCCACTTATAAATATCACGCTTATTTTTATATACCACAATAACTACCGCTGTAATAACATTTTTGAAAAGCGAAAGTGAAGATTTTGTGTTACAAAATAATCTCTTACAGGAGAACATGACGTCTGTTTCAATAGCTATTGGATCATTTACATAATTTATCTGATCTTGTTCTACATTGAAGATTTAAGACAAAGTTTCCTATTTAAAACATACAAATATTCCTACTTTCCAAATCAATGTAAATGAATGAAAAATGAATCTGGCAAATATAGCTGGTATCGATAAGTCCAGGATGAAAATCCCACTTTTGTTTTAATCCCAATTATACTTTAATATCAATTATACTTTAAATGTTGTTATCATATGAAATGTTATTTTCAATGGTTAATTTCATTAAATGAATTCCACAGTTTTAATATTTAATAACAACGTAAAACGATGTTAAGTGAGAATGCGTTTGAGTTTTATTAGTGATAATTTTCTATGAAAAATGAAAATAATTCCTTTGAAAATAAATTTATATTAAATTAATTATCATGTCCCCTGTACCAGCTATTTGACAGCAAATTCAATTCGAGTGGGCATAAAAGTTCAATATATCACGTTACAAAGTGGATGGTTTATTCAATTACTATGCAATTAAAGAAACACCCACATGACGCAGCTTACATGTAGAAAATTTTGGACTTAACTATGCTAAAGTAAATATATTCCCAAACTTCTTTGGTATATAATTTTCCATTTAAACGTAACGTAAATGTCTATAAGGCAGATGATAATAATGTTTCATACATATGGAGACTCTACAGATATATATACTTATATTTGATTATCACACAAATGATAGGTATAATATTCTTGATATTACTATAGAAAAAACATTGTGGTGAAGCCAAAGCAAAAAACCTACTACCAAATAATAGCTTAGAGGAGAATATAACGTTTGCTACCACATCTAGTGGATCTCATACATGGCCATCGATAGCACTATAGTGCCACCGAATGCTGTTTATCTAACCTTCTTCTATATTAAAGTTTATTTGAGTTAATTCACTGAAAAAATCTGGAGTGGCCTACAGTTAACTTCACCACATTAAACATAACTTAAACATAAATATAATATTAATCTTCTTGGGTATATAATATGTATATAATGTCCCATTTAGGCATAATATAAATGTCTAATTGGAAAATATTTATTAGTTTTTCATTCCGGGAGGAAGTACTGATAGTGAATTATCCACTTATCAATATACACGCATAGTTTTGTATATCACACCACTGATTCCTATAATATCATTAGTGTGCCTACAGCAGTCATAACATTTTTGAAAAACGCAAGTGTAGACTTTGTATTACGATATTACTCTACAAGAGAACATCGCTTTTGTTCTAATAACCAGTGGATCACTACTACGTACGAGTAGTTTATTTGACCTCCTTCTACAGTGAAGATTTAAGGCAAAGTTTCCCATCTAAAATTTGAAAATATTTTAAGTATTTTAAAAACATTACAAAGTTTTTGTCTGAAATGTCAAAAAATAAATGTAAGAAAAAATGTCGCTTTCAGATAAATTTTTTTTAACTTAAGATGTAGGATAATTTATTTTATATATTTAAAAAAAATTTTTAATTTAAATAATGTTTTACATTTTTGGTCTTTTATCAAATTATTATACTGGGAATTTTATTGCATGCTAGTGTTTTATAAAAAGTCACATTTCATTCCCTTAGTAAAAAATCATAAAAACCAATCAACGCTGAGCGAATGTTATTTTTTCCCAGGTGCTGTACTCTGTTATAAGTTTGCTGTAAATGTATATTAAAAATCTGGAGTGGCATACACTCAACTTTACTATAAGTAACTTAATATCAAATTTCTTTAGTATATAATATATAACGTCTCAATTAAGCATAATGTAAACATCTAAATATGATATAATTATTAGTCTTTCATTCCTGAGGTAGTACAGATAGTGATTGAAGGACATATCAATATACGTATAAGCTTATTTTGGTACATCACACAGCTGATGCAAATAATTTCATTAGTATAGCTACAGCAGTAATAACATTTTTGAAAAACCAAAGTGAACATTTCTTGATACGAAATATTCTCCTACAAGAGAACATTACTTTTGTTCAAATAGCCAGTGGATTTCTTACATGGTTTACTTGACATCCTTCCACACTGAATATTCAAGTAAAATTTTCAAATTTTAAACAGAAAAATACCCTTTTTTTCTCTGAGAAACATCATAAACAGCAAAGAAAATATTGTTTTATGGTGATTTATAATTAAAGATGTACGATAATTACGTTTATTAATCTCTAAACGCACGATTTCAATTTTGAATTATCATTTACATTTTTGTATTTTCACAGAACTATTATACTGGGAATTTTATGGCTCCTTCGTATTTAATAAGATCATTTTCCTTCCCATTTGTCAAATAACATATATACGAATTTTTTCCCAGTGAGTGTTATATTTTCCTGCACATATTATTCCTCTTACATATGATATAAGTCAATAAACATTTTAAATTGTTCCTTTATAAATATCAATTTTATATCAGTGGATTTGCTCAAAAAATTTCTACGTCAATGTAAACAATGTAAAAAAATATAAAAAATTCGACAAGTATAGCAGGTGATCTCTTAGTCTAGTATAAACAAAGGGTTTTTATATCGTTATTGCTCTTTCCCGTAATTGAAACGTAATTGAATTTATGATTTTTTTTTTTGTAAATTGCTAATTTTTTGTTCCATTTTTGGTCAAATTTTCATTATTTTTTATTGAGCCGTTTCGTGTCGAAAAATCATTTTCTGAAAACAGAAATCGTACTGTAACGCCCCTTTAGGGAATGTAATTTTGAAAAAAAATATCTCAACTCATTCTCCACATAATGTTCTATTTATAAGCATGGTTTCATTGTGATCCGTCTAACAGTATGGCTTGTATCGCTCTCACAAGGTTTTAGATTGAATTATATGTCAAAATTTTTACATTTTATTGAAAAAAAAATATTTTCTGTTGTTTTAAAATTCTGAATATATTTTTCGTTTGTTCCATTTGTAACCTCAAAGATAATGTCAAAATTTCAAATTTTAGGTTTATCAGGTTAGGAGAAATAAATGTTTAAAAAAAACGGTTTTTGGCAAACAAAGTGACTTTCCCATCATGCATAATTCTTCCCAAACAATAGGGACCTTCTTCCCTATGAGGCCCATTTTTGTGTAAAATATCAACTTGATCCATCAAAGATTCTGGACCGTAGCGTGGTAACAAGCAATGCTAACACACGCACCCACCCAGCCACCCACACACACACACAGACATCATCGTAAAAACCTCATAAAACGACTTCTGGGACCTCAAAACATGTAATTCCGTTAAAATCTCGAGATCGAATTTTTTCACGATCACTATACTTACTTTACTTATAGTAAAATAAAAACCTGGAGTGGCCTACACTCAACTTTACTATAAGTAAACTTAATATAAAACAATGGGTATATAATTTATAATGTCTCATTTAGGCATAATATAAATGTGTAAATGGAAAAGGTTTATTAGTCTTTCAATCTTGTCGGTAGTACTGATGTGACTTATCCACTTAGCAATATACACACTTACTTTTATATATCACAATAACTTTCCGCCTTAATAACATTTTTGAAAAGCGAAATTGAAGATTTTGTGTTACAAAATAATCTCTTACAGGAGGACATGTCTTCTGTTTCAATAGCCATTGGATTACTAGTGTAATTTACGAGTATGTGATATTCTTCTACACTGAAGATATAAGACAGAGTTTCCCATTTAAAACATAAAAATATTCCTATTTTCCAAATCATTGTAAATAAATGAAAAAAGAATCTGGCAAATATAGCTGATGATCGATTAGTCCAGGATGAAAATCCCCTTATTTTGTTTACTCCGAGTTATACTTTAAATGTTGTTATTTTATGAAACGTTATTTTCAAAGGATAATTTCATGAAATCATTTTCAAAATATTCTCAAATCATTTCAAAGGATAATTTCATGAAATCGTTTTCAAAATATTCTTGTAATAATCAGTTTAAAACGATGTTCAGTGAGAATGCGTTTGAGTTTTATTAGTGATAATTTTCTTTGAACATTGAAAATAATTCCATTGAAAATAAATTTTAAATGAATTACCATGTCCTCTGTAAGTAGTCCAGCTATTCAACAGCAAAGTGAATTTGTGAGCATAAAGTTCTAGAAATCAGTACATCAATATATCATATCACAAAGTGGATGGTTTATTCAATTACTATGCTATGAAAGAACCACCCTCATGACGCAGCTTCATGTAGAAAATTTTGCTATGTAAATATACTCTCAAACTTCTTTTGTGTATAATTTCCCATTTTAACATAATATAAATGTTTATAAGGCAATGAGTAATAATATTTCATACAGATAGGGACTGTACAGATACTGATTCACCCAGTTATCAATATATATACTCATATTTGATTATGCATTGATATTTGAAAACTGATACGTATAATATTCTTGATATTACTACAGAAATAACATTTTGGCAAAGCCAAAGCAAAAAAACGTATTACCAAATAATCTCTTACAGAAGAATGTGACACTTGCTACCATAGCTAATGGATCTCATACATGACCATCTATAGCACTATAGTGCCAGTGAATCTGTTACATTTAATGGTGTTTATCTGACCTTCTTCTATATTAAAGGTTTATTTAAGTCAATTCACTGAAAAAATCTTGAGCAGCCTACAGTTATCTTCACCATTACTAACTTAAACACAATATCAATCTTCTTGGGTATATAATATATAATGTCCCATTTAGTCATAATTTAAATGTCTAATTGGAAAAGGTTTATTAGTTTTTCATTCCTGGAGGTTGTACTGATAGTGATTTATCCACTTATCAGAATACACGCTTAGTTTTGTATATCATACCATTGATTAGTATAACTACAACAGTAATAACATTTTTGAAAAGTGCAAGTGTAGACTTCCTATTACGATATTACTCTTACAGGAGAACATCGCTTTTGTTCCAATAACCAGTGGATCACTTACATAGTTTATTTGACCTCCTTCTCCATTGAAGATTTAAGACAAAGTTTCCCATTTAAAACTTAAAAATATTTTAAGTATTTTGAAAACGTTACAAAGTTTTTGTCTGAAATGTCAAAAAATGTAAGGAAAAATGTTGTTTTCAGATAATTTTTAAGATATAGGATAATTTCATTTATTATTTTTAAAGGAATTTTTATTAATTCTAAATAATGTTCTACATTTTTGGTCTTCTATCAAATTATTATACAGGTAGTGCATACTATGGCATGCTAGAGTTTTTTCAAAACTCACTTTTCTTTCCCTTAGTAAAAAATCATAAAAACTAATTTATCGCTGAGCGAATGTTGTTTTTTTCCCAGGTGGCTGTACTCTTTTATGTTTTCTGTAACTGTATATTGAAAAAAAATATATTGGTAATTAACCAATTTTTGCATTCTTAAATCAAATTCAAAGCCGACTTTTTTGTATAATTTTAAATTTAAAAGCTGGAAGCTTGAAATTTTTAAAAATAATGGTATGTACTATTAGACTAGAATAGTGAAAAAACTGGATATTGGTCAAAATCATACAAGCCCTTCTATAGGACGTAAAAGTTCATTCCAAAACTTCAATATTACCAATAATAATGTTATTCATAAACGTAAAAAAATCAGCATCTGATATTAACCTTTGTAGAATGGTGCAACATTTAGATCGATTAGAACATTTTGTTCTAACAAACCCATCATACAATGAAATGAATCAGAAATTATATTCATACGCTCTATTGTCGTTGATTTTACATATAGGAATATTATTTTTCTTACTTCACATATAAGTCCTTAAATCATTAAAAAATGTTATACATCTAAACATTATATTATTTTTCGATGATTACACTGAAAAAAAAAATTCGAAGTCTATGTAAACAATGTAAAATAAATAGGTGATATTTATTAGTCTTTGATTCCTGAGGTAGTACAGATAGTGATTCATCGACTTATCAAAATATAAGCTTACTTTTGTATATCACATACTGATTCAAATAATCTCATTTAGTATAACTACAGCAGTATTACATTTTTGAAAAGCCAAAGTGAAAATTTCATGATACGAAATAATCTCCTACAAGAGAACATGGCTTTTCTTCAAATAGCCAGTGGATTTCTTACATCGTTTACTTAAACTCCTTCTACATTGAATATTTAAGTCAAATTTTCAAATTTAACAAGAAATTACTCTTATTTTCTCTGAAAAATATCGAAGAAATAATGTCGTTTTAAGATAATTTATAAATAAGGGTGTACATAATTACATTTAGTAATCATCAAACGACGGAATTCAATTTTGAATTATGTTGAACATTTGTGGTCTTTTATAGAATTATTATACAGTAGAAATGTATGCCCCCTTAGTATTTAATAAAATCATTTTCCTGCCCCTTTGCCAAAAATCATAAATAAAAATTTCTCTGAGCGAGTGTTATCTTTTTCCCTGCGTCTTGTACTCTGTTTTAAGGTTGAAATGAATGTATATTGAGAAAGGTTCATTAGTAATTAGCCTGCTTACATATTCAAATCAAAGTCAAAGCTAGCTATTCAGTATGATTTAAAACTTTTATAGTCAGGAGCATCTAATTTTTGAAAATAATAAATATAAACTATTAGACCAGAATAGTGAAAAAACTGGATGTTTCTCAACAAAACATAACTCCTCCTACTTGAGGAAAGAGTCCATTCATCACATTTCAATGACATGGAAAGATACTACAATTCACAAAGATGAAGTCATTATAACTGATAATTAGTTTTGCTCAAGAGTGCAATATATAGATTTATTAAAGCATTTTGTGAGACAAATCCATCATACCATGGTAGACAAGGAAATTTATTTATGTATTGGCGGTAAATTTTGCATGTAAAAATATTATTCATCTTATATCTCGTATAAAGTCAATAAATTATTTAAATTTTTCCTTTATAAATATCAATTTTATCTCAATGGATTCACTCGAAAAATTTATAAGTCAATGTAAACATTGTAGGGTAAAAATCTAATGAAATGGTCTCCACATATAAAACTTTTAATGATATAAACAACGCGTTTCGAACACGTAGTGTTCTTCTTCAGGCATTAACTAAAAAAATACAATGACACCAGAGAGTTATCTATAGTACAAAGTAAATAAGTACAAAAATTGATATAAAATAAAATAAGGCAGAAAGTACGAACCTTAGGGTGAGGGCCTCTGAATAAGACTGACTGGAAATGGAAAGGACATGGGTGGGGGTATATAGGGTACATCTGTTTCTTATTAGAGCAGGTAGAGTTTTCTCTAAAGTTAGGCTGAGCCTTTACATTTTCTTTTAGACTAAGTGTAGGAAACATATTGAAAAAATAACACACAGAGCTATAACGAAATATAAACCAAATACAAGTATAAGGAGGAAGTAGAACTTTTTTTTTTTTTTTTTTTTTATATTATTATTATTTATATAAAAATAATAATAATATAAAAAA
Organism: Hermatobates lingyangjiaoensis; assembly: GCA_026182355.1. Taxonomy (NCBI): domain Eukaryota; kingdom Metazoa; phylum Arthropoda; class Insecta; order Hemiptera; family Hermatobatidae; genus Hermatobates; species Hermatobates lingyangjiaoensis. The sequence goes on from JAPFBL010000024.1 coordinate 2,592,579, forward strand.
AAAAAAAAGTTCTACTTCCTCCTTATACATGTATTTGGTTTATATTTCGTTATAGCTCTGTGTGTTATTTTTTCAATATGTTTCCTACACTTAGTCTAAAAGAAAATGTAAAGGCTCAGCCTAACTTTAGAGAAAACTCTACCTGCTCTAATAAGAAACAGATGTACCCTATATACCCCCACCCATGTCCTTTCCATTTCCAGTCAGTCTTATTCAGAGGCCCTCACCCTAAGGTTCGTACTTTCTGCCTTATTTTATTTTATATTAATTTTTGTACTTATTTACTTTGTACTATAGATAACTCTCTGGTGTCATTGTATTTTTTTAGTTAATGCCTGAAGAAGAACACTACGTGTTCGAAACGCGTTGTTTATATCATTAAAAGTTTTATATGTGGAGACCATTTCATTAGATTTTTACCCTACAATGAGTAAATACCACATAATAACAGATTGCACTACATTAGAATGTAAACATTGTAAACAAATCTGGAGTGGCCTTCACTCAACTTTACTATAAGTAACTTAATATCAAATTTCTTGAGCATATAATATATAACGTCTCAATTAAGCATAATGTAAACATCTAAATGGGATATGATTATTAGTCTTTCATTCCTGAAAGAGTACAGATAGTGATTGAAGGACATATCAATATATAAGCTTATTTTGGTACATCACACAGCTGATGCAAATAATTTCATTAGTATAACTACAGCTGTAATAACATTTTTAAAAAAGCAAAGTGAACATTTCTTGATACGAAATATTCTCCTACAAGAGAACATGGCCTCTGTTCAAATGGCCAGTGGATTTCTTACATCGTTTACTTGACATCCTTTACTTGACAATGTAAAGTAAAATTTTCAAATTTAAAACAGGAAAATACCCTTATTTTCTCTGAAAAACATCATAGACATCGAAGAAAAAATGTTGTTTTAAGATGATTTATAATTAAAGATGTACTATAATTACATTTATTAATGTCTAAACGAAAGATTTCAATTTTGAATTATCTTTTACATTTTTGGTCTTTTATAGAATTATTATACTGGGAATTTTATGGTTTCTTAGTATTTAATAAGATCATTTTCCTTCCCCTTTGTCAAATATCATATATACGAATTTTTTCTGAGTGAGTGTTATCCTTTTCCTGCCTTCTGTACTCTGTTATAAGTTTGCTATGAATGTATATTGAGAAAAAATATATTAGTAATTAGCCAGTTTACATACTCAAATCGAAGTCAAAGCCAGCTATTCAATATAATTTAAATCTTTTATAGTTGGGAGCTTCTAATTTTTGAAAATAATAAATATGAACTATTAGACTAGAATTGTAAAAAAAACTGGGTATTTCTCAACAAACATAAGTCCTCTTTCTTGAGGAAAGAGTCCATTCATTACATTTCAATATCATGGAAAGGTACTACATTCACAATTATAATGTAATTGTAACTGATATTAAGTTTTGCTCAAGAGTGCAATATATAGATTTATTAAAGCATTTTATGAGACAAATCCATCATGCCATGGAAGACAAAGGTAATTTATTTATATTTATTGGCGTTGATTTTTTTACATGTAACAATATTATTCCTCTTACATCTCATAAAAGTCAATAAACTATTTAAATTGTTCCTTTATAAATATCAATTTTATCTCAGTGGAATCGCTGAAAAAATTTCTAAGTCAATGTAAAGAATGAAAAAAAATATATAAAATTCGAAAAGTATAGCAGGTGATCTCTTAGTCTAAGATAAACAAACAGTTTTTATAGCGTTACTGCTCTTTCCCATAATTGAAACTTCATGATTTTTTTTTATGAATTACTAATTTTTTGTTCCATTTTTGGTCAAATTTTCGTTATTTTTTAATCAGCCGTTTAGCGTCAAAAAATCATTTTCTGAAAACAGAAATCGTACTGTAACGCCCCATTAGCGAATGTAATTTTGAAAAAAAAGATCTCAACTCATTCTCCACATAATGTTCTATTTATAGGCATAGTTTCATTCTTGTCCGTCAAACAGTATGGCTTGTATCGCTCTCACAAGGTTTAAGATTGAATTATAAGTCAAAATTTGTACATTTTATTGAAAAAAAAATATTTCCCGTTGTTTTAAAATTCTGATTATATTTTTAGTTTGTTTCATTTGTAACCTTAAAGATAATGTCAAAATTTCAAAACTCTAGGGTTTTCAGTTTAGGAGAAATAAATGTTCTAAGAAAAACGGTTTTTGGCAAAAAAGTGACTTTCCCATCATGCATAATTCTTCCCATACAATAGGGATCTTCGTCTTTATGGGGCCCATTTTGGTGTAAAATATCAACTTGATCCATCAAAGGTTCTGGACCGTAGCGTGGTAACAAGCAATGCTAACACACGCACCCACCCACCCACGCACCCACACACACACACACAGACATCATCGTGAAAACCTCATAAAACGACTTCTGGGACCTCAAAACATGTAATTCTGTCAAAATCTCGAGATCGAATTTTTTCACGATCACTATACTTTACTTATAGTAAAGTAATACTTTATGGTCGAGGTACATTTATTAATTCACTTTTGAGAATGCGCACAAATCATTTTATAATAGGAAAAAAAATAAAAATATCTGATAGCATGCAATAAAAAAACCTGTTAATTGTGACTATATATATGTGTGTAAACGTTAAAATTTCAATGGTTACTATCGAAGAATTAATACGAGTATATACAAAAATCCAGCCAGACAACAACTAATCTATAGAAGACTGAAGTCCTTTTTAAACAAGTATCAATTACAACCTGTCTCTACTTATTCCGTCGCATAACCATTTAGCGTAAAAAAAATTATTCCCTGGAGGAATCAGCATCGGAGGGGGCAGACTTTGCAAGTCCCTCAGTTCTCTCTCTATCTCTCACGCACAAAAAAATTATTGTTACAATTTCTTCCTTCTGTAAATGTTCTCAACTTCTTTAGATGTAATGATACTTCAGATATTAAGATCTTTAGTTTATACTGATACTTTAAATTGTCAAACAAAATTTTAGCTTTTTATTATTATCTTAAGTCAAAAATAAAGTTTCAAATGTACACAGTCCAAATAATCGTTTTCAAAATCGGAGATTTGATTAAAATTGTTCGATTCCGGTTCCAATAAGTATTCCTCAAATGAGGTTCCGGTGCCTCAAATAAGTATTCTCGATTCTGAGTACTCGACCCGTCACTAGTTTCTACATTGTTAATTTATGGTAACAAGAAGTCCCTTGAAGTCATTCTCTGTCTAATCACATTCGAGGGTTTAAGATAAGTTCGACTGCTCAAATTAACAAGTATGAGTGGTCAGTCTGCTATGAAATAGATTGATCTAACGTAAACTCATAAACAAAGAGTACTATGAGATCTTAATGATTTTGTTGGGAATACTAAAACGTTCTGAGACACATATCCAGGAATGGTGAAGGTAAAACTAACACTCAACTTTGGAAAAGAAATAAAACAACAGGAAATAAACAAATCGAACAATATAAAATATGAGACAAAATTGATAATTTACATTGATTGCAGCTACGGTAGGGCAAGTGCGGAATACAGTGTTTTCAAAGTTTCCTGAAGAGAACTCCAAAGTGCCGTGCTCAGTCCATGTCTGCTTTGTACATTTCCATTATGTCAAGACCAGCGCTGAATATTATATGGGACTAAAACAATCAAACTAAATCAAACTAAAACAATACGGTTAATTGAACAAAGTATAAGTATATATTTATTAAATTAAAGTAAAGTTTATATTGAAGTTCAGGACCTGCATTTCGAATAGAAGTCTCCGACTTTGATCATCAACAATATCTTGAGGTCTCAGAATCATTCTCATCAGTTAAAGCCAACAGTATCTTCATCTTTAATAAATCCTGAGATATAAATCCTTAATATACCAACGCTGAGGAGGTTGGGTAAAAATGAAACCAAACTTGAGTTTTTTCCGCAGTGATGGGGAAGAGAGGTTGAGATCTGGACGAGAAAAAATCCTCATTCAATTGTTTCTGGTTGCAGAGAACTGTGGTTTCTGTTAGACTCAAATACATATCTCAGCTCATGACGCACTGGCTAGTACATTTATAATAATAAAGTTTTTATCAATACCATGAATAGAAATAACGGTTTATATGCAGTATCTGTCATATAAATGAATTGTAAACTATTTACCTCGGAATTTTAGACTATGAAATATTTATTAAACTACCACTCCCGCATAGATGATGTTTGAAATGTTTTGTGAATAAGACAGACGAAGCACATCACTATTTATTATACAAATGTATGACTCTTGGACATGATACAATAAAAACCTCCGATTTAAAGATTATTCCGACATTTGTACAATTTGATCCTCATATATACTAGGAGGGATTGTTCGATTGAGTCTTGTCAGGTAGAAAATTCTATGGACCAATATTTTTGTTTAGCTGCAGTACTACCATTTTATACAAGATATATGCATTGTATGTGCAAATTAATTTGTAGTTATCAACTTTTAATTATAAAATTGTTTAACGGTGCATTGTTTCAAAATAATATTTGTTTAAGACGGTAGTATATAAAATTTAGTTATAACATCTACGTGACAAATTTCTAGTTAAAAGATATCAATATGAAATCCCTCAAAGAATGTGACATATTCAAATGAATATGACACCAATGAAATAGGCAGGTGCATACAACCCAAAGTATTAAAACCTGAGTTTAATTTTCCGTTATTTAAACTTAAGTTTTCATAAAGCATGGCTACATGGGTTGGTTCGGGATCCCTTATTAGCTATTCGGGGTTACCCTGATAACAAACGGTCCATACAGGGCATTCCGCTATCCAACACCTGCGGACCCGCCTGGTAGCCACCCAAGCCCCAGGCCCCCCCAGACCCACTGTCCTACTATATATGAATCTATTGCAATACAGTCACCTTACATGTATATATAATATAAAAAATATTACAGAAACTAAATTAGAAACAATTAAATACCTCTAAATGTAAAGCAAAAAACACATACATAAAAAACAAATATTAATTAATATCCACAATAAAATTAAAATAAGAATATAATCATACATTTTTATATACTTGAAAATTATTTCTATCTCCAAAAGAAAAATGCTATCCTAGAACGAAAATAAAAATAACTATATAAATATAGACTTAAAAATAATAGAACATATACCTATTCAACAAATATATCTTAATTTACACAATAAGATTAAAATGAGAAAATAATTTTCCTTTTTATAAACTTCATAAATAAATTCCACCCTCAAAAGATATATAATATAAAAAGAACAAAATACAAAAATAACTATATAAAAATAACCTTAAAAATAATAGAACACATACCTATTGAACAAAAAAAAAATAATATAGACAATAAGATTAAAATGAGAATATATTCATAACTTATTATAAACCTGGAAACCATTGCTACCCACAAATTATTAATATAATACGTGAAACCAAAAATAGAAAAACTATACAGATATAAGACCTCAAAATAATAGAACACATACCGTTTCAACAAATAAAACTTAATGTACATAATCAAATTAAAATGAAGATATCATCATACCTTTTTATAAACCTGAAAATCAATTCTACCCTCAAAAGATTAATGTTATACGTGAAAACCAAATAGAAAAACTATATACATATAGACTTCAAAATAATAGAGCACATACCTATTGAAACAAATATAACTTAATATAGAAAATAAGATTAAAATGAGAATATATTCATACCTTTTTATAAACCTAGAAACCAATTCTACCCTTAAAAGATTAATGTAATACGTGAAACCAAAGTAGAAAAACTATATAGCTATAGACTTCAAAATAATAGAACACATACATGTTAACAAATACAACTTAATGTACATAATAAGATTAAATGAGGATATCACCATAACTTTTTAGAAACTTGAAAATCAATTCTACCCACAAATGATTAATGTTATACGGAAATCCAAAATAGAAATAACTATATAAATATAGACTTAAAAATAATAGAACACATACCTGTTCAACAAATAAAACTTATGTACATAATAAGATTAAAATTATGTACATAATGAAGATATCATCATTCCTTTTTATAAACTTCGAAACTAATTCCACTCTCAAAAGATTAATGTTATACGTGAAACCAAAATAGAATAACTATACAAATATAGACTTAAAAATAATAGAACACATACCTAATCAACAAATAAAACTTATGTACATAATAAGATTAAAATTATGTACATAATGAAGATATCATCATTCATTTTTATAAACCTCGGAACTAATTCCACTCTCAAAAGATTAATGTTATACGTGAAACCAAAATAGAATAACTATATAAATATAGACATAAAAATAATAGACCACATACCTGTTTAACAAATAAAAGTTAATGTACTTAATAAGATTAAAATGAAGATATCATCATACCTTTTTATAAACCTGAAAATCAATTCTACCCTCAAAAGATTAATGTTGTACGTGAAACCAAAATAGAAAAGCTATACAGATATAGACATCAAAATAATAGAACACATACCCATTCAACAAATATAACTTAATATAGAAAAAAAGATTAAAATGATTAAAAAGATTAAAAATTAAAAGGTATTCTTACCTGTTTATAAACTTCGAAATCAACTCTATCCTCAAATGATTAATGTTATATTAAAACCAAAATAGAAATACCTATATAAATACAGACTTAAAAATAATAGAACTCATACCTGTTCAAAAAATAAATCTTAATGTACATAATATCATTAAAATGAGAATATAATCATACCTTGTTATATACCTGACAATCATAGCCACCCTAAAAAGATTAATGTTATACGTGAAACGAAAATAGAAATAGCTATATAGATATAGTTTTAAAAATAATGGAACACATACCTGTTCAACAATACAACTTAATATACATAATAAACTTTAAATAAGAATATAGTCATACCTTGTTACATACCTCAAAATCAATTCTACCCTCAAAAGATTAATGTTAGTTATACGTGAAACCATACGTGAAATAGAAAAAACTATATAAATATAGACTTAAAAATAATAGAACACATACCCATTCAACAAATATATGTTAATTTTCACAATAAGATTAAAATGAAGATATCATCATACATAATATAAACCTAAAAAACAATTCTACCCTCAATATATACTCGTATAATATACTAAAACCAAAATAGAAATAACTATATAAATAAAGACTTAAAAATAATAGAACACATATCACATCAACAAATATAACATAATATAGACAATAAGATTAAAGTGAGAATATATTCATCCCTTTTAGAAACTTGGAAATCAATGATACCCACAAATGATTAATGTTATACACGGAACCAAAATAGAAATAACTATATAAAATAGACTTAAAAATAATAGAACACATATCTATTCAACAAATATAACTTAATGTACATAACAAGTTTAAAATGAGAATATAATCACACCTTGTTATATACTTGAAAATCATTCTACTCTCAAAAGAATAATGTTAAACGTAAAACCATACGTGAAATAGAAATAACTGTATTAATATAGATTTAAAAATAATAGAACACATACCTATTCAACAAATTTATCTTGATTTACACAATAAGATTAAAATGAAAATATCATCACACCTGTTTATAAACCTGGAAACCAATTCTACCCTCAAATGGTTAATGTTATACGTGAAACTAAAACAAAAATAACTATATAAATATAGATTTCAGAATAATAGAATACATATCTATTCAACATATATAACTTAATCTACATAATAAGATTAAAATGAAGATATCATACCTTTCTATAAACCTGAAAATCACTTCTACCCTAAAAAGATCTAAAATATACGAACATCATATAGAAATACTGTATAAAGTAGACTTAAAAATAATAAAACATACCTGTTCAACAAAAATAACTTAATGTACATAATAAGAGTCAAATGAGAATATAGTCATATCTTGTTATATACCTGAAAATCAATTCTACCCTCAAAAGATTAATGTTATACGTGGAACCATACGTGAAATAGAAATAAGGATATAAATATAGACTTAAAAACAACAGAACACATATGTATTCATCAAATATATCTTAATTTACAGAATAAGATAAAATTAAAATAGAATTTACCTTTTTATAAGCCTCAAAATCAATTCCACCCTCAAAAGATATATAATATAGGAACACCAAAATAGAAATAACTATATATATAAAGACTTAAAAATAATAGAGCACATATCTGTTCAATATATATAAGTTAATATAGACAATATGATTAAAATGAGAATATATTCATACCTTCTTATAAATCTGGAAATCAATTCTACTCTCAAATGATTAATGTTATAAGTTAAACCAAAATAGAAATAACTATATAAATATTGACTTAAGAATAATAGAACACATATCTGTTCAACATATATAACGTAATGTACATAATAATATTAAAATGAAAATATAAGCACACCTTGTTATGTAGTTGAAGATGTAGTAATGGAGTGATGGAGTGATTAAGCGCCACTAACACTCAACTCCGATTTTCGGCCGTCACGGGGTTACCCTGTTAACATGCTATATGCAGAGGAGGAGAAGGTGATCAGTGGATGGGCCTGACCGGCTTCGTTTCCCATACTTCCTAATCCTCAAATCCCCTGGTTTTATCCCAGCCCCAATCTAAGGTGTTGTGCGATCTGTGCCGATGGATGGATGATACAGGGGTTTCTGTATTATTAACGGAACCTCAAGGTCACCAGGCGACCCCCTTGAGTAAATAACCGTACTCCGGTATGCGGTGCTCTGCTGAAGCGAACAAAATATCACCGATAGAGCTTCAGTGATTTTCCCCTGTAAGGAGAAGGAAGTCTGGAGATCATCCTCAGGAAGTGCAGAGGGTCCAGAAGTGCTAACTAGTGGGAAGGTCCCACAAGTGCATCTGAGGACGTGAAGAAGACCATCCCTAAGAAGGAGAAAAGATGTTACTTTCTCCCGAAACATAGGGAGCCTGAATGGACATTATCAATGATGGTTTGTGCAGATTCTGCAAAGAGGAAGAAAAACCGTTGCGCCTGCTGATAACTTGTAAGGCAACTTTGCTGCAGACAGGCAGGTGCTTCGGGACACTCAACAAACCATAGAAAAACTTTTACCGTTGTAACCAGCAAAAGCACTGATCTTCTTGGAGGCGTTGAAGCTAACTTCTTTCTGGGGTACTTTAGTACAGAAGAGGGGAAGTACAATAGTTTTTTTTAAGACGCAGTGCTATAGTCACCGTTAAAAAATTAAATATAAGAAATAAAAATATATACCAGAAAATCAATTCTACCCTCAAAAGAGCAATGTTATACATGAAACCAAAATAGAAAAACTATATGGATATAGACTTAAAAATAATAGAACACATACCTGGTCAATAAATATAACTTAGTGTACATAATAAGATATAAATGAGAATATAATCATACCTTGTTATATATATGAAAATCAATTCTACCCTCAAAATGTTATATGTGAAACCAAAATAGAAAACTATATAGATATAGACTTAAAAATAATAGAACACATACCTGTTCAACAAATATAACTTAATAAGACTAAAATATAACTTAATAAGATTTTAACTTATAAGATAAGTTAATTACATTATGTTATTATGTAATGTAATGTTATAAGTAATTACTTAGTAATAAGTAATAACATTAACTTTCATAATAAGTTATTATAATATTATAACATAATAAGATTAAAATGAGAATATAATCATACCTTGTTATTTACCTGAAAATCAATTCTACCCTCAAAAGATTAATGTTATACGTGAAACCAAAATAGAAATACCTATATAAATATAGACTTAAAAATAATAGAAGGCATACCTACTCAACAAATGTAACTTAACATACACAACAAGATTAAAATGAGAATATAATCATACCTTTTTATGGTATATATTAGAAAATCAGTTCTAACCGCAAAACATATAAGTTATTTTATGGGTAAAAATAGATACTGTTATGTAACTCTAGATTTTAATATAATAAAGTATATACCTATTCGACAACAGCTGTTTGTAGTTTTTGTAAGGTTCTAAGGCCGTGGTTCTGAAACTGTTTGCAGTCGGGGACCTCTTAGGTGTACAAAATAGCTGAAGGCACACTGTATAAGAACCTTCAAGAAATGTTATTATTAAGTCAAATACTATATGATAAAAGAAACTTACTTTCAGTTTATTTATTCTTGTGCTCTGAAGAGATGAACTTGATGAGCCTCAGCATCTTCTTCAGTGTTTGGGACTATGTTTGATATTGATAGGGCTAGCCTGGTTTGCCTAGGGAATTATGTTACTATAACCTATGGAATTTTTTCTCACAGAGGTGTACAAATCTTATCTCGCCATGATAAAACAAAGTCACTGCCTATGACAGTGAGTAGCTGTTCTTTAGAAGAGAATCGTTTTTTATACACTTATAATAATGCTGCGTTAACAAAAGGAGATATATTCGTAAGGTGAGGAATGGTGACTACTTATTTATGTCTGGATATATTATTATAAATCACTCAGGGACACCTAGAAATCTTATAGATGCCCTTTGAGAATCATTGTTCTAGAACCCTAAGAGATCATGGTCGGTCTAGAAAGAACAGTGAAAGTGAGAGTGTTTCGTACAGTGTATGGGGTTGAAATATATGCTTGTTTTCGAATCAGATTTCTATGTTATCAACATAAACAACATAATAGAAACACGAGCAACGCTGAGTACTATAATAAGAATGACATATAAGCTAAATAAATGATTCCTCCAATAATCACATAAACATGCTCACTAACCTGTGTACAGGTATCCTTTCGTCTGTACCTACAACAAAACACACATTTAATATAAAAACAATGGTGATGTAAAATAATGTGGACTCTTTGTCAGTCAAGGTTGTGACTAGCTATAATCGAATAATTCTTTTACTTTCCTATGGCAATAAAAAATAATTGCCAATCAGTGCCGTAACGAGGGTATGTGGTCCAATATACCACAAACATCATCAATATGAATTGTCTCAAATGCAAGTTACTTGAATGAATAAATAATCTAATAAAAATAAATATTTATTCATTTTCAATTACAACAAAGTATAGAAAATATAAAATATATGAGTATGTTAACATAATATAATTAAATTATAAATCAGTTCAGGATATTTTATTAAGTAACTTTTCTCGTTTTTTTTTTCTTTTTAAAAATGCCTCTTAAATGCTAATAATGCTATCCATTGGCAACATCTGTTTTAATGGTATTGCAGATATATAACCACTCTTGTTCAAGAGAGGATCAAAAGTATAAGCACCACATAATATTTTTTTTACATTCTAATTGGTTATTCTTTCGTCTCATACGAAGGAGGGGTAGTAAATGAAACCCAGTCAGCGAAAGTCAGTGACAGGCTCTATGATAATTATTCTTGGCTGTCTGATGAGAGCAACCCTGCGTAACCTGCCCAAAGGCTGGAATTAGTCGGTCCCCACGTGCTCTGATGATTGTTTTCTCTACTTGTTACTATTGTGTACTATGGCTTGTTACTGTGTGCTGTAAGTGAATTCTTTAGGCTCTGTTAATTCAAGTAGAGCAGAATGGTAAAGAAAATAAACCCAGATGCAACTGTCAACAGGGTTGGTATCCTTAGTTTGGTGTCCCCAAACCCAGTTCATCACCTTGTGGTGTATCTTTTGCAGCGCCCTCGTTACGGCATTGTTATCAATATCTAACGTTTAGGGCAAAGTCTGTTTTGTTACATGACCAAGTTAATATCACTGGATCACTTAATACTATGATAAGAAATGCACACAGCCATTGTTGCAAGAAGTATTTGAGAACCACAGGTCAGAAGAAGTTTATTGAACTCTTCTTTTCTCTCCCATACTTCTTCAAAGTAATGATGTTAATGTTAAAGCTACTTTCCTAAGTCATTCGCAAAACCTGCAATTCTCAGAGCACTTACTTTAAATTTCTTTTTTTATTTGCATTACTGTATCAATTATTTCCATTAATTTGTATGATAAAATATAAAGTAATGTAATGAAACCTGACTCAATAAAAGCAATGAAACCGGAATATAAATGAACTTTAATTGACGTAATGCAGTTAGTTGATTAACTTAATCAAGGCTAATATAATTAGGTGATGAATAATGAAATAGGAAGAATATTTATAGAAATTAAAACGCAAATCAATCATTAGTTATTACTCTTGAGATAATTGAAATTAACTGGAATTAATATTTAAAATCTACTCAATACAATTAACTATTCATTGTGCTCCATATACTGTTTTAATTGTAAATGTAAAAAGATTTGAAGAAAACATCACTTTGATGGTTTTTTTCATATTTTATAGAAATACCATATGTGTATATTTTTAAAAAAAATATACAAATTTTATAATTTTATCACAATTTTAATATTGAGAGACAAATGCAAATTTATAGCCTGTAAGACCGATTTAAGCAAAAAAGAAATAGTTGATATATTGGCATAAACAATTATATAGTACTACATATTAACATTACTATGTGAATGTGTATAGTTGATAGTGAGTGTGTTCTGTGTGTGCATGATGTGTGATATGAGAAGGTCATTGGAGTGCGGAAGTAAGGAAATCGTAATCGTTAACCCTCTAATATTAAAGTATACAACTACAGCTTGAATATATCCAGTATAAAGTACACTGTAAATTTCCAGTAATAAGACACAATTATCAAATAGTTTAAAATATTTCTTTGATATTTGTATAAATTAATGAAAATCGTTAAAATCTTTTGTTTTTACAGAGCACAATTTATATGAGCATATGTATAACCCACTTAGACGATGAAGAAGTAACTCAAAACGGGCTGCAAAGATTGAAATCTATACTGGAGATTTACGAGATGGAGAAACATGCTTCATATCTCTTATTCTTCGTGGTACTATTGAATGAAAGATTAGAGATTGTAAGAGAGCAAGTTAATATCACTGGAGCACTTAATACTATGATAAGAAATGCACACAGCCATTGTTGTAAGAAGTATTTGAGAACCACAGGTCAAATAAGTTTATTGAACTCTTCTTTTCTCTCCCAGACTTCTTCAAAGCAATAATAAGTGAAATATATTTTTTTTTTTTTTCTTAACGAGCATTCACATAAATAACTAACAGCCATTACTCAGTTTCAGAGGCTACCCTCCAAAATTTGGTTCGTCAGGACTGAAATATTAAAATATACCACATTATTTTTTCTACTTATGCTCTCCTCGAATGGTTGCTGGACTACTTAACATCACTGGAGTACTTAATACTATGGTGATGCTAGTATACAGACAATCATGTAATCAGCTACCATGATGACATGACATCAGCTGTGACAGACATCATGTAATCGTTTTTCTATGAACTTTTATTTTAAAATGATTTTTAAATTGAGTTCTATGATAAGAACAATTATTTTAGGTTTGTTTGACATCGTTGAGTCAAAAAGAATGATTATCCTGTTAAAAGTAAAGAAGGAAATTAACTCCCATTTAACTTTTAATTTATTGTATATAATAGACATGAAATCATATACCTTATCTACATGAACAAAGAATGGTGTTAAGATAAAATATCAAATGACAGTATTGATAATATACCTATATTGGGGTTGAAATGTTAGTCTTCAAATAATAGAAGTTTTTTTATTTAAATTATACCTTTCAAACACTTCTTTTACGTGGAGACTTTGATTATCGTTTACCCACAGTATAAGTAAATCTCACACAATTACGGATTGCACAGATAATGAGTGATAATATTAATTACCTTGGCATTTGCCATAGTGCAGTTTCCTCCATGTTTCTTTGATGAAAGTGATCCACGACTGGTTCTGACATGCAACGAACTTATGAGTCCAAAAGTTCACTTACACTGTCCTAGGGTTCCCATCCCCACCATAGCCGTTTTTCTTTTAACCTGTTGTCATAAATATTATGTTTATTACTTTATGGTTTACAACAATAAAGCACTGACAATAATAGTCATAATTTAAAATTGACATTTTTTTGTAAATTACTTCCAGAAATAAGTTATAACTAAATGATTTTACAGTAGGTTTAGGCTACAGTGTTTTATTTGACACAAGTAAAATGTAGTCATAATGAAAACATTTGATTTTGAATATTTGATGGATTTAAACGTCTTAGTATGTATGTTCTAAAGTTATTTCAGACACTGCTATCATGATGTCTGAGTGTATGTGAGTGACAATGATTTGTACAAATTTGACACAAAATTAGGAAATTTCTGTTATAAATAATTCCTAGTTAAAAAAAGAATTCTCTAGCTTTTGTCAATGTCGAACCATAATAAAAGTGTTTAATGGCAATCTATGGCAAAACAGTGACTATTGTTTCCCATTCTTTTGGGGATAATAAAAACTTGCCATTTTGCATATAACATCATTATAATATTAAGTTAAACGAAAAAAAATCGTTTGGTTGTCTTCCTTATTCAAATTATAAAAATATTACAATAAATAGCCATAGATTTTGGTTAAATATTTGCAATTCTTGATTGGAAGTCTTTAAACCATTAAAAATATCTTTAAACCTTCAAAATAACTTCTAATACCTTTTAGGAGCAAAAGTGACAGTTCAAATTTTAATTAATTTATTCTAATGTGCCTGGAAGTATTTTACTAGTTGTAAAAAAATATGAGATCAATAGTTAAAACAAAATCTGGAGTGGGATTATTAAACTTTACTTTATCTGCATAAGTAAACTTGATATACTATAAATTAATTTCATTATTAACATTAAATCGTGAATTACATCAATTTACCTGCATAGGTTCAAAATATTTACTTTAAAAAAAAGACATCATAAATAAATGTAAGAATTTAGTCAATGACTGGCAGAAATATCAATATGGTTAATATAAAATTTAAAAATCTAATTAATGTTACAATTTTTGAAACAATGTTGAACATTATTAATCATATCAATACCCATTACACAAACAAAATGTCTTTCTTATTTTAAATTACAATTGCAATACAAAATTCACTACTTATTAGCAACTAGTCAAGTACACTTTCATTGAATGAGATAATAAATTTTTAATGATATCCATTTTTTAAAACAGCTAAGTTATAATATGCTTCCCATATGCAAAGTAAATGATTAATACTATATTGTTTATGAAGTATAAATATTAATTAAAATTTTACTAAATTATTTGATGCTACTAATTTATAAGAAGTATAACTTTCATAATTCATATTAATAACTTAAATAGAAATATTATTTCTTCATTCATCTTAAATTACAGTAATTGTATAAAATCCATAAATTAAGTAAATTTGGTTGAGTAATTAAGTAGAAATATCTTTATTTACAACATATTTCTAATTAAAATAAGTGTCATTTTTATGTAAAATATTCTGTGACAAATGTGTGCCATCAATATAGTCCATAATTATACTTCATAAATAATCCATTTACAAGAATTTTAAATTGTTTATAACATTACGTTTTTTAACCACACAATTTTATTTTAGCAAAAAGATACGAGATGTGTTAACCAAAAAGGACGCTATTTGAAACATTTAATCGGCCATTTTAATTGAAACAAATTATTTTCATATAGCATTAATATAAAACGTTTCGGTAGTGATTATACCATATAAATAAGTTGAAACAAAATCGTACTTACTATTTGAAGTTATCATTGTATGAAATATCAAATTGAATTAATAAACTTCTAAATTATTAAAACTTTATTTAAAAGCACTCCCGAATGCGTAACACTTAATGAGAGAACAATGGCCGCAGTTTTGTTTTTTAATAGCTCTTAACATAAAAAAAATATTTCATACAAAATTTAATTTTTTTGTTATTTCTTTAAAAAAAAATTGTCTGTGCTGTGCTCAACTATACTATAATTAAATTAAAATAATTTAATAAATATTTATTACCAAAATTACGAATCGATTTCTTTTAATGATAATGGCTTGATTTGGAGAATAAACACAGGTCACATTGAAAATTTAATAAAGTTATGTTACTCTTTTTAACTTTTGCTAATATAAAAGCATATGCAATTTCTCTTAGTAATACTAATATAATGATGGTATTAAATGAAAAATTTTAATTTCATTTAATATTTTAAATTATTTTAATATTTTAAAGAATAGGAAAAATATTGACATAATGAGAAGGCAAAAGGGTTTCTCTTTTAATATAATGTAAATTATTGCCTTTTCATATTGTGATTATCAGTTTTTCTCCTCAGCAAGGACAATATCGAATTCTATAATGTTTTTGCTAAACCCAGAGACCTGTAGGGTGACCACAAATTTTGTGTACAAACATGAGATATATATCAAAAATGTATTCAGAGGAAATAAATACTCGTAAATCAATGAAACTCTCGCAACACAATTTTTTTGTACACAAGCATAAATGTACAATTAAAAAGTAAAATTAATTCATAAAAATATTCATTTTTTTAGACAAATTGCCCTATTTCTGCAAGTAAGAGTAATAATTAATTTTACTAAGCAGTTTACGGTAAGCATATAAACAAAGAAAAATATAATTTCATTTGTTTAGGACAAATAATAAATTTCCATTTAAAATATAAAGTAATAATATGGCAATTAATGTTATATGATACTATGAAATAAATAAAAAATGAAATGAATATAATCCAACTTAAGTTACAGTAATGGTACTAAACACCAAGTATCTAAGGAAAAAAATATCAGCTATTCAGATACTAAATTTCTTTTGAAGGACAAACTCAAAATTATTATGATTGATTCAAAAGTTATAATTCAGTTACAGTAACAAATAAGTTGCACTTATTTGCTGATCATTACTGTAGCTTTTATAACTATATCAATACCCAAAATAGGTTTCTTAAGGATTTGGTCCAAAGAATTAAACTACTTCTGATTATAAGGCTACGTTTCGCCGAAAATTGTTCGGCATTTTCAAGGCTTTTTTTTGAAGGAAAACTATTTCAGTTAGATGAATTTATCTAACTGTTATCTGTTATCAATACTGTTAAATAAATACATCTTATTTAAATAGTTTTCCTTCAAAAAAAGCCTTGAAAATGCCGAACAATTTTCGGCGAAACATAGCCTTATAATCAGAAGTAGTTTAATTCTTTGGACCAAATCCTCAAGAAAACTATTTTGAATTTTAAGAATCAGTGGTCGAGAAGTTATCAATATCGTTCTGCATAACTTCTCCAATTCTTTATATTTAAAATATATTCCATTATAATGTATAATTATATCAGATTTCAATAATATTATTTTATGTTCAGGAACGATTACTTTATATCAACAAATATTAATTTTACGAACACGGTTCCTGTATAACTTGTTTAGTTAAGTCTCAAAGTAGAGAACAGTAACGAATTATTTCACGTCTCATTCTTAAGGAAATCTCCATTTATTCTTAAATTTTGGAATTATTTAAGAAAATATATTTACTTGATAATTGTATTGAATGATTAAGAATATTTTTTTCTAATATTCTGAGAAAGTTTACTGGCAGTGAGACTGTACAGCTATGTATTCTTAAAGTGAATTCTACCATTTAACTTGCTACAATTTTTTGGCTAATTTAACCTTTTCCTTCCCGTTAATCAAGAATATGGATACACAGACATCCATTCTTATCATAACAAACTGCCGTAATGAAATTTACATTAAATTTTAAATTCCAAGTTTGTTAGCTAATGTAGTTTAAGTAGATAGATATAACACTATCACTTCAATTAATTTGAAAGTTTTTTGCAAAGATGAATACATTATTATGTAAATCATACATTGCCAAAGTAGTAGACATCTTAAGTATTACTTCTAGGAGTTTAGATTGGCACCCAGCTAATAAGTTTATAAAAAGTTTAAAAGTAATAAACACATTTCTTACTTGTTAGTTCCTTTTCTTCTCCTTCATATAAAGTTCTGAAAAATTATAAATCCATTAAAATAATTGTTGTTGTATAGTTAACTGATATCAATCAGTAATCAATCAATCAGTCAAGTAATCAATCAGCAAACTATATTTACTTCTTTTAAATAAGAAATAGGCCTTTCTTCATTCATCTCATATCCGAATGCATATTGATAAAACGAGAGTACCTATAACGAGTTTAATATTTGTATCCTTATTGTGACTTATGATTCAAGGTTATCTGTCTCTCTGATGGTTTTTTTTAATTTAGGAATTAGTATTTCAAATAGTTTAAGCAAGTTACTACTATGCCAGGATAATAACAAGTAAATCTTTATAAAAGTAAATGGTTTCTTTTTTGTATTTGTTTTACGACGGTATTTCATTCATAATCTATAATATCCGTTCAACAAAAACTGCTAGTATTTTTCTTAAATTTAATTATTGAAAACATATCTAGAAAACGTCGGCATTCATGTAAATTTTGAATTAAGTTGATATAGAAGATCATTTGATTTGATTCTTATGCATTAAATAATGTGAGTTGCTTAAATCTATTGCAGATTAAAACCAACAAATGTTATGTTTAACTAAATCAATATTAAGACATATTCTTATTATGAGTTAAATTAAATTATATCCACTTAAGTGTAATTTACCTTTGACAAATGGTGACAATTATAGTAGTAGTTCTATAGAAAGTTCTTGCAGATAGATTGCTTTAATTGTAAAACCTAGAAAAGAAAAAGTCAAAACACACTTATCTCTGTAATCTAGTCAATAGTTAACCTATAGCTTTACATTAATGATTTTGATCAAAAATTGATTAAAATGTTTATACAACAACAACAACAACAATAATAATAATATAACTTGTATTGAACCAAATCTGTATAATATGAATCAAAATTAAAATGAAACTAACAATTGTTTTAGTATTAAGTTATTACAATAATGAGGATCAAATAAGAAATAGAAACACTGTTCAGGGGGAGGTTTTTAATATCAGAGCATTAAAGACTGTACATAATAATTCTTATGATACCTATATCATTTTCAGAGTATTTTCCTTAAGTGAATACTAATCACTTAATTGTAACGTTTATAAGGCATATAAGGGAATTTTGTCGATATTTCTTGTAGCTCTGTAGATCTAACTCTAAAAACATCTAACATGATACTAAATTGCTGATAAATATTTTTTTAATTTCTACAAGTTTATGTTATAAGTAATGGCATTTAATTACTCTGCATTCCCTCATTGTTATTGATTACTAAACATTATTCGGCAAACCTCATTTGACATGAGTTTAGGTTCTTATCATTTCGACATTATTTCACAAGAAGTTGTTTGAAACGTTGGCCGAATATCAGCTTCTGTAGACTGTTGAATAAATATTGAATACCAGTCCTAGTTAATTTTTATAAATATATTAGCAGAATAAACATGTCATTAATGATAAAAAGCTAATTTATTAATAATTTTAAGTTATTCTATTTGTGGTCACAAAATATAACCTCATTTTTCTAATACATCATAGATAATTTTAAATGAATTATTTAAGTTTAATTATGTTAGGTCATTTTTAAAAATTATTAACCGATAAATTTTGAATTAATAATTAAGTTTAAATTAAATAAGTTGTATGAGGTGATTTACTTTGTGTTTAATTAAACGGCAAAGAAAACAGAAATGATAATAAAACATTCTCAAAATAGTAAAAAGAAGTACCGTATGTTAATTAGATTTTGAATCTATTCTTGTTAGTAAAATATATACATCTATTTGTAAGTAAAAGTATAATAGTAACTGTGGCCCAAAAACAATTTGTCAGAAATAGTTTTTTCCTTAAATAATTTTATTGATTGATTAATTTTAATCTATTTGATTAGCTCTTATCATATTTTAAAGTGCTTGTTTCTATGAATATTTTTTTTTATTATTTGTTTTATAATGTATACTACAATTTATATGCAAATTATCTTTTATTTTTATGAATTAACTATTCTACTAACCGTTCTTTATCCAGTATTCTTCTAGAATAAAAGTACTTAAAATATTAGGGATTTAATTGTAATTGTATTAAATGTAAAATCTAGAGTGGCCTACAACCAATTTTATACAAATAAACATACTATCTATTTCGCTGAGAACAAACTGATTTCTGTTCTATTTAATATGGCTATACATGCATATTTATCAATAATGTATCATTTGATTACATGTGGCTATAATCATTTTATCAGTTATCAGGAAATTGAAATCTTGATCTATCTGACATAATATTATAATTATTAAACTGACGGTCTGAATCTCATCTGGTATCACCAAGCAGGCATACCTGTCATATTGTATATCATGTTGTAATTTACAACAATTAAAAGTAAAGAGTGAAAGGAAACTTTACTGCAATCAGAGTCAATTTTGCCGTTGCACATTGACCTAGGTATAAAAATAATCAAATTCATTCGACTAGCCGTCCTTTATATCAATCAGTGACGGGAAGAATTATAGGCTGATGTCAATTTTTTTAATGTCAAGCTGTGTGCCAATAATACCTTGATGATAGACTGGTAGATCAGGAATGACGTATTGAGCACTCCTTAGAGGAAGGAGGCAGGTCGAGTTTATTAATTTAGACAATAACTCAAGTGACAAAAGTGTTCAATATTTCATCTTGATTGGTAATTGAGATCTAGTCATATTGGAATCAATCTATTAAATCGATTTCAATAAGTCTCATAAGAAGTTTATTTCAGGTAAATTTGAGTGGAGGATTCTTCAGGTTTTGTTTTTTTTTCAAAGCTATTATAATGTTTAAATTTATTGACAAAAAAAGCTATATGGGTAGCTTATTAGTTAAGACTGTGTTGCAGTAGAGGGAAAGATCATCAAATAATAGATACGAGCCGACCACAAATATTGATAATGTGCCAAGGGCAATTTAAATCCACTGGTCGTTGATAATTTCTGGTGAATCAGCTGGGACTCAATGCTTTTAGGCTAATTCAAAAATATTTCAGTTCTATACAACATATAATTTCAAAAAAAAAGATTTTATTGAAATGATGTCTTTACTGCATGAAATCAATATTAGAATATAATTCTGCATAACTGGGTTTCAGAATAGAGTTTGAACAAATTTATCGTCTCTATAATAAAATTGATGTATCAATTATAAAATTTTAATCCTAAAAGATCTGTATTTGAGTGAAAAAATAGGGTAAGAATTTCAAAAGAAACTTTTACAATGCTTTGATATTACAATACTTTACAAAAGCTGTATTGTTCTTTTTCTAACCATGGACTAATTTTATGTCAAATTCCACTAAATCGATCGAAAACGACGGTATATATCGTGTTTACAAAATTTGGCTTTGCAAACACATATGGAAATATCAAAAATATATCCTGCATGAAAATTTAAAAAGCAGTCAAAATAATGTTTTTCGTTACTAATAAACTAATCTAATAGTAAAATGAAAATATTAATACTGAAAAAATCTACAAGACAAGTGGGAACTGTTTTCAGACCTCTCAAGAAAATGTAGTTGATTTTTTTTTTGTAATAATTTGTATTTAAATGTAACTCTTGTATGCAGTGGTCTGTGTTATGTATTTCTAACTCTTTGGTATGAATTAGACCAGAAGTAAATGGTGGAAGACAAAATGTTGATAAACAATCCATCAACGAATCTTATTGCAAATAAATGGACTTATTACCATAAGAAATAATAGAGATCGAATACAACCAATATAGATTGGTTGTATCAGTGAATTGTCATCAGTGAATTGTTGTATCAGCAGCTGTCACCAAGACTTTTGACATGTTGGCCATCAAAAATTCTAAAACAGTTGGTTGTCAAATAATTGTTTGAGAGTCCATAGCCCAGTAAAGTGGCCAATAGTAGAGCATCAGGATAGTCTTATCAGAAATGTATCACAGTGTTGCGAGTTAAGATATTCAGACATAAAATATTCAAACATAATAATTAAATATCAGGCCCAATATTTTCAATTAAAATATCATATAAAAAGGTATTTAAATCATTTTAACAAACAAAAGGTTATCTGTGAATTTATGATTAATTTATTGTTATTTATGAGTTTAGAAAAAAAATAATTTTTAACTATGACTATTAATTAGTAATTAATAGCATTTAATTAAGGTATATAACTACTAAAATAATTAGTACAAATTATTAAATATCAAAAAAGAACCAAACTATTCTGTAAGAATATCTGCATCACTGAGAGGTGAATGTCAACATGTACACAAATGAAACCGCCAATTTTACTCATTGACAGCTATTTATAATTTCAAAGGTTTTAATAATATCATAGTGAAGAAATGTTTTCAATAATAGTTGGAAAGATTGAAGCAGAACTTTGAAATAGACTATGTGTTTTCAGATTTCCTGTTCTAAAGTCTTTTTTTTTAGAATATTTTTATCTTTTATTTTATTGTTTATTACTTTTAGAGATTGAGAAGTAGACGTGTTCTAAAAAAAAAAACTTCCACTTTGAACTCTTCAATATGTATTTAATGATACAACTGTGGTTTGTTAATAACCTATACTCAATGGGTCATGTTAAGGTATTCGAAAGAAAGTCCTTATACATTAGTACTTTCTTTAAATTATGTATTATGAACTAATTTTTTGAGATTTTTTGAATAAATACTTGGCCCGTAAAACTTGCAAGGAAATTGTCCATTCAAATTAGATGTCATCTTTATAGTTTGAATGGACACACATGCAAACATCTAATTTTAGTACTTATAAATAGAAATGAACTCAATAAAATGTAAAAACCGTTTACTTTCAAAGAACCGTTTACTTTTTCATAGCAAATTTAGATCAACTGTAATTAATAAAAGATTAAAAAGATATTGAGATAAGAATTCTCTTTTATCAGCTTATTTAATCAACTCAAAGCCATCTTAAACAATGATAAGCGTTATCAGCCTAGAAGATTCAAGTTAATCTATTTAATCCAGTTTTATCTTTGTTGCGTTAATAACTAAACATGATGTAAATGATGATCTCTTTTTTTTGTTTTAGGAATGGGATTTCGCCCAATGCCACCGAATATAGAAGGAGGCTCTATGATTTGGTATACTGCTTCAAACCAAACCAATGTCAAGTACTGGGTTGACTCTATTACTGAATTCCTTCATGGTATGAATACTGGCAATTATTTTTATGTAATTTATTTATATTTTTTTAGTAATTAATTTATTAATAAAATTGGTATAAGTCTTTTATAAACAATCCACTCCACCATTAAGGAGTACCTTAAAATGATCATTCAATCGATGTCATTATCGATGATCGATGATCGAATCGATGATCATTCAATATCGATGTTATTATTTTTTACCCTATTTTTGTAATATATGACTTAGTGGTGTTTTATAAGCTACGGTAATTGATTTAATGGATGTATAGTGTAGTATGAACAGTATACATTACTAGAACGTAGAATAACAACTTACGTTCGGCCGTTCGGAACGTAACTAAAACGTATGTTGAGAATTGTCTGTATTCGGGTTTTGTTGCATTAGTGGCCAAATGGTTACTATTCTAAACCATTATATTTTAATATTTCATTAAATTATATATTTTATATAATGACAAAGCAATAAATGTTTAAATGAAGTATATTATTGAATTGCTAGTGTGGCATATTTCTTGCACGTCCAATGTTTACATCATTCCTACAAGTTCAGGAGTTAACCTAACAGATATTAATTAATCCACAACTAGCTAGTTTGTATACTGTTATAAAAATGCAAAGAAAAGAAAAAAATGATAAAGTTCCAAATAAGTATAATATGTTTCTAAATAAAAAGTATCATAAAATAGATAAGTATAAATTTAAGAAGGCCTGAAATATAAATAAGAAAAAATAAATGGAAAAGGCAAAGATAAATTATTATGTTACAGTAGATCAAGTGGAAAGCAAAATAATTTATAATTAAGAGAATGTAATAGTAATTAAATTAATTGTGAACCAAATAATTGAACTGAAATGTTTTAAACAGACGAAGCTTTTCATTTAGTTTAGACGAGTACTTTTTAGGTTCCTTCATGTTGGAAATTATACAGGTTAGTTAGAATTATTGTCTATATTTGCTTCGTGTCTGGAAGAATATTTATCTGTCGTGAGGAAAAGGTAGGGATATGCATATACTTACTTTAGATAAAATGTTGGTAATTACCTATTAATCCGAGAATACAAGATGCTTTAATATATTAAAGAAATATTGTGTTTACTGGATTTTACTCTTGATATACCCCACGGTTAGCAGGAGACTTTGACAGTGCACTATGCAAGGTCTGTGGCAGGGAATCCTCGAGGTTCATTGTTCTATGGTCAGAAAGCTAAAGTGGAACACATGATTTTAGTTCCATTTATTCTTTATTTGAATTACATGAAGTAATAAAAGTATTGCATCGGGTGGAATTTTGATATCATGATTATAAGTGGTATATACGTCAACAGACCCTAAGAGTACAATGAAATAAGTTTTGCTAATTGTTGTGTTTATGTGGGTGTCATAGAGAGGAGACAGCAGGATATACAAGAAAAAAAAAGTCATGATGAAATTGTAAATTTAAACTACAGTTAGACCTGAGTCAGAACCGGGAAGCTGGCACCAATATTGCACTTTTTTATGGGTTACTCTATCTGAGGAATGATGTTAATTCTAGCTTATATTCACTAAGTGTCAACACTGATGGTATCATTGTTCAACAGATGCTGGACTACTTAGGAACACAAGAAGGTCTGTTATAGATTGTGCTGGTTAACTTAAGCGAAAAATTTATAAGGACCATAGTGTTGTGGACTAGATAGAATTTGACTGACAAACATAATTTTTTGTTTTAAATTGGAAGAAATCTATTCACAAGATATTGACTAAAATCACATCAGTTCTGTCTTTTCAGTGAACATTTAATATGTACAAGAACTGTTCCTGGTAGAAATTGTACTTCAGGGTCAAAAGTTAAAAAAATCTGTTATGTACAACGTTTTTGTTTATTTAAAATAGTTGAATTTACTTTTAAAGGGCTTTGATTTAGATTATATAGATATTAAACAAATATGAATTAACTATAGATAAAACTATTAAATTTGATCCAAATTGATTAAATGGTAGAGCAAATCAGAGACTTGTTGATTATGAAATCTTGACGTCTATCTTTCTAACAAAATATATGCATTCACGTGAGAAAAAGAAAAAACTTTTCGAATTTTACGTCTTCTCATGTCATTTAATTCATTGTTATTTAATAAACTCATTGAATGATAATGGATTTCCATATTATTTAATTCTTTTTAGAGAATCTAATATTTAAAGGTATAAATACTAGAATTAGTTATTATTCTAATTATAGATTTCTGGTTAAGGTTATAACCAAGAATTTATTTATAGTTTTCATAGAATTTAATAAATTTTTAAAAAAAGTATATTGAAGCAATGAAAGACTTGTGGCGTCTTTAACCATGATTTAAATGGCTGAATCATAATTGAGTCACATTTTACATCCTTGCCTGGACGATGGAAAGAAAAGGAATGAAATAAGTATCATTAACACTTGTCAGGAATGCATTAACTGACAAAAGTACTAGGTATACACATAAATGTTTCAAAGAATGTTCAGAAAATGTGACAATAGTATTTAACATCCAATATTTGAAAAACCAAGATTTTATTTTTTTTTTATGTTTACTAAATTCTTTACAATTGTTTCAGTTTTCTTCTAAAATATGGATAATTTAATGTATTTTAGTTTATGAAAATCAACAAAGTGTTGGGAAGAAATTAGCAAGACAGATCTGCGACTATGACAATCCTCCAAGCAAAGGAAAAGCTTGTTCAGTTGACCTCTCTTCAAGTTTCATGGGCCCTTGCACCAAGGCAAACAACTATGGATATTCCAGCTCATCGCCATGTATATTCCTGAAACTGAACAGGGTATCAACTATCAAAGCAAACATATTTCATTAATTATAATAAGTAGGAATATCCTTGCATTCATCCTAAGTAACATATCTTTTTTGAACAGTAGTGCTAATTGTTAAGATTTTAACCAACTTCTTTCTGGAATTTAAGATTGTTGTCTAATATACAACATATTCATTCTACTTTATTAGTAAATAAAAACTACTTTATTATGACTTTCTATTAAACTGTTCTCAAAGTTTCAATAACACCTTAGTCAGTTGCTCCAGGTTGATCTAGTTTATCATTACATCTTTGTTTTTGCAATACGAAGATTATATATTATGTACTGAAAAACAAGCATAATAGATAAGGAAATTAACAATATAAATTTAGTTTAAATTAACACTGCATGAAAGTTATATAAAATAATACGAATAAAAAATCAATACACTACTCAAAACATAAAAAATTTGTAAACATATACGATATAATCATCTAAATATATCGGGTTGTAATGTGACCAAGTATACAGTCGACAGTACATCCTCTTCTTTTTTTCCTTTATACAATTTTTACATGTCGTAATAAATAAATAATATGTTGTTTAGGGTTACAACACTCTTCAATCTAAATATTTTTTATCTTTGATTTTTGAGGAAGCATAATAGTAATATCCATTTTAAATTTATATTATCATGGTGAAATCGCTTTAAAAAAAGTGATAACTCTTTTTCTCTTGAAAGGAAAAGTAAATACATTAAAATTGACATAAAAGTCAAAAAACAAATCTTAACTTATTGTTTAAACTTCTTCCAATTTTGCACCGTGAATTTCAATTCGCAGTAATATTAAAGAAATACATCTTTAGTAACTCTGGGTCAATGATAATCTGTAATAACGTTCTTTAAACAAACTATTAATCACGACGTGACATAAATTTCCTACGATTAATGGATTTTCTTGTAAAATATTCTCACGGTTGAAACAACACTGTTTATTTAATTACCTCAACCTGAACAGATGGCGCCTTACAGTGTTGAACTATCTCATGATTACAGATTGTTTCCTTACAAACTTATAGCTCCCTGACTTTAGTATCATTTTTAAAATTGTTTTATCGATATTAGTTATAAAAAAGTGATTTATTTTCTAACAAAATAGCAGATAAAATCATTAATCACCTTAGGTAAGCTTTTCATTCACTCATTTAAAATGAAAAGAGAATTCTTTTTATTAGAATACTTTTGAGCTTCGAACACTCAAAATTCTCTATTAATAAGAATGGCATAATTATCATGGAAAAAATTAATAATACATTGAAGGGTTAAGAGACAAAACATAGTTACAAAAGTCGTCGCATGGTAGCGCTGAAATAATTTAGATAACATCATTATTCCAAAACTGTATACTAAATTAATCAGATAAGCTCTAGAATTTCATAATTTACTATTTGGTAATAGATTTCTGCAGTTTATTAACAACTAGAGATATGCTATAATCGGGACAAACTAATTAACTCCCTTAGATTTATCAAGCTCTATCACTAAAACATGATTTCTCTTTAAATTGCTAATTAATTACTGTCTTGGATTTAAAAACTGTTAGTAATAGTTTATTTATAATCCATTTTCAACATATAACATAGAGCAATGTGGAGGTAAATTATGCATTATAAATATTTCAAACAAAAAGTAATTAATATATTAAATAATGTAAACCACGAAAATGTAATATTTAATGTAATGTTGTTATGAAACACGAAACATTCCTTCAAATATGTTTGTGAAATATAGTGTGAAAGTTTCTTCAAATTTATTTAATATTATCAGGGCCAGAAATATTAGCCCTGGTTATGCAAAATCAATCTTATGAATCCTTGGTACAAATGTTATGTATATGTTTCTTATTTGAACAAAAACCTTAATAATTACTACCCGAGTTATAATATTGTGGGCGATAATAAACTTTAATTATAGATTTAAAAGATTATAAGTGACTTTTTTAGCCGTAATGGTCAAAAGACTTCCCAAGTGTTTTAAGAGGTGTTCTGAATTTTTTCACATGTTTATTTTAACTCTTTACATAGGATATTTCTTTTTAGTAAAGATATAAAATAAAATACTATGAAATTCACTATTTTTAGTAACTGAACAATAAAATGGACTACTCTTCTTTTTTTTATTGCATAGTTAACTGGGAATACAAATTTATTTTGAAAAACATATGTATTTTTTATGTAGGTAGCTCATAAGGATTAAAAGAAACGGAATTGTCATTGCTGGGTTATCCATGCATTACTTTTAATGCAATAAATCTATCAATATTTTTTAGAATTGGGTAGATGAATCGTAATATTATTAAATTCCCTAAAATGAAATCTCTCACTTAGAGAATACATGTTACTACTGCTAATATTTCATTGAAGAAATAAATATTATTTATAAAACTTTACAAATTTTCTTATTGATAAAAATACTAATTAAATATATTTCAGATATACGGATGGATCCCGGATTATTACAACGATACCAAATCTCTTCCAGAAGGAATGCCCCAAGAATTACAGACTTACATAAAGAATCATAAAGGTGTTAAAAGGGACATGGTACATTTTTCATAACTATTATAATTTTGTTTTAGTAATGTGGACTGTATTATATTTCTATTTCTGTGT
The DNA here is from genome assembly GCA_026182355.1 of Hermatobates lingyangjiaoensis. Lineage (NCBI taxonomy): Eukaryota > Metazoa > Arthropoda > Insecta > Hemiptera > Hermatobatidae > Hermatobates > Hermatobates lingyangjiaoensis. The sequence goes on from JAPFBL010000024.1 coordinate 2,621,227, forward strand.
TTTATTTATTTATAATTTTTTTCAGTTAATAACATATTAATTTTTTTAATTTACCTACTTAGAACTAACTATGGAAAGGAAACTAAATTCAGTTCTTCTTGAAACTAATCAACTAAACAACACAATTAGATATCAAGAAGATTTGATATTCCATATTATAAACGTCATAAAATAACTAAGCATATTTTTTTATAATTAAAAATTTTTAGTTTCACATTTTAACCACATTTAGTTTAGTTTAGTTTCACATTAAAAAGTGTCTTTTTCATGATAAAGTATTTACCAAAAAGTATAGGGCACATCTACATTATAGGGATTCACTTTCAGTAAAATATGAATTTGATCCATTAAACGATGTCGCCTAGAGCGTGTCCACAAACTTTTGGACGTAAATACAAAGAGAGAGAGAGAGAGAAGAGAGAGAGAGAGAGAGAGAGAGAGAGAGAGAGAGAGAGAGAGAGAGAGACGTTATACTCTAGTACAGGGGTTCTCAATGAGGGTGAAATTCACCCCCAGAGGTGAATTTTGGGTTTTCAGGAGGTGAATTGTGACTACAGTAAGTTTTCACAGTGAGGAAAGCTGTTATAGGTTTTGACCTCTTAATTATAAATTAAAAAATACTATTTTGATTGAATAAATATTTTATATATCAGTAATTGTTATTAGCGTTTAATTTATAAAATTCTATTATAAACATAATCAATGTAAAGTCGTAAAAGTGTATATACTACCTTGGAAAGAAGAGGGATGGGAGAATGGCATTGTGGGAAATGACGAGGGTGGTGAATGGGCCAAGGGAGGCTGAGAACCCCTGGTCTAAACCATATAAAGTAAGTAAGAAATCAGAAACAAAAAACATGTTTCAACCAATAAACGCAGACTTCCTGAGGATCAAATTTTCTGATTTCTTACTGTGGTTTAGACGTTGATTTTTATTTCAGGTGTTTATGTGAAATCTTGTCATCAGTTAAAATAATCTTTTAGCATTTTTTAAGAAAATCATTTAAAGTTTTATCCGATAATTATGGAAATTTTTCGTAGGGAATCTTTTTGAATTGCCTTTCGGAAAGTGACATTTTTTTTGCTAAAGGTGGTTTCCAAATCTTGAGAGACCTACACTATTCTTTACTTTAGTATAGTAATATTAAACTCATTGACAATGGGTTGGAGTTTTAGTTTTACTTTAATATTTCTATCGTTTAGACCGGTAGTTTTCAACGTGGTCCACTTGGACTCCCAAGGATCCACAGAGGATTATTGGGGGTCCACGAGAAAAATAGTATATTGAGGTTCTTGGCGCGTGGTTTGTGCTACATATTAACTTTATAGACATATATCTGGATAGCATAATTAAAAATATATCAAAGCGTAGCGAACTGACGGTTAGAAGATTCAAAGACATAACATTTAAGACATAAGACCCAATACCCTCCTCAGTTGTATAGTGTTACAAAGTTATAAAATATTCTTTTACGACTTTTTTATAATTTATTTACAATTTTTACAAAAACTGATCATTTTAGAATTTATTATAGTATACTTCAAAAAATGTTAATAAATAAACATTTTGTTATTGTTTTAAAAAGATTTCATACATACACTTTTCATTTACCAAAAAACAAATATTTGTTTGACAATTTACTCGTATATAATTATGTTGTTGGGTCTAGGGGTCCACAGATGATAAAATAGCTCTCAGGGGGTCCAGATGCAAACAAAGGTTAAGATGAATCTCTTTAACAGTCTAGGGATTCATGGGGAAATGATGGCGGAAAAGGCCTTAACGGCTTGACTAGTTTTATTAAAAAAAATGAAAGAGGGGTCACTAAAAATAGAAAAGTTAGAAGGAAAAGATCAAAGTATGACAAAGGAATTTTTAATAACAGTGTCAATTTCATAGACATCTTCATTCATATAAACATTCTTCACGATGTGGATTAGGATTATCTACCATATCTCCTCATTATACCCGTGCATTATTTAAATTAGTGCACCAAAAATCTTATCTGTGGGATGTTTTTTTTAAAAAAATTCTCATTAATATATAAAAATGGGTTTGTTCTTAGTTTGAAATTGAGCCATTTAACATTTTTTATTATATTTTATTGATAAAGCCTATGATATAATATGGTAATTTTGTTCCAGTTGAACACAATTTGGGTGAGCTGTAAAGGTGAATCACCTCAAGATAATGAAAACATTGGTCCAATTGAATTTTTTCCACAGCCTGGCTTCCCCGGATATTACTACCCTTATGAAAACACGGAAGGTTACTTGAGTCCTTTGGTTGCCGTCAACTTCAAGAGACCAATACGTAAGATATAATACTCTATTTAACTTTTATTATCTATTTTAATACAAAAGTAGATTACTTGTCTGAATAATCCATTTAGATATATTATAGATATATTTTTTGGTCATAAAAAGTAGCAGGTATTTCTTTATTATATATATATTTAAAAACAAAAAAAAATCTCTGAGACCCATTGAATCTTTCCATATTAAATAGCTTAATTCTTAAAGAAACTCTGTGAAATGAAAACAGGGTTATGCAGAGCGGATAGGGCTAAGAAGCCTCCCGTTTGATCTTTCTTTTAGTATAAAGAGAATTGGAAGTGATCGCATTTAAGCGTCAAATGACTTTTAGTGATAAATAGTGTCTTTGTAATCAATGAATCTTTGCTCAGTTGTTTTTTGCGTGCAAAAAAACTTTGATAGGTGGTGATGGATTTTAATTTTCTCAGTTGCATTACTTTACTCTATAAAGTAGAGGTTTCCAAAGCGGGTTCTGCGGAACCCAGAGGTTCCTTAACGGACTGTCTGGGGTTCCGTGAAAAACATTTAGTAAAAACATTTTTCTAAAATTTTTTTTTTGTGGGTATGGATTTATTCTATATTTCTTGTGAATCATGAAACCAAATAATGTTTATATCTACATACACCCATAAGTAGAAGTGGTCAACATTCTATTCACATTTAGAATGAATCACTAGTCAGTTTTTGGAACTATCTGATTCCCGAATTCCCTGTTATTGCAAAAGTAGTACTTCAAACATTGCTGCCATTTCCCACTACCTACTTATGTGTAGTGTATTTTCCATTTAAACTGCCATAGAAACAAAATACCGAAGTAGACTTAATGCTGGGGTTAACTTGAGAATCAAACTCTCAACTATAGAGCCAAAAATGATTACAAAACAAACTCTGTGTTAAAATTGCTAGTAATTCTGTTTTATGTATTATGCACTTGTGGAAAATATGAAAATTTTTTGAATTTTTATTCGAAAAATACACATTGCAGTAATATTACTTTTTTAATTGTTTTTAAACATACATACTATTTAAAAAGGCATATGAAAGTATTTATATTATGATTGTATAAAATCATTAGAATCTGGGGTTCCCGGGAAAGTTACTGGAACAAAAAAGGGTTTCGCGTCGAAAAAAGTTTGAAAAACTCTGCTATAACGTATTATGGATAATCAACAAAATATGAATCTCACAATTAAATGTAAAGCTGATTTCAACAGTGAGTGGATTTTAGTGTGATATATTAAGTGAAATTTATTTCTGTCTTTGGATACAAGTTTTAAAATAAGCAAAATTTAGAAACAGTCTGATTAATTCATAGGTTCATCTTTATTGCAAATTACAAAAATATGGAAACTGCCTACGGAATTACTCTAAGAATTCCAGTGGATTGAACCCCATTCAATCCGAGAGGTAATGGGTGGTGTGGGGTTGTATATATATGTAATAATTAAATGAAACGGTCCAACGGACTTTTAAATAAAAACCAATCAAAAAAAGATAGCACACAGATAGACACAGGAATACTCACTTCTATATTTCGACCATCGTCGTCATCAGGAGGCGAAGAGTCCTGCTGGAAGGTAGAGCGGCGACTGAACACGAACGGTAGCAGCACAACCATTAGTCAGTACCCCCACTACAACCACCAGCGAGAAGGGAGGGGACGGAAGTAAAAAGTCAAATTAAAAAGTAAAAAACGAATAACAACATAAAAAATTAAAAAACCTTTTAAAATAATTATAATAATAATTAACGGTTGTGCTGCTACCGTTCGTGTTTAGTCGCAAATTTTTTGTGATAGTTAAGCAAATTGGACCTGGGGGTTATCTTGGAAATGTACGAGTATCTATGGACATGAACTCTGAGCAGATTGTTGATTCAATAATATAGCTTAATATTTTTTCCTTTCTTCTCTTTTAATTATTATTGAATTATAATTTTATTTCTTGCTGTTGGACCTGCTTTGTTTAATTTTATAGGGTATTTGTTCTTATCAAGCTATATTGTCATATTGAGTTTCCAGCTGTTTTGTTACCTTCCTTCTCCATTACATTTATGTTAGGTTCTCAGTTTTTACTTTTTTTGCTCTCTGAAGACGTACATTGAAAGGCCTCAGGGCATTTATTTCTATTGTTTTCCTTTTCCTAATGTGGTTTAAACTTTATTGATTGCATCAGCGTGTTTTGTTACTTCTTTATTAATTATGTTATGTTTATTTTTATATATATATTATGTACTTGATAATACATATATATATAGATATATATTTCGTTATCAGCCTTTGGAGCGATTCACTTCTTTTCCTGAAGACGAGGTATCGAAACTATAGTAGTGAGTTCAGTGGTTTCCTTTCTATGTGTTCTTTTTAATTCTAGTTGTATATATATTATATATATATTATATATATATATAATTTTTAACTCATAGGAAAGAACAGAGTAAGTCACTACAGAACACACTTCGATATTTTAACATCCATCGTCATCAGGAAGAAGTACTCCCCTTGAGAAGCAAACTGCAACTCATATATATGTTAATTTAGATGGTAACCAATAGAAATTGAGTATTTTGTAGGTCTAGATGAGTCAAAGTGTGCGGTTGTTAGAAGGTCTCGCTACTCAGCAAAGCTTCTGTTATTCCGCCAATAGGTATGGAGTTTGCACAATCCCTCTTTGAGATAACAGTGCTGGCTATCTCTATTGTATACTTTTGATATATATATATATATATATCTTCAGGAGCGTCAAAAAATCACATGCAGAAAATACATAAATTCAAAATAAACCGTGAACCCTTGTACAAAACATATATATGTTTTGTACAAGGGTTCACGGTTTATTTTGAATTTATGTATTTTCTGCATGTGGTTTTTTGACGCTCCTGAAGAGATGTGCATAGTGAGACGCCTTGACAAGGTTGTTGTGGTCGATCCGATATATGAAGGTTTGCGGAACTCAGCTTCCGTTTCGGCATGTGAACTCATATATCAGATTCGTTTGTTGAAGGGGCTGATGGTTTTTGGGTTGTTTCTTATAATGAGGTGGACATATATGTATTTCTATATATATATATGACTCAGAGTCACTGCCCTGCCTTCCTGCGAGACTCTTCGCTCTTCACACCTCCTGATGACATGGATGGTCGAAATATCGATGTGAGTTATGTCTGTGTCTTTCTGTGTGTTTCATTCGTTTTGAATTTATTTTATTTAAAAAAGTCCGCTGCACCGTTTGTTTTAGTTGTATATATACAAAACTAAAGTTTATCGGCACTCGGTCAGTTCTTCAGGTTCAAATTAAACTCTCACTGCCAAAGTTTCGGTTTTTATTTAAAACCTTTTTCATAGACAGAAGTATAAATTTTGAAACAGAAAAACTAAGTACTACATTACGTATAGTTTCATTAAGTATTAAGTATAGTGTCACATGTTCATTCAAACTACAGTTGTTGTTGAAATCCACAGACTATTTTTCTTTGTAAGAATACTTTGTAATGTAATACTTAGTTTTTCTGTTTCAAAATTTATACTTCTGCCTATGAAAAAGGTTTTAAACAAAAACCGAAACTTTGGCAATAAAAGTTTAATTTGAACCTGAAGAACTGACCGAGTCCCGATAACCTTTAGTTTTGTTTCTATTCCACGATCGATACTTTTATCAATATATATATATATATATATATATATATATATATATATATATATATATATATATAAATAAATCAAAATATTAAAACGGTCCAAACAGGACAGATATATAAATGAAAAAAGACAACAAATAGAAGAAGCGAGAAAACTTACTGGGTCGATATTTCGAACTGAAGTTCGTCGTCAGGGAGAAGAAGGGATGAAGAAGGGAAGAGGAAGAGCACGTGCGTCCACTCGTACAAGCAGAGGGCTACTGGGGCTCCAGGCGGCGGTCACCAGTTGTAGTATCTCGAGGCGCTGCAGGCTAATCCCCCGTGAACGACACCATTCCACCACGAGCGAACACGCGTACCGTATAAGTCGGAAAAAGGTAGAAAGGAGGACAGAAGTGGCGAAGAGGAAGAGGAGAAAGAGAGTGAGGGAAAAAAAAATATATATATATAAATAGCAATAAATTTTAAAAGAAAAAAAAAAAAAAAAAAAAACACACAACTTTAACGTTTGAGATTGAGGCCAGGTGGGGAGCGGGCATTAAGTAACCAAATGTGAGCCTCCTCAGAGGCTCTCAAAGTTAACCTTTCTCATCTTTTGCAACTACTTTGAGAATTTGTACTGTGAAGCAGTCATTAAAATTAAGGCCATGGCTATTCGCGTGGATAGCAACAGGCAGGTTGCTGCGTCGTCTGACTGAATCTCTGTGTCCATCATGCGGATGCTAAGCATGTTGGAGGAAAGGCCAACATAGAAAGCACCGCACTGGACACATTCCAAGCGATAGACGCAGTTAGTGCTGGTGCACGAGGTGTTGGGGGGGACTTGAAAACTATTGCTGAGATTGGAGAAGAGAGGTTCAGGGTTAATGATGGGGCAGGTGAGGCAGCGGGGTCGGCCACATCGTTGAGTGCCTCCGCGATCACCTACAGGCCTGGGGGTGTGGTCAGTTCTATGGGAGAAAAGGTTGCCTAAGTTGCGGGGCAATACCTCCACGTCAATAGCTGTCATCCTCCCCATGTAAAAAAGTCTCTACCTCGCTCCCTCTCTATCCGCATTAATCGCATTTGCAATAGCCTCCAACAACGACAGCTCCATGTCGACAAACTCAGAAAGAAGTTCATTGAACGGGCTACTCTCCCAGGTTTGTTGACAGACGCCTGATACCTCCCACCACCAACTACGAACCCCAGCCTAAAACCCCAACTCCATCTCCTCTCCTCATCACTACATTCTTTCCAGGCGTCCACAAACTCAGGACAGCCAAAAAGAAATTTTTCATCTGCTCTCTTCTTCTTCCTCAACCTCGTCTGTCTTTCAACACATCCCCCGTCTCTCCTTCAAAAGCCCCGCAACTTAGGCAACCTTTTCTCCCATAGAACTGACCACACCCCCAGGCCTGTAGGTGATCGCGGAGGCACTCAACGATGTGGCCGACCCCGCTGCCTCACCTGCCCCATCATTAACCCTGAACCTCTCTTCTCCAATCTCAGCAATAGTTTTCAAGTCCCCCCCAACACCTCGTGCACCAGCACTAACTGCGTCTATCGCTTGGAATGTGTCCAGTGCGGTGCTTTCTATGTTGGCCTTTCCTCCAACATGCTTAGCATCCGCATGACTGGACACAGAGATTCAGTCAGACGACGCAGCAACCTGCCTGTTGCTATCCACGCGAATAGCCATGGCCTTAATTTTAATGACTGCTTCACAGTACAAATTCTCAAAGTAGTTGCAAAAGATGAGAAAAGGTTAACTTTGAGAGCCTCTGAGGAGGCTCACATTTGGTTACTTAATGCCCGCTCCCCACCTGGCCTCAATCTCAAACGTTAAAGTTGTGTGTTTTTTTTTTTTTTTTTTTTTCTTTTAAAATTTATTGCTATTTATATATATATATTTTTTTCCCTCACTCTCTTTCTCCTCTTCCTCTTCGCCACTTCTGTCCTCCTTTCTACCTTTTTCCGACTTATACGGTACGCGTGTTCGCTCGTGGTGGAATGGTGTCGTTCACGGGGGATTAGCCTGCAGCGCCTCGAGATACTACAACTGGTGACCGCCGCCTGGAGCCCCCAGTAGCCCTCTGCTTGTACGAGTGGACGCACGTGCCTCTTCCTCTTCCCTTCTTCATCCCTTCTTCTCCCTGACGACGAACTTCAGTTCGAAATATCGACCCAGTAAGTTTTCTCGCTTCTTCTATTTGTTGTCTTTTTTCATTTATATATATATATATATATATATATATATATATATAACAAACACTTTTTCTTCTTCTCGGAATTTTGTCAGGGTTAATATACGGAATCACCTTTTTGCCAACTTTTCGTCCTTATTTTAAGACATCCTCAGGGCTATAAACTAACAAAAAACAAAAACAATGGACATAAATGGTCATTTCTACTTTACAATCATCATTACAAATCAAAAAACTTACTCAAGGCTAGCTTCTATTACCCAACCAACAAAATCGTTATCTGTCATTGCATGTGCTGCTACTCTGCGACATTTATTGAAAACACTGTTTTTTATTACAATTAATCCATGCCAATATAAACTAAGATAACACTGCAACATTAACTATTTATAATCGAAATATAAATCCTACTTAAACTATCAGTATCGATTTTTTATTGCAAGTATTAGTGGTATTTTTTATTGTATCAATCTTTTATTGTATGAAGTTTCATAATCCAAAATGGATGGATTTTCAAATTGAAATGTGTGTTGGTTTTTAATTGCGTGAGAGGCTAAGGCACAAAACATTTTTTTATTTTTAAAATTTGATTTGTGTAACGCTAATCTATTATTATTGTTTGGTTTGACCTATGTATACATTATTACAATTATTGCAATATCTAATGGATAGATTAGCGTTACACATGCAATTAGGGTAGCAGCACGTGCAATGACAGATAACGGTTTTGTTGGTTCGGTAATAGAAGCTACCTTGAGTAAGTTTTTTGATTTGTAATGATGATTGTAAAGTAGAAATGACAAATGTCCATTGTTTTTGTTTTTTGTTAGTTTATAGCCCTGAGGATGTCTTAAAATAAAGACGAAACGTTGGCAAAAAGGTGATTCCGTATATTAACCCTGACAAAATTCCGAGAAGAAGAGAAAGTGTTTGTTATGAATTTGTGGTCAAGAAAACAATACATTAATATATATAAATATATATATATGTATATATATTTATGTGTGTGTACTATCAACGTCTAAACAACAATAAGAAATGAGAAAAAAAAGGAAATGTTAAAAAAAAATACGTATCTATGTATTTTTTTACAGTTCATACTCTTATCAACATTGAATGCAGAGTTTGGGCCAAGAATGTGGCTTATGGTCGAGGACCACAAGGACTAGAAGGCTCTGTTCACTTTGAACTCATGATTGATTAATGTATAACGGATACGTAAATTCTACTATGTATCTGTGCATGTGGATGTTCAGTGTGCAATATGATATCATTTCTGATGCGGGTGAGAAAAAGGATTTATTTTTAAACAGCTAACCTATCTTAAAAAATAATGTTTTCTATATTTAATATAGCTAATATTATATTTTTTTTAATTTATTAATTTTGTATAAAATTTATATGCTTAGGAAAGAACCAATGTCATACGTTCCATTTATGCTGTGAGTGAAATGGAGAAATATATGTATATATATATGTATATATTTAGTTCAATATAGACAAAGAAACATAGAAAAATCAAAAGAACACACTTACAGTCTCTAATTTTTGGTTTGAACCGTCTTCAGGAGAGATAAGAGAGGGAGGGATAAGAGACGGTTGGAGGCCTCTGAACCAGTGCGCTTGGTTTCCCTCTCTTATCTCTCCTGAAGACGGTTCAAACCGAAAATCAGATACTGTAAGTGTGTTCTTTTGATTTCTCTATGTTTCTTTGTCTATATTGAACTATTTTTGTCCGTTTTGGATCGTATTTCCAACGAAAAAGTATATATATATATATATATATATACTTAAAATAAACTGTGACACATAGACAAATGACAGTCGAAATATTGAAAAGTGAGTCTTTGTTATGTTTCTGTCCATGTGTCACAGCTTATTTTAAGTGTAATCTGTCCTGCCGGACCGTTTCCGTTTATCATGGTATATATATATATATATATATATATAAACTCAAAAATTGTTATTGACCTCTTCTATTCTATTCACTGTTTTGTTATTGAGGGCTAGGTCAAATAAAAGAAAATAAACTCCTTTCTAGGCCGACGTTTCGATGTATTTGTACATCATCTTCAGGGCTAAAATTAGAGTAAGACTATAATACATTTATCAACACAATCTACAACTCACATAGAGAAATAACACACACTTTTGTTACAACCAACAGATACATACAAAAGGTTATTTTATAATCAGAGTTGTTGAGTACACATCTATTTAAAAGTATCAGACAAAAGGAAATTAGTTTTACCTTGGAATGTGTTTTACCTTGGTAAAACTAATTTCCTTTTGTCTGATACTTTTAAATAGATGTGTACTCAACAACTCTGATTATAAAATAACCTTTTGTATGTATCTGTTGGTTGTAACAAAAGTGTGTGTTATTTCTCTATGTGAGTTGTAGATTGTGTTGATAAATGTACTATAGTCTTACTCTAATTTTAGCCCTGAAGATGATGTACAAATACATCGAAACGTCGGCCTAGAAAGGAGTTTATTTTCTTTTATTTGACCTAGCCCTCAATAACAAAACAGTGAATATATATATATATATATATATATATAATATATATTCTGCTCAAATAGTTGTATCTATTCTGATTTGGCCATGCCATTAAAGTCCTACTGTTTAAAAGACAATAATTAAACAAGACATGAGATATTTTCCCAAATAACTTTTAACAAATAATTATATTTTTTATAATTACATCCAAGTTATTTCCCAATATATTTACTATAAGAGACTCAACTATTTAATTGATTTTAGTAAAATTACTAAATTCTAATATCTATTCTATTTTAATTCTAATAGATTTAATCCTTTTTTCTATATTAATTGTATTTTAATATAACCTCTATATTTTCTTAAATTGCACATTTTTTAAACAAATGTCCTGTTCTACCTTCATTCTTCACTAATGTGTAAATAATTGTTCATTTCTTTTTTTTTTTTGGAATGTATTTTTTTTGTGGTTTTATGGAAATGAGTATTATTACATGGGTCCAAATCTGCAATAGTTTAAGTTAAAATTATTATAAATGTTTTATAATATTTGTTAAACTCTAATCGATTCATCCAATTTTGGGAAATTGTATTCAGTGTTTAATTAACATTGATTTGTAGATTAAAGTGTATATATATATATATAATGAATTCAAAACGAAGGAAACACTCAGAAAGAAATATCGATGTGAGTTATGTCTGTGTCTTTCTGTGTGTTTTCTTTGTTTTGAATTTATTTTATTTAAAAAAGTCTGCTGGACCATTCTTTTAATTGTATATATATATATATGTTTTCAGTAAAATTTAATAATTGTGAAACAATTAGTAATTAAAATTAATATAATATTAAATTTAACTAGACTACACGTGACCCCTTGGGCCATCCATCATCTTCCTTTTTAATTCAATTATGTTCACGTAAATGCAGATAAACTATAAATGAACCTACTGAGAGCAACATGTAATTGGCCATGTTGAAATAGTGGTTTACCTAAATGAACTAAAACTTTCTATATAATCTCTTTTTAAGACTTATGAATAGTCATGGCAAATGCTAACTGTATTGGAAATTGAGTCCTTGAAAAATAAATGTTGCCCTCTTTATAAAAACAAATTTCAGTCATGGAATGGAAACTATTTCCCCTTGAAACCGTGATGCGATAATTTTACAAACAATGAATTTATCGTAAAGCTTCTCAGTTATTAGTCTTGTGTCATTATATAAGTATATCTCATACACTCAAGATCAGTGTTTCTCATACACATTATAGGAGTTCCTTTTTTTTAATTAATGGTTATCTTTGGGAAGTGAAGTGCAAAAAGTCCCCTTGGCAAAGAGAGTAGCGCCAAGAATTAAAAGTAAATACATGCAATAAAAAAAAATCGTCTAAACAACAATAAGATTCTAAAAATGGGGCTAAGATCTTTCCTAGAAAAAAACTGGTTAGGTTTATTCTATAACAGAAATAGGTTTTATTATTTCAAATAATTTTTCCACCTTTCTCACATTTGATAAAGATGTAATATATTGGTTCTACCATAGAGATTGCAATAAACTTTAATGACACTTTTTTGAAAGATCTGTTGATTATTTAAATTAATTTTTATAGCGTATAAAGGTATTGCTTGCACATTTTTTAATTCAACTTAACTCATAAAAATATATAATTTTATCTTTCATAAGAATTTGAATTTATTAATTTTATCAGCTGTTTCTAATTTAGTTTTTAGGTTTTCTTCAATTAATTAAATCATTCACTCAATTTATATTTTTTCTTTTGGTCTACTTCTAATAAATAAGCAATTTTATTTTTCAAAATTGTTTTGATGAATAAAAGCAAATTAATTATTATGGTGGAAATAAATTTATTTTTTATTTCAAAAATATTAATTCTTTTCGAAAGACCATAAATATTTCCGATCTATAATTAATTATTAAGTGTTGAATAATTACAAATATTTGCTCGTTAATTATTACTACATATAATAATTATTATGAAATATTTTAAAATATTGATGTTGCTATGATTGTATTATCTGTAATGTACACATTTTTCAATTTCAACTGTTTAAAAAGAATGCTTATAACATTATTGTTAGTTCTAGAGTAATTTAGGAATCCTATAAAAATCAGAAATATTTTAATGTGTCTTCTTAATTAATGTTCTTAATTGTGCTGATATATTGAACCTATACTGCTGTGAATCCTGATAAATAATTTATATATTATTGTAAGAGAGAAATTCAAGTATTTTTAATCTTCAATTTTTTCTTAAATAGAATATTATTTAGTTCATATGTTATGATGAGTGATCATTAAGTATTTGTTCATGATTTAATATTACTTTTAGTTTTAATGAATTATAACAGTCCAGAAAAATAATAAAAGTGCAAAAAAATACTTTTATATTTTTATTTATTAAACAAATTATTCAAAAAAAAGTAAACAAATAATTAATGTCAATTATTTTATTTAATACTAATATTTATTTAATCACTTTATTTAAGAAACCACAGTATCTTTGTTATAAAAAGTGAAAATGAATTAAAAAAAAATTGAAAATTAAAAATTGTTTGTGTGAAATATATTTATTCTCAATGTTTAATTAATGGTGTAATGTTTAAAAATGTATGAAGGCATCAATGAATATTATGTTTAATTAAATTTGGATGCATTATTAATGTTCATTGTATAGAAATATATTATATTCCATGAAGATGCTTTGTCCAAGAACATTTGTTTAATTTAATAACAGATAGACTTAATTATTATTTATTTTTTCAAAAGAATATATATATATAATTTTCACTTAATAAAACGAAACACGTTCCAAACTGGACACAATACGAGTTCAAAATTCAAGAAGAGTAACACACAGAGTTAGGAAACACACTTACAGACTCAAATTTTCGGGGGGTTACTTGCCGTTTCGTCCATAACGTGCTTGGTCTCCCTTTCTCTTTTCTCCTGAAGACGGATTACCCGAAAATTTGAGTCTGTAAGTGTGTTTCCTTACTCTGTGTGTTACTCTTCTTGGATTTTGAACTCGTATATATATATATAATGAAATATTATTCTTCAATATTAAAAAATCAATCTATAATAATCAGTTATAAATCAATCAATATTATAATGAAATATTGATATAGCTTCTGGAACGCTGATACTTAAAATCCAAAAGGGTTTCTTAGGACCAAATCCTCAATAAACCCACTTTCTAATTTTATATAAAGAAAAATATAAATTAATTTAAAAAAAAACAAAGTTTTTTGACTGAGAACCAAATGTTTAGATAGTTAATTGATTTATCAATAACCTGAATTACGTATCGATGGTTACATTGTATCCGATCATAAATTAAAGAAACCAGCATATTTTTCAGAAATATATATATTTTTTAATATAAATTACAATGCATTCTAATCTCCCTTATATGAACATTAAAATATTTTCATAATTTCTTATATCTTTATGGCTGGAATAAATATAAGAAAATCATAATAAACTTATGAAATTAAAGTTAACTCGAAATTTATATTTATTAAATTATGTGGAATATTTATGGGACTCAAATTTTCTGCCTATTTACAGAATGATTCTTTTTTATACAAAGTGAAGAACTATTTAGACGTTTTAGTTTCTCTTCATTTTTGTTTTTATATTTTGCCATTATAATGGTTAACAAACAGACTTTAGTTCCTCAACTAACTTAAGCACCTCTTAACTTTAAATATAAAAAAAGAATTCACTGGATCTTTAGTTTTAATATAATTATAAAATGTTGTTACCATTCAAGTATATATATTAACATAAATATTCCTACGTTTGTTAAGGGAGTTATTCTTATTTGTTAACCCTTTTTAAAAACAAAATTTTTCCCATGTATTTAAATTTACAAAGTACATTAAAATATTTAATATATGTATAAAAAAAGATAAGTTTTCAAAATTCAGAAAATAAAGTCATTCCAAAACTATTTTAATATATAAATTTATATTAAAATAAATTGAAGATTTTATTTTAGATTGATTTTAGATTGGTCAATTGAAATTGACCAATTGTTTTTAATTAATGAGTTTATATATTTAAGTAATAATAATTTATCGTTATCTAAAACTTTTAGTAATCTTTATTTTTGTACATATGCCAACCAAGATTGGAAACGTTTTAAAATTTTATAATGATTTATGAAACAAATGTTACTTTATAAATTAATTACCTCGTTTGTTTAACTCTTATAAACTTGGAATATAATAATTAATGAACTTGTAAATTCTAGTCACAAATTAGATCTAATTCCAAGATTATCATTTATAATTGTTTGTTTGTACTTAAAAGATATGTTTGTGATAAGCCAAAAATAAACTTGTCTGTGTATTGAATTATTTTCATCTATCCCTTTTAAATATATCTTACATATATGCAGTGCAAATTTACTATAATATATAAATTAATTAACAACATGAGCTATTAAATTAATTAGTTCCCATCAGGTTTCTCCAAACACCTTTTCAGTTAGGCTTCCTCATATTTATACAGATTCAAACACAGAATACAATTCAGACTTTTTTTTACGAATTAAATCATAATTAATAATGGATGTTGCAATATTTATTCGTTTTTGAAATCTATCATTTGTTTTATGCATCCGATGAGTCAAAATTTCTAGGTTCTAGTTTGTGTTATGCAATTGTTTGAGACATAATCTGTTGCAAATGATTTTATTAAATAAATCGAATTTTTTTTTAAGTTTATAGCAAGCCCAAATTCGAATACGTTTCAATATTAAAATATGTGGGATCAACTGTTTTCATGGGAGTTAGAGAGACCAGATTACAGATTGCCTATAGTATTTTTTTATGTATGCCTATCTTAAAGTTGTTTATATTTATATTAAATAATATATATATATATATTATATTTATAATATAAATACACTGTAGACATAAATAAAGATATTGTCAACAAATATATTTTAAAAAACCAATATTAGTTACTAAATTATATGAAAATTTATGTTATATTAGTGTGAAACTTTCAAATCTTCTCAAAATGTACTTCATGGCATTTTAATCCTCATTAAGGATATCTACTGTAAATACATTTGAGATAGGCAAAATTTAATACTCCAAATGTCGAATCAATCTTCATTGTGTGGTGTCACAGAGGACCAATGTTCAGTCTATGTGTGTTTCGTTGTGGTACTGCCACTGCAACCTAACCTAACCTAAGTTGACTTGACTAAACAGTGTCAGATTTACTCTCAAATAAACTAGTATACACCATATTTGCATGATCAAAATGTCGCAATAGTAACAATAAGTTATTTCTTTAATGCACCCAGTCAGAAGTGAGAGGCCATTATGTTTTTAGCTTAGATCTGCAAATTTTCTGTGTATCACTCAACTAGTTATCGTTCATTAATTGATGCCACAATAGTGTTGTAAAATTGCTGCCAAGTAAGAAGTCTTTAGGATAAGACTGTAGTTAAACATGAATTTAAGGAGTATAATATTGGCGTGCTAAAAATACCATAAAAGGAAGATATTGACCTTGTCATTACAAAATGATTTCAGCTGCCTCAATTTCTAAGAGAAAAAAGAATCCCTGTCTACAAATTAACTTCAGATCTCTACTCTTCTGACACACCCACCTCGTTAATTGGTTTAAATGATACTATTTGTTATTTTTATTTTTTTTTTAACTCTATTTTATATATTCACAAAAATGTAAATGTTATATTAGCTGTGGCAATGATAAAACAGATATATATATACTTGCTTACAAGGAGACAGGAGGGAGAAATAAACCAATGACTTTACTTCCTGGCGTACAAATAAATGAGACTATGATGTAAAACTGGCTTATACTGCTATGCGTTATAGGAGATGAATTATCTGAACAAATTTGGAGAGAAATAGTGGAAAAACTCAAAAATATTTGGGAAAATCTATTTAGACGATTTAGTTAGCGAACAGTTAACCAACACATATGAAGATTTATAGGTAGTATTCTATGACTGAAATTTATTTTTTGAAAAATGGATTTTAAGGATTTATATGAATTATTATTTTGTCATATATAGTTTTAAAACTAAAGTAAAAATCTGTTATACTCAATATTTTGAAACCTGTTCAGGGAGGACTTGATGTCTAAGACCATCTGTAGCTATGAAAGGAATTCGGAAATATATAGTATGAACATACCGATTTCTATAAAGCAGACCAAATACCAGCTCTTTCTTCACGTGACAAGAGACTAACAGCATCCCCATAAATAATGAAATCGAGACAGTCCCCGTGAAGAACCCAAAGTGGACCTCGCGGAGGAGGAGGGCCTTCATGAACTACATCAACACGGGCTATAAACGTAATATTTAAAAGATTGATGGTCACTTAGTAAAAGAGATCATCGGCAGGGAATTGTAACAGAGAATAAAAAGTTAAGAATAATATAAAAACATTGGTAAGTCAGAGACATCCGCTAATACCGGCCCAAGATAGGCAACATCCGTCACAAAAAAAAAAAAAAAAACAAACCTTATAGATAACAAAAGCTGCAGTTTTTGTTGTCTATACTGCAGAGAAAAAGTTGTAACAATGACAAATTCTAGCTGGAAGAAGAAAAGAGGCAGGGACGTATAGCACCTCAAACCAGAATTGATTTTCCACCCACGGCAGGCGACCAAAGAAGAGTCTACATCCTGCAAAGAAATTTAATTTTTTCTACCTTAGGGTTTCAAGTGCAATATTATGGGATATAATTAGTATACATACGTAAAACATAACATCTAAGTAATTTCATTCAGTTATATCTTTTTAGTTTTTTTATTTACTAGTAACTATAAGTTTCAAAATGAAAATATTTTTATCATACAACCAAAATAATATTATCAAAAGTAATTATTTAAAATAAGTTCCTAGAATGTTAATTTAAAAATGTTTATTAACTTTTTTAAGTAATCTAGATAGTACTTACTTTAGGAGTTTCAATATAATATATACCTTAATTTAAAAATTGCCATGGAAACATGTGTTAATATTAAAGCAGTTATAACTTACTGTAGGAACAAATGAATAATAATTTGTGTAAAATGAAACAAATTCCGATCATAAAAATATTACATAAAGACAGACTTATTACTTTTGAAAATCATCTTCTATTTAGTAATATCTGATTCTACGACGATAGTACACTTGCTTCTCCATAGATGTCGCTAAAGTAACTATTTAATCTCGATTGTTTACATGTAATTCTTGCTTTGCATTTATATACCCGTATCAAAAGCCAATAAGAAACACATTCTTACTCTATTCTTGATTGTTTAAAATATACAAATGACAACTTGGAAAATTCACTGAATAAATTTATTTAAAAGGCATTTCAAAAGGAATAAATCATGCAAAATAATTTGAAATTAAAATAACAAGTAAGTATTATAACTAAAACAGGTGTATTTTATTTTAAAAGTAAAATGAATACTTTCCTAACGGTAAATATATTGAATCGTGTGAAGTAGTAAGAAAGAAAGATGAAAAAGAAGATAGTGAAAAAAGAGAAGAGGAAGTCTGATGAAGTGGAGGTAAAATAGTTGAACTTATTGTTAATCCTAGAATATACAGTTTGCTGCATTAACTGCAAACATTTCACACTACTAAATGGAAAAGAAATTGCTTTTAGGTTCTTTCATAAAGTTTCATCCTGGCACTTAAATATGCAGGATGATGTATGTATTTTTGTCTGTGAGCAGATGTGCATTCAAATTTGTTTAAATATGTATTTCAAGTATTTAAAATAAGCTTCGACATTAATAGTTCTCGTTTAATATTAAATCTATAAGATTATGGAGATAATGGAGAATCCTGGAAATATACTCTATATTAATACAGAGTTTATTGATTCTTTTCCTATTAGTAATTTATCATAATGAGTTGAATTTGTTATCTGATTTTCTTATGTGAACTATTACATCTAATCATATTTTACATATTATCTCAAAGATTTCATAAATTTTTTCCTAAGAATGGAAAATAACATAATTTTATTAAAGAATATGTTTATTATTAATATTTATTTTAATCTATCTACAACAATAACTGAATAACATAATAGTGAAATCAAATCAATTAAATAGATGTATTGAATGTTCTAAAATGTGTTTGTTTCTTTGATTAAACATATATTAAACATATACATATATATTTTTAGAAAATATACATACATTAGGCAAATACATGTAGGATAAAGTAGCTATATCTTGAATTGATAATTTTTCAAGAAAATTAAAGTGATAATTGTGATAATTACACAATAGTACATGCAGAATATAATCATTTTAATTGAAAATGTTAAAAAAAGGCCAATGTAAAATTTAGTCATCATCTAAAGGAACTCCATCAATATGTCCGTACCTTTAATAGCTTTAGATTACTATTTTTTCTCCTTCATAAAGGTATAAGGACCATTTTAGGGATACCCACCTATCCAACTACGCACAGGCGTAGTCAAAAAATGATTGTGGAACCTCAAAAGACGTAAATTCATCATAAACACGAAAATCAAATGTTTTCATTATCTCTATAATTTACTTTAGAAAAATAATATATGCTTGATTTTCGTTTGACTTTATAGTATTATGAATTAAATCTTTCTACAGATCAATTTATTCATTAAAACATTTTAAAATTTCTGATATTATCCTTTAAATATCAATTCTGCTTGACTTTATTTTGATTAAACCATTTTAAGCCAATGTAAACAAATCCAACAAGTACTGCAGGTTATTGAGCATTCCAAGTTGAATATTCAGGTTTCATAGTTATTTCCTCATTTTAGATAACCAAAATGTATTGAAATTTTTTTAAGCTTACTAATTTACAACAATATGTCATTGTTATATATATTACATGTAGCGTAAAAACATTTACTGAAATGATAATAAAATGTACCATATACTCCTTTTCGTTCAAGTAATTTTAACAACAAAGAATTTAGGTCATGGCCATAAAAGTTCTATTTTCGGGTACAATTTCATTATGATAAGTCAAGTGGTATTTCTTCCATGTCTACAAGATTTTGGAATCTATCATAAGTCAAAAATTTTACAATTTATCACAAAATACCTTCCCCGATGTTTTAAAAATTTGATGTCCTTTTCGTTATAGCTTCCATTTCATAATCAGCTTCCATTTCATTTTCCATAGCTTCCATCAGTTTCATAATAATCCCAAAGTTTTAAAGCTCTATAGATACCAGTTTAGGTGAAAAAAAAGTTATTTAAAAATTATATTTTAGCCAAAAATGGGACTTTTTTTATTATGAAATATTGTCCAAAAAAAAATACAGCTATACTATAATGTTCAATTTTTGTTAAAATATGAATTTGATCCATCAAATAGTTTGTGACCCACAAACATTAACGAAAAAAAACCCAAAATGCAAATCTGTCAGAATAAGTAATCCAGGCAAAATAAAAACAATCCATACTAAGAAATATATATACTTCAGTTATTATAATATTTGTTTTTTTATGAATTCTCTCTAATAATAACCATAATACACACCTCCCACTCACCTCACAAACATACACATACACACACGCACATACAAGCACAAACACACACAAACACACACACACACACACACACACACACACACACAAAAGGCACAGAAGTATTCTGGTTGCGATTATTTAAATATAAAATATATTATATTGAATCATCATATACACATATATACAGAGGGCATCATAAAATTGTCTGATTTAATTTATATTAGAAAATAAGTTAAAACTAAATTTAAATATTTAATATTGATGATAATATATTTCATGAACTGAGGTTATACAATTAGTGATTAACTTTAAATCAGAAAAAATACTTTATAAAGATTGTAGTTGATGCTTAATTGCATGTAATACTTTCTGTGCAGCATACAGAAATAAATAGATAATTAAAAAAAAACACACACACAAGCACATACATAAACCCGCAAATATTATCGAAAAAGAACCCAAAATGCAAATCTGTCAAAATAATTAATCGAGGCAAAAACAATCCATACTAAGAAATATTTATACTTCAGTTATTATTGACTCTAATATTTGTTTTTTTATGAATTCTCTCTAATAATAACCTAAATAAATTGACAAAATGATTAACTTCATTAAATCTGCGGGATGTAAGTTGCAGGAGTAGGGGTCTATATCCCTTCCCTTCCATTATTTTCAACAAATTGACTAGTTATATAAAAATGTAATGTAGTATTCACATATTTTAATCTTTGAACGAGTTATTTTAAATAAAATTTCTTTTAACATTTTTCTTATAAATATATTAAAAAAATTATCGATTTAGGCACATATCTCCGAGGAGCGAGGTACCACATAACAGGTTTATCAGATATTTTTAATTATAAGATAAAACTCCTATGTAGCTTTTTACATTGGAGTAATATTTAAACCAAATAAAATTGTAAATTAAACATTATATTAAAACAAAGAAGTTATATACGAACAAATAACTTTTGTTTGACAACCAAAAAATGATTTCTATGATTAACAAATTTGATAGGTAAAATAAATTTAGAGCAGATTTGTTTGTAATAATTTGTATTTATGGCGTAAGGAGGAGTACAACTGTCCAGATGACATGAAATTATTTTTAGAAAATAATATTTAGTAGAAATCTACTTCTGAACTTTATGCTTTATTTATTTTTGAAACCTAGTTAAAAACATAAAATAAGCAGTCATAATTTAAACACTATGAACAAGATTATTTGTACTACGCATTATTTTTTTAATTCGTTTTTTGTAATTTCTGGAACAAGTTAACTTTACTAGAGTAGTTATATAATGTTCCCAGTTGTGGGAAAGACATGCTATTCTCCTTCGTCACGCACTCTTGTTTTAAAGTAAACGTTAAAAGAAGAGATGATACGAATACGCTACCAGCAGTGGGAGCAATCAATACCCGACGCACCAGGTACAGAAGGTGCTACCTGTTGCTTTTAGCAATGTTGCTAGCCAATTATTTAGCAATAGCAATCGCTTCTGTATCAGACTTGTAAGGAAAGTGTTCATCTTATTTATTGAATGTCATGATTATAATTACTGATGATCAGATTTGCAGGTTATTTTAATATTTTATTGCGTATTTTAGGAATAATATAACTGAATTGAGCAATAAGTTAAGAGCGAGACAAACAGAGAGAGAGAGAGAGAGAGAGAGATGAAATTAAAAATGAATAATTAATATGAGTACACAAAACACAAGTCAGCTCAGACACACCCTACACACCCTCACCATTGGGATTTTGCTGTAGAAGCTCTAAGGTGATACATGATGACGCAATTTTACCAGTATTAAACTATGGTTGCTATATTTTGAGAAGTGTTTTCAAAAAGATTGGTTAAAAAGTGAAAATTGTACGTATGGTAAGATATAGAAACTTAAAAATACCTTTCCATCTAAAAATGGATTTGACGCAGCCAAGCCAAGGATAGCCGAGTACAAAGAGAATACTGATTATGATTTCATTATATTTACTGACGGGTAGTGCAGTGCTGATTCATAATAAGCACCGTAATGAGGTACTTAGCAAGCAGTACCAACTGGCCTTGACTCCTCCAACAGTTAGACAGAACTGCTAGCCTTAGGCATAACCCGAAAAGTTGACTGGAAGCTTGTATTTTTACACACACACACACACATTTCTCTGGATCATCTAAAGAATGATGAAAATCATCTAACTCTAGTAGAACAAAAGATGACTGTACGATCTGGAACATCGAGATTAAATCATTCACTTAGGCTGGGTTAAAACTCATTATGGCATACTATGCAATGAAAGATCTGACCAGTTTGCCAAAAAAGCCTCTAAAAGCATCAGCTTTACCATCAGTATTCGCAGCTAAAATGTAATTATTCAATTCAAATTTTAAAACCTGGAATGAAAGTTGGCTTTGAATAGTAAATGGTGATGTTTTTCTATATGTGATGTTCCGTCAAAACATAAGTACTTGACACTACCATAGAAGTAAACCCAATTATAGAGTGGATATGACAGGTATAAATAATACCTGCCAGGATTAAGATTTGGACTCCCCGCTTTGCTCCCGTTCTTCGAGAGCCATTCAGACCGTATATCACACTATAGTGGAGTGTCCACATCTGGATGCGATTAGAGAGATCCCCACTGATGCAACAGGTGGTAATAGATTCCCTGGGCACCAATTCATCTTCATCAGTTGCTCAAATCAGAGTTCTACTTTTTATGTCTAAGTTTGTTAATGTTATCAATTTTAACGCCCAAAATATATTTATATTGTGAAACCTTCAATTATTATTTTGTTAAATTTTTTTTTAAAAGCATATATTATTGTAGTATGAAGTATGATGTAAATAACCCACAGACCATCCAACTTCCAGGAGATTAAATTTAACTATGAAGAAACACAGAGGAACATTTACTTGATTATACTTCGACATCAACTTGCAATGCTACGACCATGCACAATAAAAAGTGTAAATGAAAATAAAAAAATAGTGAAAATAATAATGGCATCAATAGGGAAAAAATAAGAGGGAGAAACATTAATGATATGGATTAAGCCCAGGATTTGAATGGGCACTAAAGAAGCAAGAATGAGAACCTGAGAAAGTTAATAGTATTAGTGTCAAAATTAGTGTTCTGTTTAATTATTTGAAAACAGAGACCGCTGTTAAGCCAATGCACAGAAAAATAGCATAAATAAATTCTGAGAGCATCGTACTAACTGTTTAAGGTATATATCTATTTCCTTCGAGCTCATTTAACTCCTGGACTCAATAACTTTTGTTAACCAATCTCATTTTTTTTTTGTTTCTAGTATTTTATTTTTAATCATTTATTAGTTTTTTCTGTTTGTTAGGTTTATTTATTTTTGTTGTCAGTATTATTAGGAGTGAATGTGATGCAAATATATTCTTAAGTCTCTTAAGAACACCACTTAGTTTTCTACTTACTACGGATTTAGAAATATAGACAAGTGGGTGGTTGCCTGTGTTCGCGCCATTTGTTTATCTTGTATATTAAACAGGCACAAAAAACTTCATGACTAGGGATCGTTGTATAACAGTTGGGTTCTTGTCTTTAGTACTCTAGATTTCAGACTAGGATAATCGCCATAACCCAAGATGTTTCTTGTTTGAGTTGAGAAATCTTGGTCATGCTAACCTCCAAGAGGAGGGCGAAAAGCTGTTGTTCCCCAGCCTGTACTTTGTTAGGTACTTGTAAAAGGTCCCTAATCTATTAACAAGACTGTGATAATAGATCAGGGATCCCTGATATAGTATAAGGATCTTTTTAATTCATCCATATGAGACTAATTTTGGTAATTTTTTGTTGTTGTTATTAACTATAGGATCAATGATCAAACCACAATAAGAAATGGGAAAACAAGACTAAGATCTTGTTTTTGGCAGTTGGGTTTTTGACTCTGACAAAGACCGCTTGTTACGGTTGAAAGATCTTAGTCTTGTTTTCCCATTTCTATAGGATATTAGTTAATAACTATGTAGTTAATACATATATAGGATATTAGTTAATAATAACTATATAGTTATTAATTTATTGGATATTTATCTCTTATAATATACGTATGCTATTAGCATATTTAACTGAAATGAGATTTCAATGGTTTGTTTCAGAAAGAGAACGTGTTGACAATAATTCACAGGTTAATGCGATCTCCAGGAATCTTTGGACTCATGCTATTTGACAAAACTGGTAATCAACTATAATCTTACTTAATATGGTAACATTTCTTTTGATTAGCTATACCAAATTACACAAATATAGTCCAAATGCTATACATATTACACAATACATGCTATTTAACTGAAAGCATCGAAAAAATTAATTATTTTCAAATAAGCTTTAATATAGTTTCTTATTACTAATACTGTATGCTAAATTTGAATATTTATATGCATCAATGTATAAATGATACCTAAAGTATCATTTGATTTGTAATAAGGACGGTTGATTTGTAATGTATCGTCGCCTGGGTTTCAAGCAAACGATTTCTGTAATCCGGTACTCTATGTAGAATTATTTGCAACAAATAAACACCACATTTGCTCTTTTATTTTATTTTAGTGATATTCTAAGAATATTCTATTATAATTAACTTATTTTACATGATTTATTAAAATAAAAATTAAACTAACTAGACAACTAGAATAAAACATAGTAATCGATAATTTGAACAGAGTTTTTCATCTGGAGAAGATCAGAAGAAAGAAATACGTATTCAGTGAGACTGATCCAAACTGAGTTACACACAGAGGCATCTTGCTTTTGATATGTCAGACTGAGCATATCCCTCCCGCTTCAGCTTTTCTCACCATCCTTTTCTAATGACGAACTGTTGTTTAAAATTTCGATCGTAGTAAATATTTTGTTCTGTGTTTTGTTAAAGATCTAGTTGATATATAAATGTGTATTTGTATTTTTTTTGCAACATAGAACTTCTTGAAGATATTTATTATTTAAAATATAACAATATTTTGCTAATATTTCTTTCTTAACTAAGTTTTAATTTGTCTAAATCGGGTCTCATCATTTCATCAGCGGATACAAAATATTTTTATCAGTCGATATGTTTCAACTATTCATCAGTCATCATCAGGATATAATAATATTTTATTTTACTTTCCTATTAATATACAGGTACTACTCGTTTAATGACGTTAATTCGGACCAACAACGCTATCGTTAAGTTAACAAAGCGAAATCGTCGTTAAACTAATGTGTATACATATGATCAAACCACAATATGAAATGGGAAAACAAGACTAACATCTTTCAACCGTAACAAGCAGTTTTCTTTAGAGTCAAAAACCCAACTGAAGCACTAGATTCCATTTCCCATTTCATATTGTGGTTTGATATTGATTGTTATTTCACGTGTTTATGTGAAATCTTTTTGTGTATACATATATCAGCCAAGAAGCTAATAGTTAGCACACCCTACACTCTTTTTTTCTTTTTCACAACTTAGTCGATATATATCAGTCTTGCTTATTGTTTTACTTATTAATTACAAAATTTTAAAACCCAGGGCTACCTTAGATAGTATTGGACTGACCAAACATTCAGTTCAGTCGTAGTTCCGCTTGTGTCGTCAGTCATAATATAATATTATAAAATTATGATAAACGAATATTGGACCAGTCAGTAGACCCGTCGTTATTTTGAGTTGTCGTTAAACGATTACGTCGTTAAACGAGGAATACCTACATATACGCAATTTAGTGGGTATTTAGGAATTAAGAAGATCAGTATATTTTATCTGAGGATGACCGTTGAAAGTTTCATAATATTGACAGTGAGTCCTAGGATGTAGTTTTCAAAGTATATATATATATATATATATATAAAAAGATTTCACATAAACACGTGAAACAACAATCAATGATTAAACCACAATAAGAATGGGAAACAAGACTAAGATCTTTCAACCGTAACAAGCGGTCTTCGTCAGAGTCAAAAACCCAACTGAGTTACGGTTGAAAGATCTTAGTCTGTTTCCCATTCTTATTGTGGTTTAATCATGGATATATATATATATATATATAAGATGTAGTGTCCCTAAGCGGCAGGACCTTCACCACCTCCTTACACACAAAACCTACCAATGCCCAACAATATCTACACTTCAATAGTTGTCACCCATACCACACAAAAAAGTCCCTACCTCGTTCCCTCTCCATCCGCATACACCGTATTTGCAGTGACCTCTATCAACGACAGTGTCATATCGACAAACTTAGGGAAAAATTCGTCCAGCGGGGCTACTCTCCCAGGTTTGTTGATAAACGCTTAATACCTGACACCAATCAATATCTTCCTAGGACTGCCGCTGAACCCAACAGTTCTCCCTTCCTCGTAACTACTTTCTTTCCTGGGGTCCATAGGATCGGGAATATCATCAAGGACATTTTTCCTCTCCTGTCCTCTTCCCCCTCCACCTCCTCCGTCTTCCGAAAACCCCCTCGCCTGTCCTTCAGAAGGCCTCCCAATTTAGGAAACCTGTTTTCCCACAGATCCCTTGAAACTCCTGGGATTGGGGTGGTGCGTGCTGGTATGGAGAATGTGGCCGTCGCCTCTGCCTTACCTGTCCTTTAGTTAACCCTTCACCTTTCTTCTCCTCACCAACCAACTCTTTCCGCGTCCCACCTAACACCTCCTGCTCATCCAGGAATTGCGTCTACCGACTGAACTGTAGACAATGTGGAGCATTCTACATTGGTATGACTTCTACCAAGCTCAATGAGCGTTTGAACAACCATAGAGCTTCGGTCGGTCAGCGCAAACAGCTTCCTGTAGCTATCCATGCCAACAGCCATAACCTTTCTTTTAATGACTGCTTTTCTGTTCAAATCATTAAGCTAGTGACCACTGATGACCGTAGTTTGACATTAAGAGCGTCTGAGGAGGCCCACATATGGTTATTGGGGGCCCAATCAGATCCCGGTTTAAATCAGAAGCGTTAACTTTTATTTGTTTTTCCTTTTATTTTTAACTTATATATTCATATTCATATATATATTTTTTATTTTTATTATTTTCCCCTTTTTTTATTATATATATATTTTTATTTTTTTTATTTTATTTTTTATATTATTTTTTTTTATTTTTTATTTTTTTATTATTATTTCCTTTTTTATAATTTTTAATTTATAATTTTTAATTTTATAATTTTATCTGTTGTTTTTGCTTTCTCCGTTCTCTGACGTTTCTAGTGCCTAGCTCCTTTTTTACGCTAGTCCTGCTCTCTTCGGTTGACTCTTTATTTCTTCATTCGCGCTCCGTTCTTCGACGTGGGGAGATCTCTCTCACTTCGTCCTCTCTTCTAGTCTACTCTCCTGATGACGAACAACAGTTCGAAATATTGAATTCTGTAAGTTTTCTTTGTATTCTCTTTTCTGTGTCGTGCTTTGTGTAATTTAAAGTTATATTATATATATATATATATATATATATATATCTTCACTTAATTAAACAAAACACGATCCAAACTGGACACAATACGGGTTCAAAATTCAAGAAGAGTAACACACAGAGTAAGGAAACACACTTACAGACTCAAATTTTCGGGTAATCCGTCTTCAGGAGAAAAGAGAAAGGGAGATCAAGCACGTTGTAGGCGCAACGGCAAGTAACCAACCGGCAACCGCCAGTGCTGGCCCCCGTACCCGGTGTTAAAGTATAGAATTAAGAGAAGAAATAAACAGAAATTCAGATAAGCAGTACTAGTTGGGTAAATATATAAATTAGATAAAAAATTATGAGCAATAGAAAATAAAAACAAACTATATCAATCAAAAATAATGATAGAAAAGAAAATTTAATAAATCCAAAAAAATTTTATTTAGATGTATTATTAAATAAAAGGTAGAGACTAAATCTTATTCTCAACTAGTTTTCTATATTTATCTTTTTATTTAGTCTATATATATAAGTATATATACTGAAATCACTTTTTGCCAACGTTTCGTCTTTATTTTAAGATATCCTCAGAGTTAGAGACCAAAAAAAGGTGATTTCGAATAATTAACCCTGACCAAATTTTGAGAAGAAGAAATGTATTTATTAGTAATTGTGGTCAAGAAAACAATACCATTATATATATAATATATAAAGATTTCACATAAACACGTGAAATAACAATCAATGATCAAACCACAATATGAAATGGGAACTCAAGACTAAGATCTTTCAACCGTAACAAGTGGTCTTCGTCAGAGTCAGTTGGGTTTTTAACTCTGATTATGGTTTGATCATATATATATATATATATATATATAATATATATATTATTTCCATTATATTACAGGCTATCCAGTTGAATCAACCATGAAGAATTCAACAACATCGTTTTATTCCAAAGTAATGATACCTCTATTCCACAGAGGCCGACATGTAGTAAGGGATTTGGATCCAACTGATGATATTGTTGCCTTTAGAATTGAAACCAAGAATAATGAAACAATGATGGCGAAAAGTCAGTTTCTTTAACAACTGATATTTTTATAGTATGTTTAGATCCATCAAAAACATAGAAGTAGAACTGTAGCGAGTGTTTTTGGAAATAGATACAAATAAATGCCGAATATTTTTCTTTAATATTAACGATCATTAATGTGTTTATTTAATCTATGCTATTTACGAATATAATATGACAGCGTAATAGTTAGGGATTAATGGCCTCAAACAAGAAAATGGATTGATAAGTTTTGATGTAATTACTATATAATGTACGGAACATGGGCTTTTAAGTTTCCTTCAGGAATAACAGATTACATTATTGGCAGTACTAAATTGAGTTTGCTTGCTCAAGAGTCAGGAGTTCCAACTCTTTGTTCTTCCATGTCTGACGGACAGATAGCTAAAGTGGTGTATATAGAGGAATTTGCTTAACACTGTACTAATTATGACTGTACTCCTACCTAACAATAGTATAATCCTGTTAACTACAAAAAAAATATGTATGACGTATTTTGATTTTCATTTTGGAAATAAGTTTTATAAACAGAACTTTGGTCTTGCCATGGGTAATTGTTTATACCTCCTCACGTTTTATTTAAAAATAGAATTTTTGAAAGTAAGATATTAAGTTTATTTGTGCTTAAATAAATTAAATTGATCCAACAAATTGATAAATATAATGGCTCTGTCCCAAATGAATCCCAAATAACGCAATTAGACTTATTAGTGCAACAAATCAATTCCCAATGGAAGTAAACTACCTATGTTAGATATACTTATACACAGATTTCGTGTAGAATTGCGTTTTAATGTATAGAAAACACACCAATGTACTTGCTTGTGTCAAATTTTATTTTAACCACGCCAGGAATGTTAAAATTTCTCTTTTACCAATAGGCTTTGCTTTGCTGATTCTTACTGATGTAATTAACAGTATTATTTATATTGCTTACTTTTTTATAGACAAAACTTGAAAGGGTGCTAAAAAAACCTTCTTCTGGCATTAAAAGCAAAAAAGTTCAAATGTGAAATGCCGCAGTTTTGCTATATCATGAGTCACTAGGCTCACTTTCTAGGCTTGGCCGTAATCTTAGCTTTAACATTGGCTCTTTCTTCAATTAATAGCGTACATAATTTGTTTTTAGGAACTTTCCTAGAGAAATGAAGTATAATGATATTTAGAACTTTTGGGCAAATATTGTCGTAAAAGATACATGGGACTGGTAAACATATTAAAATTGGCTCTCAAACAACATCAATATTTGAAAGCAATGGATTATTTTTGCTTAAAAATAATGAAAATCATATTATAATTAAAAGAGAAGATAAAATGATCACATATGAAACATCAATGTTTTTACGAAATATTATCGAGTTAATTCAATATAAACATTAATTCAATTTCACATATCAAATACTATAAACCATAGAATTGGTTTATGAGAGCAATAATGTTGTCTACCAGCGATAACAGTAATTAGTTTCACTTATTCTTTTCCTAACTCCATATCTCTATATATAAAGTTCGTGAGTTTGTTTGTTTGTTTGTTCACCCATTTTTCGTGGAGATAGAGACCTGAAATTAAATATGTATATTTATTACCTGAATAATATTAAATAAAAGAAAATGATCACTATATTCCCAAAATTGAGTCAGGGTAGCAAATGTCTTGCGTGCTTGCCTACGACAGTAATTTAAGCCGTGTTTGGCTACCTACATAGACATATTTATTTTGCAAATATACAAGTTTAGCAAGTAGGTATTGTTAGTTGATTTTAATTTCTTTTGCTTAATGAATATAAAGAGTATTTGAGCTTATTGACAAGGTGTTTACCAAAGTTCAAGATGTACTATCTATTCAGAATAAATGACTTTGTGAACGATCAATTCTCAACCCTTACTAATGAACTGAGAGAAAAATCAACAAACAAGTTCTTACACTATATCAAGGCGAAGATAGAACTTACAAGTCAGTAAACAAAGAGATTGGTGATGAGGAAGCAGTTCATTATCCAACTGAATTTCATAACTACGTGACTGCTACTGGACTGCCTGCTCATGAGTAAAAACTTAAAGTAGGAGCACCAATTATGCTGCGATTTAGTATCGGTAACAAATTTCAAGTTACGAAACTTGAGTGCCCCAAAAATGTGCATCGGGACACGACGTTGAGTTTGTGCTCAGCACAGAT
Source organism: Hermatobates lingyangjiaoensis (assembly GCA_026182355.1). NCBI lineage: Eukaryota > Metazoa > Arthropoda > Insecta > Hemiptera > Hermatobatidae > Hermatobates > Hermatobates lingyangjiaoensis. The sequence goes on from JAPFBL010000024.1 coordinate 2,652,096, forward strand.
AGCGCCATAGAGGAGGACATCATAACTGGGTGTGGTATAACTATGTATATACCACGCATACCACTGGTTATGAGCCACTATCCGCTTCTATTCAAACGCTTGCAGTGTCCCGTCACCGTCCGTTTTTCAATGATGGTTACTAAGTTGCAAGTGGAAACTCTATTTACCGTAGGAATTGAAGTGAGTGAGATCAAGTTTTTCTCACATGGTCAACTGTAGTTTGCTTGCTCAAGAGTCAGGAGTTCCAACTCTTTGTTCTTCCATGTCTGACGGACAGATAGCTAAAGTGGTGTATATAGAGGAATTTGCTTAACACTGTACTAATTATGATATTTTCTACTATTCTATAATTTCTAATGATGTTTTGGTATACTATGTATCACCACAGATTTTTTGAAAAAGTACCCGTCAAAGAAGGGAACGTTTCCTAGTTTACCATAATCTGATGACACTTCTAAACCCTTCTTTGCCTTTTTTGCGCATTAAAAAACTCCTTATGCCAGGTATCCCACTTCTCATATACTAGATTGAAAGATCATCCCTATTTTGAATTTACAAAGTTGTTTGAACATTAATTTTTGTTATTAAAACAAAACTTTTGTTGGCATTCTTCTTGTTAAACATATTGTTACTATTACTATTACTATAAATTTTTAATATATATATATATATCAAAGACTTTAAAATCAAAATCATAAAAAGTAGACAAACATTGAAGATTTTCGTAATTTCTTCAGGAGAAATGAAGAATACAGGAGGTGAGTAAGGAAAGTGACCTCAGAGAGGGGTAACTAATTCTTCTGCTGTGAAACATTTAATGGATCGGTAAATACTATTAATTAAATTTAGAATGAGGAAGAAGAAAAATGAGAAACTAAATAGAACAAATAACAGGCAAAATAAGGAAGGAAAAGCAAATAAACTAAAGTAATTAGCAAAAAAAAAACCAAAATAGTATTGAAAATAATTAATTAAAAGAGAAGAATTTAAGCATAAGTTAAAATGAAATAATTGTAAAATAAATAAAAATAATGCAAGAAGTGTTAAATAATAACAGACATATATAAAGCAAAATAATGTATGAAGAAAGAATAAGTAAAAACAATTCAAAAAATAAATAAAAATGAAATAATGAGAAACAGAAATAAAAAAAAAGTACCTGATAAAGTTAATAACAGCTGCAGATCTAGCACCCAGCAACATGTAAGGGCTTCCTCAGAGCTTATGCACTTAATGTTTTACGGGTATCATCACTATGAAATAGTCTCAAATTATGAACTTTATAGGCTCAGTTTGAGGATTGTTACAGGTAAGTTGGTATCTTGACCAACGGACGACCTGTGATTATTGAGAGATTAAGTGATGCAGTGGCCAGACCCACGTAGAATGAATCAGATTCAGTGTAATCCAAGTGGTAATATATAAATATTAAAATAATGAAAGTAGGTAGAAACTGAACTTTAAAAAACTAAAATATGTAGAACAGAGATAGAGGGAAGGGACTTATTGAGATTGATATTCTGCATAACAGTTAGTAGAATGGAGATGTCAGAAGAGAAGCGGAATCAGCCTAACCACATTTCTTCTCTTTCTTCTTATCGTAATCTTTTCCTGGTAACAACCTGTAGTAAAAAAATCGTTTTTAGCATACTTTTGTTCTTTACTGTCTTCTATGTGTTTTGGAACGAAGACCAGTTGTTTTAGTGGAAATATCTTTGTCCCATTTCTAAATTTGATACTGTGTTGGTATTAATTCCAAGTGTTTTTTGTGACATCTTGTTACATATATGTCATAATTTCTAAATAATTTACAATTTTACCTATTTATTGTTACATTTCCATTAAATTTCTTTCACTGTTTTTTTTTTCGTTTTGCTTCCTGTGTTGGTTATCCTATTAGGGTTATGTGAGCTAACAGATATATTGCTTACCTTTTGTACTGCAGATTACAATTTTGATTTTGGCCATGACACTAAATTCTTCAAGTGGGAGGTGAGTAATATTTTTGCACTCCATTCATTGGAAAGTACGTAAAACTGTCGGTCCTGAGCCTGTACATTGTCAGATACTCGGAAAAATTTCCTACTCTAATAACCTTGGGTGAGTCTAAATTTAGAGCTTCCGATATAAAATCAAGTCGGTAATGTGATTTGCCTATAACTAAAACGGGTGCTAAATAATAAATGACCCATACTTTCCGTCCTTTATAACAGCACCAAATGGTGGAAACCTATAATTTTAGGGATTGGATCAATCAATCTGTTGGTGCTACCCTGTCTAGTCTACGGACTAGCTGTTTACTTAGTCTTTAGTTTCTTAGTTGGTAAAATCTTTTTAGTAAAATTTCTTTTTAGTTTATTTTATTATATATCAATTCTTTTTATTTTGTTTCTCTTTTTCTTAATCTCTGTAATTTGATGTATTGTCTTCGTAAATTACTACATTTCTGTTTAAAAATATCAACTGTCCCTTTGTTATAGTGCTAGGTGCCTCTCTGTCTTTAAGACGATTCACAATAAATTTGATCCTGGGTCTTTAGTTATTGTACATGCTTTTAACTGATTTTTAAACTGAAATGTAGGTGATTACACTTACAACGAGGATAATATGTTATGTATAAACATGGCTAAAAAGTTTTGATTTATTTTAGGCCTTACTAGTAAGACTCATTTATTATTAAACCTCCTTACTGTAGTAAAGGGGTTCTCCTACTTTTTCAGAGTTAAAAAACTTAGGAAATATTGAAATTTTAATGGAGAAAGTAGAAAAACTTTTTAGTGTTTGTAATAAAAGAAATCATCATAAATGGTGTTGAGTAGTTTTTTCCATTATTTCTGCACTATCGTAATTTATAACCTATTTAACATGTATCCTAATTCTTTGTGCAAAAGTTTATTTCAGCAAACATATTAACATTTCCCATTGCTAAATACTATCAGGATTCATTACTTATTTCTTTGAACATTATAGCAGTAATAATATGTTTTAATTTCTTGGTGTCTTTGTAAAGTATAAATAAATTACATGAAATAATTTTTTCTAAAAAACACTTGTCCTTTATTCAGTAATCGGTAGCATATTTTGGGAAAGTATTACAATGTTCTTATGAATTTGTTGGGTATTTCATGATTTATACGAAGCCATGATTTTTCGACATTGTTGCCACATGTTTGAGGACATTGACGTATACTGGAGGAGGGTATTGGGCATAAAATGTTAAGAGTACGTGCTAGTTGGGCTGCAGTAGTTACACGGGTGATTTGGGATTTGTTGGGCTTTTGTGGAAGCACTGCTGATTGTGACACAGACTGAAGAGGTCGTGCTGGAGCCGGTCGACCACAGTGGTTTTCCCACGAGGTCACGTACCTATCTGCTCATCACGGCTCACTAGGCTTGACCCAAACTGTACAATATCAAATAAGCCTTAATCTAAGGTAGTTAAGTCTGAAAGAAATCCTGGTCTAGTGAGCACATTTGCAACAAGGCATTCAAACACTCCCTATGATGGAGTACTTAGTAAATTCTAACATTTGTTGGATCACCATTTTTTGCTTTATAACTTGTGGCTCACCTGGTCTTCGTAAGGGTGAAGAAAATATGAATAATCATTAATTCGATAATTTTTTTTAAAATGCAAGTGATAAATTGCAAGTGAATCGGAATATGCTAGAACCAAATAGTCGAATAAAAATGACAATCATTAACACTTATAGAGTAAAGGTTGTCTATGAACTCATAGTTATATGCATGAATTTAAAAGAAAAATTTTTTAAAATTCCTGTCAAATAACTTCCTGTAAATTACCATCAACATATGGCAAAATTACAAACTTTTTACAAATTGAAAGAAGTATAAAGAATAATACAAATCAGATCTTTCAATTCAGATCAGATCTTTACTGTAGTCCAGTTACTGAAGAAAAGTCGATGACTTTTCGGGGATAGGAAAAGGTAGGTTACTGCACTTCTGACGGAAGACCTTTGGTGGAACCTAATTTTGGTGAAGGAAATAACATTATAGGGAGCAAATAGGGGTGTCATTGCAGACGCTTTAGAAATAATTATGGATGAAATAGGCATATGTTATAATTTTTTTCTTACTCCCAAACGGTGGTAATGTTAGTGTTGTCTAAAATAATATCATCATTATAGAGAGAATTAACGAATAATTAGGTAACAGACTGAAAAGAATAAAAACAAGCAGCATAATTATCTATTTGTCAACAGAACTAACATATAAACGAAAAAAAAATGTTGTAGGCTTTGATTCTTATAATTTTTTGTTAATTCATTTCTAAAATACTTTAATATAGTAAACATTTTTTTTTATTTGTTGTCTGAGTTGGTTCATAAATTAAAATCTCCAATCAATTTTGAGGCAAGATCAAAATTGGTTGCTCAGGCTTAATTTTAGATAAAATTAAATATTTTTTTCCTGGGTAGTGGGTGGTAGAGGCAAAGATTGCATAACATGGGATAGTATTCTTGACACAAATTATCAAATAATGTTGACGTTCCTGTTGTTGTTGTTGTTGTTGTTGTAGAATTTCCTGTTGTTAACATACAGAAAAACAGTAATTGATGAAAAAATAAGGCTAAAGAATTTTCAGGAAACCAACATATCAAATGATCAGGCTTCATAATAATTAGTTCTTTTTTTTATAACAAACTCAAACCTAAATAAAAAGGTCTGGCATTATTTAACATTTTTCGTTTAATTGAAGTCAATCGACACTTCTTTACAGGAATTACTATTCAAAGCAGGTTATTCAGGCTTATTACAAAGGAGAAATAAGGAAATTCAGTTGGTAGTTAGGAAGATAATAAGTTGTAAGTTTAATAGAAGTGGCCTAATGGATGATAATGCAGTAAGTATGAATGTCACTTAACTGGAATTTAAATTGAAAATACAACAAAATAGGGATAATTATTGTTTGGTGTGAAATTGCACTAAGTGAGAGAGCGTGAGAGCTGTAGAAGGGGCTCAATTTACAGGCTCTTTAATAGGCTTTAATGTGATTGTAATTGGCCAAGTCGTGCCACTAATAACACTGTAAAAGTGCTTGTGTTCTATTAACAGGTGAACTTAACAATTTCAAGGATATAAGAGCAATTGAAAACAATTAAATACTTGCTCAATCGCATCTGAATTTGTTTTAGTTGGTGATTTGGTGGCTGTTGTAATGCAGAATCCGTTACAAGTTGGAGAAGAATTCCAAGTTGATTGGTCGAAAAAGATCACTAAAGAATAAAATTTTACAAATATATAATCTATTTAAAAAAACTTTTCCTTTTATTTTAAATCGACCGAAAAAAAGTCCAATGTTTAAAATCGTATTATCTTTCTAGACAGTTTTAGTGATATAAGAACCATTCCGTAAATAAATACCAAAACCTGTAAGAAATATATAAATATTTATCAACTTCTAGATTACTGTAAGAAAATCATAAATTAGACTAAGAACATTTAACCAAAATAACTTTTCTTCATCTTTCACATTTAAAGCCCAACAGGTGAAATGTTTTTTTCTTACTTTATAAAGCAGATATACTAATTTTTTTACTCTAACTTACCAAGAATTGGAGTTCACACGCAGTTTTAATGATAAATCAATTTCAGTTTTATATATATATACAAAACTAAAATTTATCGGGACTCGGTCAGTTCTTCAGGTTCAAATTAAACTCTTAACTTAAAGGGTTTAATTTGAACCTGAAGAACTGACCGAGTCCCGATAAATTTTAGTTTTGTTACTATTCCACGGTCGATACTTTTATCATTATATTATATATATATATATATATATATATATATATATATATATATATATATATATGTATTATTTAAGTTGGCAGCAGCTTCTGCGTTGACCAATTTATGGCTGATTTTTTCTAGTTTCCTCACTAGTTTACGGTGAGGAAGGAACTAGGTTGACGCCGTAAACTAGTGAAGAAACTAGAAAAAATCAGTCATAAATTGGTCAACGCAGAAGCTGCTACCAACTTTAATAATACATGTTTGAAAGAAGATCTGCTGCCATCATACACAAATATATATATATATATAATAAAAAGATTTCACATAAACACTTGAAATAACAGTCAATGTTCAAACCAAAATATGAAATGGGGAAAAAAGACTAAGATCTGTCAACCTTAACAAGCGGTCTTAGTAGAGTCAAAAACTTTACAACGACGGTGACAAAGACCGCTTGTCACGTTTCAAAGATCTTAGTCTTTTTTCCTCATTTCATGTTTTGGTTTGATCATTGATTGTATATATATATCATGCCGTTCTTTTCTTGACCAGTCTATATTCAAAGGTTTTGAGATTTTTTGAGGGTTTTTTGGTCTAAATGTTAAAAAAACATTCACATTTTTATATATAATGTTTATATTATATATATATAATTAAATGAAACGGTCCAGCGGACTTTTAAATAAAAACTAATTAAAAAGAAGGTAGCACACACATAGATAAAGGAATAACCCACTTCTATATTTCATCCTCATCATCAGGAGGCAAAGACTTCCGCAGGAAGGTGGCGTCGCCACTCTACCTCTCTGCGATGCTATTCGCCTTCGTTGGTCGAAATTCGATATTCGACACAATGGTCGAAATATAGAAGTGGGTTATTCCTTTGTCTATTGTATGCTACCTTCTTTGGTAAAATTAATTGTTTATAATATATATATATATATATATATATATATATATATATATATATATATAATATAATTAAAGTTACAGCTAGAGAACACAAGAAAAGGACGAACACTCACGAATCTCGATTATTTCGGCGTCTTGCCGTCTTCAGGAGAGTAGAAAGTAAGAAAATAAAATAAAAGGAGAAAGAATGAAGGAACGGAGACGTAAATGCGTCCACTGGCCGATGTAAACTCATATATATATATATATATATATATATATATATATATATATATCAGTGGCGATTTCTCAGGGAATGCAACACATGCATTGCATGCATAGAATTCATCTTTAAAGAAACTAAAATGTTCGAGACTCGAAATATTTAAAGGAACCCCTTTTTTTTTATTCCACTACATGCTAAGTAACCATTTTCTATGATTGCGCTAAGCTTCCCAATGCAGGGGTTTACTCTTATCATTTCTGGTTAATGAAAATAGTCTTAATTGCCAAGAGAAACAAGAACGAAGTTTTCATACACTGCAACTCAGGCTTGCTGAGCTCCTCAAATAGATACTGGAAAGTGATTTGCACACAGGTCTTCCGGAAATTTATAAACTCATGAATTTGGTTATGGCTATTCCCATAACAACAGCAAGTGTTGAGAGATCGTTTTCTGCCCTCAAAAGAATTAAAAGTTATTTACGAAGCTCCCAAAGTGAAGAGAAATTATCCCTAATTTCAATTGAAAGACATTTACTTAATGATCTCATGGCAGATAGAGAGAAGTTTTATGGTTTTGTTATCGAAGAATTTTGCAAGAAGTTTTTATTCAAATGATGTATTGTGTATCTCTTTCTTTAATAAAAACATTTTTTGCCTATTTTTATTGTATTGGTTAATAAAAGTTAATGTTAAAAGTATTTCCAAATAAAACCTGATTCAAATCACCATAAAATGTTTTTAATACATCATTATCCTTTTTTGCAACATGAAAAGACTGAACATGAGAATTAGAAGGATATTTCTCTGTATTTCTTTTATTCTTTGAAAATTGCATGCCTAAAGGAAAAGGTCAGGAGTCGCCACTGATATATATATATATATATCATATATATACTGAATAAGAAGTGCCTTCTTACTTCTTATTTCTGTAAGTTTTATTATTTTATTTAGCTCCGATATTACTTCTAGTTGTATTATTCGACACGTTGTAATAATCCAATCTCACATATTCTTTTTTCGTTGGATGCTTGTATATGATTTCTTTTCATTCTTTGTTTGTGGGCCTAAGAAAAAAGTTTTAAATAAAACCGAAACATCGGCAAAGAAAGTTTGATTTTTGAACCTGGAAAATTTCCCGAATCCCGATTAAGTAACACATCTATTCTATCAAACGTTTGATAAATTATTGAATTTGTTATATATATATAAACTTTTGCACAAAATTTTTTAAATGAAAAATTTCAATTAAAAAATTACTTAACATATCTTTTGGAAATAAATATATTAAAATCAGTATATAAAAAACGCTTGAAACATGGTTCAATGACTCATTATTGGAAAACTATTACTTTGGTGTTAGAAATGAATAAATTAGTTCCTTATTTGTGCATATAAGGAATGAAAATCAGGATATAAGTTGGAGAAGGTAAACTGATCACGAATGAGAGATTGATGTTAATAAATATCATCAAGCCCTCTTTAACAAGGACTGGAAGCATTAGTGGTGGTTTGTTTAAATTAGTCTCAGTAGTATCAAGAGCAATAGCCTTGTGTAGTATTGTTAAGTAAATAACAAATAATGATTTACTTATTTCATTCTGAACTCCTTTGCTACTCTGCTTTGCCGAGTACTTTGCTTCTTTTCTTGCCTTTCTCAATAAAATACCAGATGTTCTATCACTGTCACAATGACTCTGGCGAAAACCAGCGTTCAGTTGAAAGAACTTGGTCCCATTTCTGATATAGATCTGTTACGAATATTGTTTTTTACTTCAGATATTTAGTGTGGAGTCTTGTTATAAATATTGATACACTATACATATATTTATATCGAAGGTAAAATGCTAAATAAACTAAACGGATAGCAAGGTCTCTAGGTATCTTATTGTAAGAAGTGTCGACGTGAGTGTTATCTATCTTTATCCTTAACATAATACTTTTAATTTTTATTACGGTAGTGTTTTCAGATTAAGGCTATAGCAAAGGGTAACGCGATATTTGAACCATAGATGTAAATGGTACAGATGTATCTGTAGTTGTATCACTTTAATTAAAAGTATCACTTAGTTCATATTAATTTATCTTCATTATGAAGTTTTCAAAGCATTTGTTTGATTAAACATTGTTGTATGTATCAATGAATCGATAATCATAAGTTTGTTGTGGTATGAAACACAGTTGGTGTGGTTTTAGTACATTTTCAAAACATTTTATTTAATTGAATGTTTTTAGAAATATGAATGAATACCTCGTAGTCTGTAATAAGAGTAAAGTTTGTATGTGTAAGATATTAATCTTGTAGGGGATGGTTCGTTAGTTCTATCAAGATATTGTATTTGAATAACCATTTTGCAGATGTCAATCAAAAACTGCTGATTGACTTCTCGTAAGTGTAGAATTTGTCAGAGCGAGGCTAGGTGTTTGGTGGGTGTGGTCCATTAGCAGGCTATCAAGGTAGTATATTAGAATGGTCCATGTTGCCGGTGTCAATTCGAGAGGCTGTGTGCTATCAGACCAGGCGGCAAGTTATCCTAATTAGAGGCCTTTGCCGCACCCCCTTCTAACTTGACGAATTAGTTTGTCTGATGATCCCCTTCCCTCTTTTAACTTCAGGCCAGACAAATTATTTTTACAAACCGCTCTTCCACAATTGCCCACCCCTCCTATCCATCGCCACAACATCGGCTGTCTTAAATTAAAGAGCCTTTCTTCTTCTTCTCGCCGAAGACCTCAATAGCCCTGTTAACCATCTAGCGATCGGCCCCAATAAAATTCTCCATCAACCCCTATCCAATCCCAAAACGAAAACCACCTCAAACTCTTCTACCCAGCAATCAGAAAATTTATTCCTATTTAAAGGAATAAGTAGATCTCCTACCGTCTACCGCCCCTCATCTCCGCCTATCAAAACTCTCATTAATTTGTCGGCCCCGAAATTGATCCTCCCTAACGCACTAACTATGGACATAACTTTTTTATTTTCAAAATTTGAGGATCATTTGGAAGTGATTGAGAGAAAGGGTTTAATTTAAAACGCCGGCACCTTTTTTTCAGCTTGAAATCACAAAGTATAGGCCTCATCTTCAATTTGGAATTCAGCTTCTATGTAAGAATCAAAAGTGCTATCGCAAGAATCTTTTAGTCAATTTAATTCCAAAGGGAACAAGTATTAATGAAAATTAAAGGCTTCCTAACTTAGTTATAATTTTAAATATTGATAATGTCAGATATTAAAAAATAATTTTGAATTCCTGGACTAGACTTAAAAGAACATTAATATTCAAGGGATGTTCTTGACGGTTTAGCAAAAACACTGCATTCAGTTGACTGGACGAATGCCCTATCTTGATCATCATCAATCCTAAATTATACTGAGAGTGAAATAAAATTATATATAGACTCAGGTTTAGTTATGGCAGAGGAAAATGAACATTGATCTTATAATAATCGTAGTGTTTGAATTTGTAGGTGAAAAATATGGAGGAAATAAGAAATAAAGACGGATAACAGTACTGATCACTGTAACTGTATAGCCACTGTAGGTATTCACTTACTTTAAGCATAAATATTTAAACTATATTCTGAAATATTATATTTTCAAGTATTATTACTAATATATATTTCTTATATGAAACCATCATAAATGTAAATATATATATAAGGAGATACTAATAGCAATTCTTTCAATCAAGAGTAAAAAGGAAACTTTTTAAGCTTTACTAATTCAAAAGATTGTTGATAAAGTTTTTCTTTCTGGCATTAAATCGTAATCTGTGGCTAGTTAAAAACAAAAGTGATTGTAACAGACCTTAGATCATTGTATTGTCTTTTTAGATATCATAATTTTAATTAAATTGTTTTCATTAAATATTTATATTTATGAAGAAGTAAAATATTGAAATTCTTAAACCAAATTGATTTTATAATAGCTGCTTTGGAGACTGGAATTGATGGTTGTACGGTCGATAAGTATATAGTTTGTTGTGGTATTTACTCGTACTGTACCTATGTGCAATATGCATCTAACATATAACACATAGGAAAGAACAGAGAAAGTCACTATAGAACTCACTTCAATATTTCGACATCCGTCCTCTTCAGGAAGAAGTGCGAAGTACTAGCGTTTAGAAGGAAACTGCTTTTATATATATTCTATATATATATATATATATTATATATTATTATATACATAATTATCTGTACGTCTTCCTGTCTTGCATTTCCCCAAATGAATACTTCAGGTAATGACGAATCCTCAGTACTAAAAAAAATCGCACTACTCATTAAACCACGGCTGTATATTGTATAACTTATACAATAAATACTTTACAATATCAACATTTGTATGTTTACAATATCAACCTATATGTTGTCTGGTGTGAATATATCAGCTCTTACTAGATCAACAAAGTTCAGCAAGATTGGGCGAGGTTGCTATTGGGTGGTTGACTGCACTTACCTTTGGCGCTCCCCGAAAATGTGGCTAGTCTGTCGATGGTTTCATGTTGCTAAATCATAAAACGAGTCACACCTTGTATAGCACAAAAACCATAAAACCTATAAGAGTGTGTGGTAGATAGAAAAAAATAAAAACGAATTTAACTAAATAATTTTAATCATTATAATTTACATACATAGTTGTAGACTGATGGTACAAATTACATGGTTTCTACTTAAATACTGGTTATACAATCATGTTACGGAGTATTAGAAACATACTTAAGATGGTTTTAGGCAACAGAAGCAATGTTTCAAGTTGCTACAGCGGTAATTTTAATTTTGGATGGTTAGTGTTTTTGAAGTTATATAAAGTAGTCAAATTAATACTATCTACTGAGGGACTGTTAAGACTCTTGATGCAAATGTATGGAAGGAAACTGGAAGGCATGTTTTGTGACTAAAAGACCATTGGCTATGGTTTTCATTTGAAATAACAAGTTCGTTTAAGCGACGATAAATAGAAACGGTTTGAGGGTTTTAATGAAATGGTGCTCGATGAGAAGACTAGCATGGGGAAAAAGCGATTCTTAAGCAGACAGCAATTAGCGATTGCTGGCACAGTTTGAATATGCTAATGCAGCAGCAATGTAGCGGCTAATTACAGCGGTTAGGAGCGCGTTACGCTCGCTCAATTGCCCGGGCGACGTCGATAACGCATCTTAAGTCAAAAGCCAGTCTGCTTCCAGACTTCACACCAACAACCTCGGGAATTTGTCGGCTTCTTTTGAACTCTTGAAAACCAGACCGCGACGTGTTTTCATACATATTTCATTGCGTCTACAAAATATCTAACAGAATAAATTTTACACCACTTTTCAAATGAATAAAAAAAAAGCAATTCCATTTTAAAATATTATCCATTAAGGTCAGTTTTTTTTTTCAAGTTGAAATAGAACCTCTCTTTTGATATAATTTGGAGACCGTTCCAAACTAAGAATTTATTGGACTAAGATTACGTAACGGATGCTTAGCATAACGATTCAAATGTCCAATTTAATACAATCTTTACTGACTTGCTTCACTGGAATATCAGTTCTCGAACAATCGTCTTCAAGATAGTTTATCAAAGAATCTTGAGCGCTATTAACAGTAAGGGTTCCATGTTCGAACAGAAATGCTAACTAGCCTGTCGGAATGTCTATCATCTAGTAAAAATATGAACAAACATATTTATAACATTATAAACATGTAAAATAAATAGTACCAATACATTTAAATAATTCTTCTGAAATAGAAGAAAAACATTTTTTTTCTTCAATATGATTGAATTAGAGAACAGGAAATATGTTTTTACACAGTATAATTTATTGGTTTAAAACGCATGAAGTTCAATGACCTGCTAGTTCATGTATGAATTACTTTCATCAAATAAAAATATAAATGCTAAAACGTTCCAAAATGCCAAAAATTAAGTATTACAAAAAAGCCCAGAAAAGACACTAACAAAACTCGGTCCTATATTTAGATGGGAATATTAGAAAGAGCAGAGATGAAAAGTATAGAAGGGAGTTTTCTCATTTTTCTATATATTTAATAGTAAGCTATGCAATTTGTATGTCAGTGTCTTTTCCCTACCAAAAACCAGTAAAAAACTCTATATATGAGTGAAAGAGGTATTTACTCGGTGTCCAAAGAAATGAAATCTTTTAATGAAATAATATCCACTATTTAGAGAAGAGGGTATTCCAGAGACTTTTTGATTAGGCATATCAGTATAATAAACAAACTATTTTATTAGTTTGTTTATATTATATTTTAATATAATATAATTAAATTATATTTTAATCCGATGTAATTAGATTTATGATCATATCTCATGCTAGACTCTCGAAAATTAGTAAAATATTCAAATTATTCTAGAATATTCTACAATCACATCCATCCACAAACAGTTTCTTCGAAAAGCCATTTACTATTTGTACAGACGTTCATACATTACTCAAAATATAGCATCCTTTCATACCAGCATCACAGAACATCCGTTTGAATAATGTTTCGAGGTTATACGACCATCCACCTCTATTAGACACTCATGAGAGGGTTTACAGTTGCCTGGAACTATCATTCCAGCATACATTGTATCTTGCTAGGATCTAACACTGAACGTCAGATAATTGAAATTGGAAAAGGTGAGGGAAGTATTTTGAAACAACAGCTTTTTAACCAATCACTGCTTCACGTCTTTTATGAAGGAATTTTAGCTTAGGCTAGGTTGCAGTAGCAGTCCCACAAGGGAACACACATAGGCCGAATATTGCATCTTTGTGATACCCCACTATGAGTATTATACATTGGGAGTCCTAAATGTTGCCTAACTCAAGTATATTGAGTACGAGTCATCGTACAGGGTCGGGACCAATGGCTTAACGTCTTATTCCAGGACCGATATACACAAATTTGTGAATAAATCAGAGCCAGAGTGGATATTTAACCCCGGATTCATGAGTCCAGAGAGGAGAACATTACCACTGGGCTATCCCGGCTCCTTCTGAAAGACTTCTATCCAATACTTAGCTGAAATTTGCATGATTAGATATTATTAGCTGTTATTATTTTAGCCCCTTTCCTGTAATTGAAAACCATCCAACCATATAGAAACCATTCCAACTGTCACTGCATTAGAACAAACTTGGCATCTCTTTCTTTTCCTGATGACAGTCAAAACCAAATATTTGAGACTATAAATTTAGAATTTTATTATTTCTGTACCTGTACTTATACTGAACTATTGGTGCCCGTTTTGGATAGTTTTCTCATCGTTTATGCAAAACCTTATGTTTTCGTTAAGTAAAGGAGCAGTTATGTTTTAGACAAGATTGATTTAAGCAACTGATAACATTATATTTTAATCAATACACCTTTCTCTGCAGGTAGTAAAGCTTTCTTATATTACGGTCTTCCATTTGAAAATATATCTCTAAATCGTTATGATATATCTTACATTACATAAGTAAGTCAATTCAAATAAACCTCCCTCCTAACAGGGATATATAGGAGGTTCTTTCTCATAGAATCGGATTATTCTTGTTCTGGAATTCGACCATGTTTTTGTGATTTGGGCTTGAACTTTTAATGACTACTGCACCTGTTTCAGGATAGGTGGATCTTCTGTATTAACACACAGTTCAAGACTAGTTTCGTGAGATCTTCTCAGGAGGTTTCATGGATGGTATCAGCAAGGAGCTAGAGACCTTGACCTCTGCCAGTAGGTAAGGAAATGCTTTGTGGGATATAAAAAATTGCTTAAAATCTCAGAAAACAAATGCAATGAACAATTGTTTAAGAAATATCAAAACTCTATAAATTAAGTTATTTTATCTTTAAATTAGCAACCCTGAAAAGAGTCTAGGAAAATAATTATAAGTATGATGAAATAACTGACGTCATATATTGCTGAAATAGGGGAAATAATGATTTTTTCGAATAATATACCATTAGAATTACAATAATAAAGATATAATGATAAATTAGTATAATTTAAATCTTTAAGGTCCAATTAAATTTTTGTAAGTAAAACGCGTGGTGCAGTTTCACCATCTCTGTCTAGAAGAAATTATTGATCCAAAAGTGTTTAACATACTTGTACCTGGTAAAAACTAAATATAAATACAAAGGATCATCGTACTCTCACAGTTAAAGGATATTTTCTCTGAAATAATTATTAACACTTTTTCTTACTATTGCGTTTCAGTATGAAATATAAGATGCCATTAAACTGAAAATTTGTTAAAGATCAATTCATTTCTTTTAATGATCAAACCACAATAAGAAATGGGAAAACAAGACTAAGATCTTTCAACCGTAACAAGCGGTCTTCGTCAGAGTCAAAAACCCAGCAGTTGCAGTTTTGACTCTGACGAAGACCGCTTGTTACGGTTGAAAAATCTTAGTCTTGTTTTCCCATTTCTTATTGTGGTTTGATCATTGATTGTTATTTTACGTGTTTAAGTGAAATCTTTTTAACATTTCTTTTAAATCAAATTTATATGTAAATTGGCCTCAATGAAACACCGACTACAATCATCTTTGTTGTCATGTTCAAACAAATGTCTTGTGGTTTAAGCTATTCTTTATTGCCGCTAATGATTTCCCTTATAGCTGAAGTCTAAATGTTAGCGTGCTTACCTGCAATCCTGAAGAGTAGAATTTACAATTATAGCCGTTATACTATATTTTTCAAGTGGTAGGTGGCAAATCTTCTATACACCATCCCTCTGAGAGGACATAAAGCATTTTGTACTCAGCTTGAAAGATCGCAGGCATTAGTTAAAAATCCTTTCTCCAATAAACTTGAGTAAGGTAAAATTTAGGACTCACGAGGTAGACTCAAACGACCATTGCAGCTCTCTAATAACTGAAACATGTTTCAAATAATGAATGAGTCTTAGATACCGCTCATAGAGCAGTAGTCACGTTAAAAGCCTTTAGCACTGTTACTGGAAACAACAAACCCTTCCTTATTGTCGATTAAATGTCCAAATTCATTGCTGATAAGAAATAATATTTTAAAGTGTGTTGTGATCGTTCCTAATTGGTCTATCTCTTTGTCTTCTTCGAACACCAAGTCAGTTTGTTTATAATCGTATTTTCAATTGTTTTATGTTTAGATACGCGTAATGCCTCTGTTATTGTCTGTCTCAGTCCTTTATGTAGTAAGCTCATCGAGTTTTTTATACTGTCAGTTTCACGTCCATCTATCATTATGTGATTGACAAAATTGGAATGATGTTTATTACATTTAAAAGCAGGCATGGGCAACCTGCGATCCGCGGGCTAGTTGGTTAGTTACTCAGCTCACCATGCTTGCACTAGTTAAACTTCATTACAGCGATTCATTACAACAATGGATGGGGGCCAGGTTAGCTCAGTGGTTACGTGCTCACCTCTGAACTGATAGGACCGGGGTTCAATCCTTACCTGGCCCTCGATTTATTCACGCAGGAGGTGAATAAATCTGAGCACGTCGTCCCTCGGAGAAGGACGTTAAACCGTCGGTCCCGAGCCTGTCCGATGTCAGGTACTCGTTAAAGATCCCTACTCTAAATACATTTGAGTTAGGTAAAATTTAGGACTCCCACTGCAGAATCAATCTTCATTGTGTGGTATCACAAAGGGCCAATGCTTGGCCTACGTGTTCCCTTGTGGGACTGCCACTGCAACCTAATCAACTTACAACAATGGATGCAAAAAAGAAGGATAAAGAAAAATAAATTAACATTCAAGTTTAAGTTATATTTATTTAATTAGTATACTTATTGACATAAAACTAGGAGCCCACTTTGGGGGCCAGATTAGCATAGTGGCAACGTGCTCACCCCTGGACAGTAGATCCAGGTTTCAATACCTACTCAGACCCTCGATTTATCCATTTAAGAAGTGAATAAATCTGAGCAGGTCGTCCCTCGGAGAAGGCCTTAAGCTCTCGGTTCCGATATCAGGTACTCGTTAAAGATCCCTACGCTAAACCCACACTTTCCGCCCCCTAGAACAATAGTAAAAGGTGAAAGTCTGATAAGCCTGGGTGTTGGAATACAAAAGCTCACCTTGACTTGACAGGAGTAAACAAAAAATAATAATAAATAATTTCAACGGTTAAAAATACAGGTGTCTTATCATTTCTACAGGTGTCAATTATCTACATTAGATTTCAAATGAATTGGAATTCACTATAATTAAACAATAAAAATAAATCAAAGGATAATTGATGCTAACAGAGGATAGTATGAATTTATCCAAACATCTGAATAAGAGACGAGTAATTTTCAATTTTTCATTCCTTAATTTGTCTAATGGAATGAGCTACACATGATTAAAATATACACAATATAATATCTAAAAATAAATAATAAATTATACTGTTTGGCAAAAATACCTGCACCACTATCAGGTAAATGAAAGAGTATACAAATGGCAATGTCAATTTCAGTCAATTAGCACGGTTTTTTTTTTAAATATATGAGCTCTTTGATAGCTTTACAAAAAATTCTAGAGAATAAAATTTTAATCGACTGAGTTTCAGATTTTTTCTAACTAACCTATTTGTTTTTAAAACAGTTTAATTTAAATCTTTTATTACCAAAATGAAATTATTTATATCAATTTGGTTCATTAGTAGCTTTCACATATTGAGTACTGGCTGTTTAAGTACCTATTGGAAAAAAGTTCTGAAACGAAACGAAATAAATTAGCACTTGTTTAAATCCAAATGAAGTTTAATGTGAAATAAATGACCATTTTGTACCGAAACTTGACCATAAAAGTTTTTAACAATTTTGGAACCTTCCTCTTTAAATTGGATGCCCATTTGGGTAATTCTTTAGTGTGAATGAACACACAGACAGCCACCTGTATTTCATAGTATAGAAGGTAATTCTAAAAAAAGATTTTTTAGTTAGTGTTTTTTCTACGAGACCTGATCTACACAAAATGCTTTTCAAACATAAGAATATGCAGCCTGTCTGAATAAATGCTTTCAAGTAGGTACCTTGTAACTGTGAAACAGTTTATGGTTGTAGTTCTTTGTTGGTTCGGTGGTAGAGGGTACCCATAATTAAGTAATTAAGATTTTTGAATTTTTATGGCGAATGTGATGCAGATAAGATAAATGTCCATTGTTTTTAGGTTCTAGCACTGAGTACCATATGTCTTAAAATAAAGACGAAACGTTGGAAAAAATGTGATTTCAAATAATTAACCCTGACCAAATTTCGAAAAGAAGAAAAGTATATATATAATCAAACCACAATAAGAAATGAGAAATGGAAATAGTTTAATCATTGGTGAATGATTAATAATGAACAATCATTATAGTGAAATTGATTGTTATTTCGCGTGTTTATTGTGAAATCTTGATTTATATATATATTATATAAAAGTGAGAAACTTCTGCGAAACCTAATCAATACATTTAGAAACACGAGAGATTTCATAGCGGAGAATTATTAAGCTTATAAAAGCAGATCCACTTATGATGTTTACCATAAGATATGATTCTGGGTGGGTGAAATTTCAATATATTGTTTAGAAAAACTTTAATGCTGGGATCATATAATAATCATAATGGAATGGAGGAAACTTAATAGAACTCTCTAGTTCTTGGAGGGTAGGTTGGAAAGAAGGAAAGATAAATAGAGATAAACGTGATGGAGTAGGATAATATAGTAGCTAGGCTTATGAACAATAAATTGTTTTTTCTTGGATGATTGTGAAGGATACGATGGAGATACGCTGCCGATGACTAATTGGTCTTTGTTAATAGGGCAGCCTAATGCAGGTGACACCGTCCGAAGAGAACACACTCTGCAGGTAATTGGAGAGCGCTACCAGCGATGTTATCTGAGGACAGACCGATGTCTTCCGATAGCCGGCTTGCAGTTAGACAACCCACCTGTCTACAATTACCATCACCGTCCTTTGACAATAAAACCGCCTTCTGATGGAGCCATCAAACAATTGGCTTCCACCCTTAACGACACACTTTTTAAAAAGTCTTTTACATAATGTTAAAAGCTTGTAAAATGTGTGATAAGTAGATCCTATATTATAGTCTCCAAGTAAAAAAAGAAGATGGGCGTCAAAAAAAGATTATATAAAAAGACGGTCTTAATTGGGAAGTTAGATTTTACGTTAAGTGCCTTTTACCATTCTCTTATTTCAAAGTGTTTGCTATTCAACTCCCCAGATCATTCAGGTTTTCAAACATTTTATTTATTTCTTCATTACTATTATTAAAGTTTGAAGTATAATACCATTATCCTTTATTAATAGAAAAGAGAGCCGCTTTACCTCGTTTATGACGGTTACTAATAATGATAGTCTATTTAATAAACCTTATAATATTGTTCTAACATTTTACAATGTTCACTAACTTAATGACGATGCCCCTTAATAATGCTATACTCTGTGGTAATAGCTCCTAATTTATTTAACACTATTTTTAATGGTCTTAGAGCCAATATAATGGTTTGGTTTTATTCAAAAGAATCTCTTGAACATTTCTTTGGTATTAAAAAGAACATTCTTTTACAATGGCAGTGGGAATTGTTTATGGGTTATAACTAATACGGTGGACCAAACCAACTTAGCAAAGCTATATATATATATATCATATACAACTATGTACTCAATACTACTGCACTACTGTATACTCAACTATGAGTTGACTGTCGTCTTATTATGTCATGTCTTTGTCTTCTGACAAGACCATTAACAGGATTGATATATGTTGAAATTGAGTCATAACGTTTTGTTTTATTGATGTTTCTTTATACATATATGGTTCAACTGGAGTACAGATATACGGATAAGTAAATATTGACACTTACAATTTTGAATTTTTGATTCCTACAGTAATCGGAAGAAGAAGTGAAATCATGAACACCGATGCAGAGTGGTAGACTGTTAGACATTCCTTATTTGTATCAGAGTACTCATGCTAAACTATTGGTATCTGGTATGGTTCGTTTTCACATTGTTCAAAATATGAGATGAGAAAACTCATTTTTCTATAAAATAGAACTCAAAACTGGGAATGACAAAAAGAAGACACAGGTTTCTCTATTATTTTAGCTTGACGCTGACTTCAGATGAAAAGAAGAAGAAACATAAGTTGTGAATGGGTTGGTAGACTGTTAGAGAGTGACACTGAATGTCTTCTATATGAACAAAAATAAAAATAATATGTCTAATTAAACAGAAGAAGACATAGGTTGAGTGATACAACTCACTTCTATATTTTGAGTCTCGTTAGCATCATATTCTTCTCATAAAAGATTTCACAAAAACTCATTACTTCATTTCCACTGCTTCACCATCAGGTAGAAAGGTGTGAGTCGATTCGGCGACAAGTCAGTGAAGTGAAAAAAAACAAAAAATATATACAATTTTTTTTTATTTTTTTAAAAAATTTCTTATATTTTCTTCCGTTTTATTCTTCTTTATATTTCTTTTAATCCGACTCCTTAGTTTTTCCTTTATTTTCTCCTTCGCAGCAGTACCACTTTAGCGCTCTGCCAGAGTTAGCCCTCTACCCTCTTCATTTAGCTGTTGGTCCCTCCGTCAATCCATTTCGTATCCTGAGGACGACCACCATAATGGTTGAAATATTGAAAAGTGAGTCCTTTGTTACGTTTCTTTCTTTGTATCACAGTTTGTTTTAAGTTTATAGGTATATATAACAATATTTCACAATAAACACGTGAAACAACCATCAATGTTCAAACCACAATAAATGACGAATAAATGACGAAGAGCAATTGTTTTAGTTAAAAGATTTTAATCCTATTTACAAATTTCTTGGTGTTTTAGATTTTGATTTGTACTTCATATATTTGTGAAATCTTGTTTTATATATATTGAAAGAAAATACTGCCACAGGCTAGAACATGTCTTTAATTGAAATCAAAATCAACGTCTAACCACAGTAAGAAAATCAGAAAAATGACTAAGATATTTCAAAACAAGTGTTTTTCGTCTGTGTCTCACTGATGCTCACGGTATCAATCGAGGTTTGGTGGACCAAACTTCTTTATACATATATATATATATATATATATATATATATATATATATATATATAAGAGAGAGAGAGAGAGAGAGAGAGAGAGAGAGAGAGAGAGTGAGAGAGAGAGAGAAAAGGGAGAAATACGAAAGAGAGAGGGGCACGATTATTTGAACTGGATTGCTGTATTTATAATTCCATTTGTCAGTAACTCATGTTAATTTAATACTCCACTTTTTTTAAAACATCAGCTTAAAAAAATTGATATACATTTCTATCATATATATATATATATATATATATATATATATATATAAATAGTTAATATAATCTAATTTCTTAGTTCTAATAAGTCTTTTGGTATTATATTATCATGAAATGTTTACAAGATCAATTTAATTTTGCAAAAAAAAGTAAAACTTTTATTAAAATTTTCTAAGAGCTAATAAGAATTTTCTTTCATTCTGTTTAATTTTACAGGAATGTTAGTTCTAGGAGAAAATTAGAGAGAACGTTTAATTAAATTCCCACAACTGGAAACCAACAGAATATACTTGTTGTGTAATTTGTATTAATTTATTTTATTGCTTGATAAAAATCTCAAAATTCACGAACACTGATCTGTGTTCGTGTGTTTATAGGCGAAGTCAACACTGTTTGGCGAAAGCCCTACAATTACTTGAAGTAGTTGAAACAAGAGCAGCCCGAGGGCACGGTGTATTCAGCCTTCCCTGAGCCGTCCTCAACGGCGGAGCACCCAGCCAACACGCTTTCTGCACTAATTAAACTGCTAACCATCTCGTTACGTTTCACCGACTAAATTGTTGTGCTCTGTATCTTTCAACAGCTTCAACAAATGTTATCATTTCATTTCATATTTCCTTTCTTTAATTGACAATAATTAATAAAACTTCCTCTTTATATATCTCGGAATTAATTAATTTTTTTAAAGCTAACTTTAAAATTAATTTGCAAAGTATTTTGAATATTTTGAAGGTTTAATTTAAAAAAAAATTGATGAATTTCAAATTATAGTTTATTATGGGATATTTCTATTTTAAATACCAATTTTATCTTTTCAGTTCACGCTGTGCGAGATATTTATCTCTGTTTATTCAAATTATAAAACCATTCAGACACCGCAGATCATTGCTAAAGAAACTTATTGTTAGCTTATAGTATTGAAAAATTTGCACTTCTGAATTTTTCCTCAAGTGGAAAAAAGTTATCCGGTTACTTTTCAAATATAAAGATATATTAAAAACTTACCGATTTAATTTAAATGATAATTATTTATTATTTTTTATTTATTTATTATTTTTCAATCGTTCTTTCTTGGTAAAACTGTCAACTGTCTATAATATCGTTGTAAAATGCGTCATTCATGATGTTTTTTTTTAAAGCTGTTTCCATTTCAATTAGTGCAAGACTGTTTAATCTTTATTGAACCTGCAAATTTAATGTATAATTGTGAATTATACTATAAATAGTTCTTTTATAGTATCGTTCAAAAATCTATTCACCTATATTGCCTTTCTCCGTAATATTGTGCAATAAGCTGTAGAAATAAGGTAAACAAGGTATAGTTTGCTTTTGCAAACTATTATATCTCTGTTCTTGGAGATAAAAATGTATTTTCACTGTTTATTTTAATTGTGATGGTTGTTTTGACATTATTTGGTGATTTATCGATGAAAGAAAACAGAAATCGGTTAAATTTGATGCCTCTGTAAAGACATGGAATCTCTTTTCTGGTAGAAGCAGTCAGTTAGATTGCTTCCCTTTTGCTATGGGACTACTGCATCAAACTTACCAATTTACCATCCACCAATGCAAAACTCACCAATGAAACCAATTTAGATGTATTAATATTACATATTCTTTATCATCCCAGACTGCCAAAAAAAATGATGTTTTTGCTTTTTATCAATGCAATATGTTGAATAATTTCTTCCAGATGGATGCAATAACCCTGTTGCTTCCCCTGCGCGGTTGCTTCCCCGCCAGTCCACTGGTTGACGCGTCAGAGCATATTAAGGAAATAAAAGCAGGAAGCATTAAATTTCACATAATCTACATTGATTGACAGGTTCCCGAAAATTGGAGTTTGTCAGTGTGTTTCTTTACTCTATGTGTTATTCTTCTTCGTATATATATATATACATATTTCACTCAAAATTCGAAAAAAAACAATCTAAACTGGACGCAAATCAGCTCAAAAACGAAGAAAAGCAACACGCAGAGAAAGAGACACACTTAGAAACTCAAATTTTCGGATGATCCGTCTTCAGGAGAAAATAGAATGGGTGACTAAGCACGCCGAAAACACAAAGGCAGGAAACCTGCCGTTTCCGGGTTTCCTGCCTTTGTGTTTTCGGCGTGCTTAGTCACCCATTCTATTTTCTCCTGAAGACGGATCATCCGAAAATTTGAGTTTCTAAGTGTGTCTCTTTCTCAGCGTGTTGCTTTTCTTCGTTTTTGAGCTGATATGTATATATATATATATATACGAGTTCGAGATTAACAAAGAGAAACACACAAAGTAGGGAAACACACTTACAGACTCAAATTTTCGGGTAATCCGTCTTCAGGAGAAAAGAGAATGGGAGACCAAGCACGTTGTAGGCGCAACGGCAAGTAACCAACCCGGCAACCGCCAGTGCTGTCAACCGTACCCGGTCTTAAAGTATAAAATTAGGAGAAGATATAAACAGAAGCTCAGATAAGCAGTACTGGTTGGGTAAAACTATAAGTAGGTGAAAAATTATAAACAATATAAGATAAAAACAAACTATAAGAAACAAAAATAATGATAGAGAAAAGAAGAAAAAATAAATAAATAAATAAAAATAAATACACTACAAAAAACTTGCATTGGTTGTTTTAGTAAATAAAAGATAGAGACTGAATAAAAGGGTAAGTATGGGAAACTAGTTAGGAATAAGAATTTAGAAAAATAAAATAGGATAAAACAAACTAGTAGTAAGTGAAGAAGACAAAATAGATATACACAAAATATACGAAAGAGGAAAAAAGAAATAAGTACTAGAGAATAAAGAATACTGGAAAAAAAGTACAAAAAAAAAAAAAATGTACAAAAAATTATCTTTTAAGGTTAAGTCCAGGTGCACTGCGCGCCCCGAGCAACCAGATGTGAGCCTCCTCAGAGGCTCTAAGGGTCACGGTATTATCACCAGGGGGAATCTGACGCAGAATCTGCACACTGAAGCAGTCGTTAAAAGACAGACCGTGGGATTTGGCGTGTATGGCGACAGGTAAATTGGAGTTGTTGTTAACGGATGCTCTATGACCGTTCATACGGAGGCTGAGCTTGTTAGAGGACAGTCCTACGTAGAACGCATCACAACGAGTACAGTCCAATTTGTAAACACAATTTTTGGATGTACATGAGCAGTCCTTAGCAACAGGGAAGGACTGGTTATGGGAAGATGGAGTGAAGTGTGAAAGGGGGTTGAGAAGCGGACAGGTCAGGCACCCCCGCCTTTCGCAACTCTTAGCGCCCACAGACGGGTGGTTGACGCGCCTGGGCGTCAAGTCTCTGTGGGAAAAGAGGTTGCCAAGGTTGGGGGAACGTCTATATGAGAGGCGGGGTTGGCTGGGGAAAATAGTCGACGTGGAAGGAGAAGAGGATAGGATGGGGAACAGATCTTTGATAATGCGTTTGAGTTTGTGTATACCGGGGAAGAAGGTAGTAACAAGGAGGGGAGACTCATTCACCGGGGAAGTGGAGACGGAAGGAGGGTTGACGGATAAATTTGCAGGTATCAGTCTTCTTTCCAGTAACGATGGCGGATAACCACGCTCCAGGAACTTGGTTCTGAGGGAGTTGAGGTGCAGGTTCTTCTGCTGGAGTCGGTTGCAAATACGATCAGATCCTTATCCATCCGAATCCACCGTATTTGCAACCGACTCCAGCAGAAGAACCTGCACCTCAACTCCCTCAGAACCAAGTTCTTGGAGCGTGGTTATCCGCCATCGTTACTGGAAAGAAGACTGATCCCTGCGAATTTATCCGTCAACCCTCCTTCCGTCTCCACTTCCCCGGTGAATGAGTCTCCCCTCCTTGTTACTACCTTCTTCCCCGGTATACACAAACTCAAACGCATTATCAAAGATCTGTTCCCCATCCTATCCTCTTCTCCTTCCACGTCGACTATTTTCCCCAGCCAACCCCGCCTCTCATATAGACGTTCCCCCAACCTTGGCAACCTCTTTTCCCACAGAGACTTGACGTCCAGGCGCGTCAACCACCCGTCTGTGGGCGCTAAGAGTTGCGAAAGGCGGGGGTGCCTGACCTGTCCGCTTCTCAACCCCCTTTCACACTTCACTCCATCTTCCCATAACCAGTCCTTCCCTGTTGCTAAGGACTGCTCATGTACATCCAAAAATTGTGTTTACAAATTGGACTGTACTCGTTGTGATGCGTTCTACGTAGGACTGTCCTCTAACAAGCTCAGCCTCCGTATGAACGGTCATAGAGCATCCGTTAACAACAACTCCAATTTACCTGTCGCCATACACGCCAAATCCCACGGTCTGTCTTTTAACGACTGCTTCAGTGTGCAGATTCTGCGTCAGATTCCCCCTGGTGATAATACCGTGACCCTTAGAGCCTCTGAGGAGGCTCACATCTGGTTGCTCGGGGCGCGCAGTGCACCTGGACTTAACCTTAAAAGATAATTTTTTGTACATTTTTTTTTTTTTGTACTTTTTTTCCAGTATTCTTTATTCTCTAGTACTTATTTCTTTTTTCCTCTTTCGTATATTTTGTGTATATCTATTTTGTCTTCTTCACTTACTACTAGTTTGTTTTATCCTATTTTATTTTTCTAAATTCTTATTCCTAACTAGTTTCCCATACTTACCCTTTTATTCAGTCTCTATCTTTTATTTACTAAAACAACCAATGCAAGTTTTTTGTAGTGTATTTATTTTTATTTATTTATTTATTTTTTCTTCTTTTCTCTATCATTATTTTTGTTTCTTATAGTTTGTTTTTATCTTATATTGTTTATAATTTTTCACCTACTTATAGTTTTACCCAACCAGTACTGCTTATCTGAGCTTCTGTTTATATCTTCTCCTAATTTTATACTTTAAGACCGGGTACGGTTGACAGCACTGGCGGTTGCCGGGTTGGTTACTTGCCGTTGCGCCTACAACGTGCTTGGTCTCCCATTCTCTTTTCTCCTGAAGACGGATTACCCGAAAATTTGAGTCTGTAAGTGTGTTTCCCTACTTTGTGTGTTGCTCTTTGTTAATCTCGAACTCGTATTGTGTCCAGTTTGGATCGTATTTCGTTTTATCAGTGAATATATATATATATATATATATATATATATATATATATATGTTGCACGGTAAATCACAAACACAGAACTAAGGAACAAACACATTTACTGTCACTAATTTTCGGTTAAACCGTCATCAGGAGAGTTGAGATAGGGACACCAAGCGCACTTGTGTGTTTGTTCCTCAGTTCTGTGTATATAGTTATTCTGTGTATACATGTATACATATATACATATATTTATATTTAATTATTATATTTACATTATACTTAAAATTTCAGCAGATTGGGGCATCATCAACAGAGCGGTAGAAAATTTAAAACAGGTTTCCTGTTTTAATAATGGCTATAGTAACAGTGAATTCGATAAAACTCTTAAAAACTATAGCAATCAGAAAAATGAGTCAAATGGGGGAGATGAATTAATTAATCAAACTACCTACAAGATATACTACGATAACCAGTTTTCAAACAACTATAAAACAGATGAAAGAATACTTAAATCAATATTAAAGAATAATATCACGTGCAAAAAACAAGAAGACAGGATCCAACTTATTATTTTTTACAAAAACAAATGAGAATAAAGCATGAGAAGAAACAGCCATTGAAACAAACGAACTTAGTATATGAGTTTCAATGTCCATTAGGAAACTGTGAATTCCTAAATTACTCGTATATAGGATCAACGATTACCACCCTTTCCGGGAGGCTGACAATGCATCTGTTCTCAGGAGCTCCTAAAGAATACCTACAAAATATACACAAAACAAAAATGGCAAGGGAAACCATGGTTAACAACACTAAAATAATAGCAACGGAAAAGGACGCAAAAAGACTCAGAATACTAGAGGCACTGTATATACTTGAAAATGACCCAAGTATGAACGAGCAAAAAGATAACTTTAACTACCAGTTGCGCTTGTTTGGAAACCTAAGGCAAGTGAAAAGATTGACGCTAACACTGACAACCCCAAACCTGGCCGTGTAACCTTATGTTAACCTGTCTGTCGTGTTCATAGGCTGTTTATTTATTGTTTATTATTGCAATGTGATTTTAGGTATTTAGATTAATTTTGTTATGTATAGTTTTAATTTCTTTGTTTTGCTGAAAATAGTGGATGTAACACCGAAACATGTCCAATAAGAATTCAAACAAATATGGTGATTTAATTTTTAAGTTGAACCCAGAAATGAGGAAAAGATTTAGAAATTTGAAAAGATATTCGACGAAGTTAAATCAAGTGAAATCAAACATAAAGTTTTTAAATGCACATATATATATATATATATATACTGACAACCCGGTTATATTGTGAAGTCACTATGGTAACCTCAGGATGTACGAATAAAAAAACCAGGACTAGTTGTTTTTGCCAGGAACCATGTCTTCCATATAAATCTAACGCCATTAATACTTTTCCGCTGCGATAAACAAAACAAAAAAATGAATGGCACAATAAATTGTATGAAGTTAAGCCTTCAATTCATTATAACGTCTCTAACCAATCTACTCCACGCACCTCCCTCTCTAGGACATTAAAAATGATGCACTGTTTATACTTCCCTAAGGGGTTCATTAAACGAAATGTGTAATTTGCCATTACAACTCAGTTTTTTATCCTTTAATAGTCATAAATTATTGACTTTATAAAACATTAACCGTGACAAAATTAATTTACAATTTCAAGGAGAAACTAATTGCTAAATGGAACTTGATAGTTAAAATAATTATTCCTTACATCTAATAATTAATGGGCCGAATGTTTATCTCGATTTTTTCACTCTATCTGGTACCCGAAAGCAAATTAGAAGAATAGAATAGTAGATGGAATCAGTTAATTTTAGAATTTGTTAAGATAAAAAGAAAAATAAATGCTAATAAAAACCCAAGCATTAACACTTTTGCAGATCAGAGTAATTACAAAGAAGGAGATGTTCTGGCTGAATCGTAAAAAATTTCTTTGTGTGCAGTTAAGTTAAAGCCAATTTTATCCTGTTGGAAGAAATTCATGTTGAGTAAATTTCCTATGCCTATTATAATATATTAGGTTATGTTGCGGGGCAGTTTCACAAGAGAACACACATAGATTGAATATTGGCCCTTTGTGATACCACAGAATAAAGATTGATTCTACATTGGGAGTTCTAATTTTTGCCTAACTCAAGAGTGTTTAGAGTAGAGGTCTTTACCCCTACCCTTTACCCCTGTACCTGACATCGTACAGGCTCTATACCGCTTGCTTAACGTGTTGTTATTATTATACGTGCTCATTATTCATTTTCTGCATGATTAAATCGAGAGTAGAACAGGTATTGAACCCCGGGCCTACTAGTCCAGAGACGAGCACGTTACAACTTGGCTGACCTGGCCCCCCCGTCTATTGCAATAAGTGTTATGATTTTGGCCTGAAATGGAGATAAACAGAATTTAACTACCCAATCCCATTACATACACATATTTGAGCATATGAAAATAATTAAAAATAAGTACAGTATTTTCGCTTTCTCCAGGTTTGCTATATTCCAAATTTTTTCAAAGAGTTCTAAAGAATACTGTATTAATGTACACTGAATTTTCCAGATGTTCTAACTTAATTAAATAAATCTAAAAACATTCTATCTGTGCCACATTTAAACGAAATCTCTAGAAAATAAAAATACTGTAGAATATATGCAATCGACATAAGATAACTCTAGAAGTAAATATAACTCATTGTATTGTTTGGTAATAATCATTAAAATATAGTTCTAGTATCTACTCGTATATTGAAATATGCTTATATTTCATACATTATTTATTGACTTTTTATAAACATCATCACTTCCTTTACGCGTTTTCTTCTCCTCCTCTCTCCCTCAAATTGGAATTCCTATATTTTGTTTTTCTTGTACACACAAAGTCTGCACCAAACCAGGGCAGTTTTTAAAACTTTTATCTCTGAATGACAACTTCTAACAGTCGCTCTACACATATTAAATATCAACAGATTTTCTGAGAAGAACTTAAGACGTACCAGGATATCAAAATTTTTACTCCACTACAATACTTTCATTACTCTATTTTTCATATAGAAAATAAATAATATTAAAAATTAAAATATTACCGTACGATTCTGTTATATGCTTACGATGGTTTTGTATTATTCTGTGTAAAAATTTGTTTAAAACAAAATGCTATAATAAATGTGAAATAATATTCCATAAAGCTTGTCATTCATAGCTGTTTCCTCGCATGATTTATCAATTTTAGCCTGCAAATGAATAGCTTTTGAGTAAGCACTTTGGAAATCTAAGATTTTTTCGCAATGGGTATGATAATTGATTGATAATCTAAAAGTTGTACTATCTAATCAGTTCACACATGATGGTATGAATACAGATCAGAGATTCATTGTACTCTTCCATATTCTTTGTAGTGCTGATTGATATTCAGTTTCACCAATATGAATATAAGTCCAGTCATTGAATATTAAGTAGTTTTTGCTAGTAAAAAAGCATTATGTTTTACATATCTTCAAATGAAACAAAACCAAAATCAAAAAGTTTTTATAGCTACTTTAGAAGATATCAATATCAAGGTAATATGACTTTTGTCCCCTCAAATCTTAAAGAAATCAATCAAACTTTTTCTAATAGTCCCGTTAGAAACGGTTTTGTTTGTCAAACAAGTTGACCTTCAAGATAAACATGTTAAACGTCGTACTGATAATAAAACAAGTTGGCAATATTAACATATTTATGAGATCTTTGCGTTTTTACTATGCTCGAATTAATATGACTTCTTTAAAAAAAAAAAGAATGAATTTAATGAAGCTCAATTTTTTTAAGAATCAAGAGAACTAACATTGGTTTTTTTAGTGATAACGGAATATATTTCACATGGCTTTTTCCTTTCGAAATCAGACATGTATATGAATAGTTAATTAAATTAATCCTTTTAAAAATTAAGATTCTAGTAAAAGTTGAATAAACATTACATGATGAAGTCGCTTGCCTTAGCTTCATTAATGCATCCCTTGACTTATTTTTCCTCATTAATCACCCCTCCTGACAAATGACCGGAAGCCTTCTTTCGATACAGTTCTCCACCTGCTTCTGTGGGAGTTTATTAGCGATTTGGGTATAACTGAACAAATTCCTTCAAGTGCTTACTGTAATCATTTCTGTTTTGACTTCTTATGAATAATGCATTAGAGTTAAGCGCTACTTATAAATGAAATGTTAAGTTGCTGAGTATGTGAAGGTCTCATCAGTAATGACTTGCTGAAGATATTTAGCTTAATCTTTTTCTACCTTTATAAGAAAAGAGTAACATAACATTAGCATTAATTTTGTTCTTAATATCTTAGAACTTTCTCTGATCTTCTAAAGTCATATGCACCGCTAAATTATCATGGGAGCAACCATTTTCTTCAAGTACGAGACATATTCCAGATTGAATCTAAACTGGCAGCTCTAAATGTTGCCTTACTCAAGTTTATAATGATAGAGATCTTAAACAAGTACTTGCAATAGTTCAGAACAACTTGTTAATTCCAGTTCCTAGGGATAGGGTGATTATCATCCATCTCATACATGAACAGTCTAACCTTGCTGGATTCGAACGCCCAACGGTGGGTACTATCGACAATCACGATTAACCCTAGAACAGGCATAAGCAATCTTCTTCTCACAAGCCAAGTAGAAATTTAAATATTTTTTACAAAACTCCACATAAAAAATGTTTAAAATTGCGAATACATTTCAATAAACATAATAAACTTATATAAATAAGATTCAGCATTTATATAAATAATATGAATACTATATAATAAACACAAGTTATCTTTTTATTAACAAAACGAACAAAATAATAACTCTATAATAAATAACATTATTATGTGACATTACATAAATGCTGAAAAACTGAAATGAAACTTAATCAATATGATGAAAAAAAACTTAAACAAATTGTAATGGAAATTTTTGTACCGGTAGATCCAAAGCCAATACCCACTCTGATGATTTATTCGCGCGGTAGGTGAATAAATCTCGGAACGTCGTCCCTCGAAGAGAACGTTAAGCCGTCCCAAGCTTGCAGAATATCAGGATTCGTTAAAAAATCCCTACTCTAAATACATTTGAGTTAGGCAAAATTTAAGACTCCAAATGTTGTAGAATCACGATGGGCCGATATATTCGGTTCGTGTTTGTTCCTTGTAGGACTGCCATTACAACCTAATTTAACCCAATGTACAAATTACAATATTTCTGTTACAAGCCAGTACAAACTTTGGCCTTTGTAAAATTTCTATACTGAACTGTAGTTTGGGATTGGAATTAACCAAAAAATTGTTGGATGTCAAGAAACATTTTGATTCAATTTGCAATATAAGATGCGAAAACTCAAATTTCGCCAACAACTGATATTTCCCTGCAATAATTGAATACATATACAAAATAAATATAGTGATGCCACATACTGACCTCTCACAGCCAAACTACTAAGATTATCGTAGTTTGGAACGCACAGGTCACTACAGAAGGATTAATCATAATTACTTTTTTGAAAAAAATTTCAGATTTTTGATAAATTATGTTTCTATATTTTGCTGCCCTGAATCCCCCCACCAACTTTGACACATGTAACCGAAGACAGTCCACCATCCTTTCTACGGCACTTTTTAAATCCTATAATTTAGCAAATAAAATTATTTTTCTCTAAAAATATAAATAACAATATTTATTACACTCATTAAAAATCACTAAATATAATGAATGAAATCATTGATCTCATCTGATTAATTATCAATAATAATACTAATATTTAGGTATTTAATTATATAGTCAATTAGTTTTGGCCATAATTTTTGATGGATTGAAAAAGCTTATTAAATTAGGAGCAATATTATAGGTTATTTCATTTGATTTTAAGTGAGGATCAGCACTTGTGATCTTTTACATGAGAAATCTATGGTCTTTTGCAGAATTTAAATATTAAACCTTTTGTATTATCGTAAAGCTACTATACTAGTCGAGGACATCTGACTGTCTAATCCACTGTAAATGAAATCACATCGACAATAGCCGGATGCTAAAGCTCAGTCGCCTGTAGGATAAAATTTCTTGATTATCACCCACCTAAGTATTGATAATACACTTAAACTACTAGGACTTTTCAATTTAGATTCATAATAATCTCATTAAAGACAATTCCCAACAAACCTAGCCAGAGATAAGCATCTTTCTATGTAAAGCCTCGCACATCTAAAAGACCTCCGGAAATTCATTACAAAACCAGGCCTCGCCAGTCTATAATTATATTCCACTCAAGAAAAAAGCTGATTCCGTTAGGACGGTGAAAATTATCTGATTAAATCATCGTAATTAAAATGATTATGAAGTTCGTACTACTGTTCTCCATTATGTTACTATATTTAAAACCACTTTAATTCAATGTTATTCCATTTTGAATGTGGGGATTTCTGACTCCATGGAACAGCATTGTTTTTTAATAAAATATTTTGATATCAAGGCCGAATATCACTTCTTTTTTTCATGATTTACTTATTGTTAATAATTTATTCCATGAGACATCTGGAGTAGTCTACATTCGGTTTTATTGCATATATATATATATAAATTATCACAAGTAATAAAAATTAATTTATTTTCTTTTGGCTACCGAATTTCAACAGTTATGATAAAAGTGCAATTAGAATGGCATACATTTGCATAATGACCAACGTACAACGAATCTTTCAGCACAATAATGTGTACTTTTTAATTAGGAGTTTAAAGGCATGTATTTACTCCTGCCGAATTAACTCTTCTCCTGTGAGCGTGACGTCAGAAAGTATGATGTCTGAACTCTCCTATATATAGTATATTTATAATGTTCTCCTGAAGCTTCCACTAGAGTCAAGGTCGCCTTGATATTGAGTAAGATCATTTTTTATAGCATCCTCGTTTGCTGCCGGACAAAGCTCTAAAATTGGTAAAACGGCTCTTTACGGAATGTCGTCTTTTACATAGTTTACTAATGGATCCTTTTGACGGCCTTAGTAATCCGATCCAAGGTCATGAGTACTTTCAGACATCACGATATAGCTTCGTATTATTACACAAATCCTTCTCTTACATC
Organism: Hermatobates lingyangjiaoensis; assembly: GCA_026182355.1. Classification (NCBI taxonomy): domain Eukaryota; kingdom Metazoa; phylum Arthropoda; class Insecta; order Hemiptera; family Hermatobatidae; genus Hermatobates; species Hermatobates lingyangjiaoensis. Next base: position 2,685,405 of record JAPFBL010000024.1, read on the forward strand.
CTGTATTGTTATTGCAGATATTCAACCGACTTCGTACGTAGAGCATCTTCAAGTAGGACTGCCCTACCTAAATACAGTAAGTACGAATTCGGACGACAGCAGCAACGACTCACGAGGTACGATAGATTTCAATAATAATTTGTATAATAACCTCTGTGGTACTCACAAAATGCATGTCATCACGATATAGGGTAGGAAACCATTCCACTTCAAATATTCACAATGTAACTTACTACCAGGGTTTAAATCTAAGCTGATTTAAACGTATATCATTGTATATTCCGACTGCCATCGGAGTGTACATGATGTTTACTTTACTTCACCAGTCAAGATTTCATCTGGAGTGGCAGGGATCTCTTCCCTTTAAAATAATCGTTGTTAATCCCAAATAATTGATTACATGCAACAGAAATATTGTTTTCCTATTTTTAGGAACGATAATAAAAATCATTCATTATTTATTTAATATCATAAAGTTAAAGCTTGTGTCTGTTGGTTTGTTATCGAAACCTCCTAGAGATTTAAATATATACTCCATTACCATAATATTTTTAAATGAACCAGATTACTTTGAGATGTATGTTTTATTTATGTACTTTACATATGATGAAATCATACGCACAATTTAGAAATAATATTCACTTATTTTGGCACTATTTCGATCACTTTACTGAACAATACTTATTGTGTAAAACATCATAATAAACGAAAGACATATCCTTAACATATTGACGAGCTCTACATTAAGGACTTTTTGATCTTTTCTAGATCTAAATAAGAGAAATTTATAAGTGATAAAACATATAAAAAATTGATTGAAATATATTCATTTAAAATATTTTAAAGATGTACGATTTCATAGAATATCTGAAAATACAATGGATTATAAATGTAATTTTCTACAACTTTTATTTGAAATACTTTTCTTTAATAACCTAATAAACTGAAAAGTGTAAAACTGGTTTTGCCATTTGGTTTGCATTTTGATATTCACTGTCAGGGATGCTAGCATTCTTCCCAAACAGTTATATGTCCATTTTTGTTCTGATTTCAAATAAAAGTTGTAGGAAAAGAAATATAATCCATCATGTTTTCAGATTTTTTGTAAAATCATACTTTTTCAAATGTTTTAATTGAATATTTTTCAATCATAATATTTCATTCATTTGTATATAATTTTACTTTTGTAATGAATTGTCAGTTAATTGATATTTAATTGACAAAAATTACTATTTTCTAAATCCTTGCCCATAACTATTTATTTATAAATAAAATAATAGTTTATCAGAACTCGGTTAGTTTTTCAGGTTCAAATTAAACTCTGGTTTAATTTTGATGACTGGTCTTCTCTAATATATAACATTTCTAGAGTTTTCCTTCTCTGTTCATCCATTTCTTTGCTATTATTTTTATTTCATTGAAATCAAAATTGAGCCGTTTATTTTGAAAGTGGCCTAATTCCATTTTCCAAAAAAATTTAGCTAGCTATTTAAATAATTACATTTTTACGTTATCTTTACCTTTTGCAGCAAATTGTACAAAATTTATTTAAAATTACTAAGAATTTTTATAACAAAAATTAGTTGATAAATAAAATGACAATATTTTTAAATTTTGTAAAACGCAAACCCTTAAATATCTCGATTTTAACATAAATGGAATTAGGCCACTTTCAAAATAAGCGGCTCAATTATAGCCTTCATTAATACTTTGTGCTGCTAATTCAGTGGCATTTTCTTTTTTCCTTATAGAATATATGTGCTCGTAGGTCTTTCTTTTAAAAACGACTGGTTACTCCATGATAAAGTTTATTATAGTCTTTGCACTTTATTGAATATATAACATTACTCTGTAGTTCCTTTGGATTTCATAGACCTACAACAGAGGAAATATAAGAACTAATACAATGGTACAAAAATGAAATATACACAAAAAGCGCAAAAAGATACAAATAAGAAAATACAATAGAAATTTTGATAATAGAGTAGCCAACTGACCGAGTTCTGATAAACTTTTATTTTGTTTCTACTTCACAGTCGATACTTTTATTAATATATGTATATTAATAGTTAAACTTTTCTCTATTGGTATGAATTACATTAATTTTTATTTGGTATTTCTTTTTGTATTTAGCTCAAATGCTTTTGCAATACCTCCTGGTTAATGAATTGTTACACCGTTTTTTGCAAACCTCTGTTTTTTTGTTCATCCCTGCAGCTGAAAAATAAAAATGAATATTGCTTAATTAGGTTACAAAGAATAACCTTATGGTACTGTGGGAACAATCTTGGTAACTAGTACTTATTTTTAAATAAACCTTCCTCGGGATGAATAATTACATGGTGCCAAGGTCATAAGATCATAGGGGTAATTAAAGCCATAAAAGCCTTGAATATTATACGTGGTCCACCATTATATTTCGCCAGTAGTGACCCATTAAAACAACATTAAATATCAAAGTTAATTAACAAAACATTTCAGCTGTGAATCTGTCAAGTGTTAAACATTGGAGTTAAAAATTAACCATCAACAGAGACATTCAGAATACACCACAATACATTACACCGTAATCAAAAGGTGTCGGTTGATAATAGGAATCAACAAGGAAATTAACATAAAATTAGTATTCGTTTTATAATATAGAACGAAAGAGTTTTTTACATGTAAGAAATACATTCTTCTTACATTTCATATTAAGTTATTAAATCATTCCAAATTTTTTATTTAACCTCTAAACATCAGTTTTATTTTAGGTGATTCGTTTAAAAAATTTCTAATCCAATCCAAAAGAATATAAATAAATGTTAACAAATCCGACAAGTGTAACAGGTGATGCCATAGTTCAGGATAAAAATTCAGTTTTTATAGCTTTATTCCTCTTTGCGGTATTTGAAATTTCACAAATTTTGTCTTCTGTTCAAATTTGGAGAAAATTTCATTGCTCTTTAGTGAGTCACTTAGTGACAAAGAACGTTTTCTGAAAACATGAAATTGTCCCTAAGGCCTTTTTTGTTTATGTAATATTAAAAAAAAATTACCTTGACTAATCACTCACATAATGCTCTATTTTAAGTATAATTTCATTCTGATCCGTGAAACACTATGGCGTTAATTTTCCTCACAAGCTTTCAGATTGAATCATAAGACAAAGTTTTTACATTTTGTTAAAAAAGAAATATTTACAGTTGTTTTCAAAATCTAAGAATTTTTTTATGTATTCGCTTTTTTTTTCTTTCTAAGATAATGTCTTCTTTCTAAGACTTTAGAGTTAGTAGTTTAGGGGAAAACAATATTGTCTAAAAACACATTTTGGCAATGAAAGTGACTTTCCCATCATGCATAATTACTTCCAAACAGTAGGTCATAGTAGGTCAACAGTAACGCTTTATTTGTGTAAAATATTAATTTGATCCATCAAGGATTTTAGCTGAGGTGTACACAAACTTTTGGATACACATGGACCCACAAATACGCAAACAGATAGACATCATCGACAAAAAAAATCATAAAAGGTCTTTGGGGACATCAAAACACGTAAATCCCTGAAAATCTCGAGATCAGAATTTTTCATTAAAACGAAAGTCTAATATACAATCCTAATTAAAATTATTAGTGTTGCAAAAACTTTAACAAATTTTCATTTATCTTTAATGAGCCGTTTAGCGACAAGAAAACATTTTTTTTTAAAACATAAAATGTACCATCATAAAGCCCCTTTAGTTAACGTAATTATGCAAAAAACTACTTATTTTCACTTATAATAAAGTAAAAACGACACATATTAAATTTCACCTGCATTCACTTAGACTTGTTCACCTTCTCCTTAATATACTCTCAGAGTTAATTATAAAGAAATAATTCAAAATAAGATGTTTGCAAAATTAGAATGATAATCAATTATAAATTGAAATAATTCATATTTTATTATTTTAATTACTAAAATTATATAATGTTCATATTTATAAAAATGTACTCTACAAAATATAAAACTAAATGAAGTAATCGTTTTTAATATTCATACTTAATTTATTATATTTTTTTCATGTTTCTCTAATGATGCAAAAGTAAATTGGCAATTTAATTAACCACTTGAAGTATCATTCACCCATTGATAATGCATTAGATGTCTTCGTTAATTTCATTCATTACATTTAGCGAGTTGATTAATAATATCTATCAATCACTGTTACAAGCTGTTCATTAAATCTGAACAACTGTCATTAATTATATTTGACAAACATGCAAATTACATTTTCAACATAATTGACTGTATGTAGTGGCTATTTAAAATTCTTAATAAACACCCAGTAACGATGAGTGTAGACCACACCAGCTTTTTTAATTACCTGCTAATAATGTTGGTAATTAATGCGAAGTATTGCTTAATGAAATGTAATAAATGAATGTGAGACTCAACGGTTATCTTAAGTTAAAATATCGATCCAAGCTTCAAAATTTAAGAATTTTACCTACAACTGCTTCTTTTTTTTAATATTCACAGTCAATAAATAAATTAGTCATTTTGTATGCTAATGCTTAATTTTTCTCAGGATATAATATGACCATTATAATTTATTGATTTCGAAAATAGTTTTTTTTTTATTATTAAAATAAGAAAGTTAGTAAAGAAGAAATAATGAAAAAGATATTTTTATTAAGCTTAGTATTATTAAAGATTTTAGTAATAAGAGGGCAGGCAGAGTCCAAGACAGGTGTGCGCCAACAGGGCAGGTACTTGTTTTCCTTTACATTCATTTTAAATTAAACTGCTATGCACTTTACGCATTCATGTAAATACACACACACCCACCCGTATATTATGCATATGCTCTTATACACATTCAAGCAACAGCAATGCCGGTAAACCGACACGCAAACCACAAACAGACAAACATACACACACACACACACACACACACACACACACACACACACACACACACAACACAACACACACACACACACAACACACACACACACACACACACACACACAAGGCCAGCACACGAAGAAGTTTTTCCCTAATCTCACTGCAAGAAGAACCTGTAATATACAAGAAATGAAATTTTAGTAACACAGGCATTGAGCGGACACGGGAAGAACAGAGCTTACCTGCATCGTTTCAAGGTGTTAACAGATCCATACTGCAGTTGTGAACTTAAGGAAGAACAGAGCTGGGAACACATCATATTGAGGTGCCCCCTTCTTGACCGACAACGATCAACATTAGTCAAAAACTGTATTATCCAAGGAATGTCATGGCCTGTAAGAGATCTCCGTTTACTAGTCAATAATCCCTTATACATCATCTTTGAAAAGTTTTTACGCAATATTGACTTTAATGAACTTTAAATATAATCCTATAAATCTAATAATAATTTATGTTTATTTCTCTCATAATTCTGTTTATAATAATTCTTTTATCTCTTATTCTAAAATTGTTAAATATATTATATAGCTATATTGAGTTTATAAGAGAATCTGTATAAGATATACATGTAATATGATAATGGAGCATGTATCAATAAATTCCCTGGTGTTAGGGTGTACTTTCACCAGGAAAACTAAAAAAAAAAAAAAAAACAACACACACACACACACAAACACACAACACACACACACACACACACACACACACACACACACACACACACACACACACACACACACACACACACACACACACAACACACACACACACACACACACACACACACACACACACACACACACACACACACATATATATATATATATATACCATGATAAACGAAAAACGGTCCGGCAGGACAAATAACAATTAAAATAAGCAGTGACACATAAACAGAAACACAACAAAGACTCACTTTTCAATATTTCGACCGTAATGGCGGTCGTCCTCAGGAGAAGAAGTGAATTGACGGAGGGACGACAGTCAACTGACTGTCGTCCCTCCGTCAATTCACTTCTTCTCCTGAGGACGACCGCCATTACGGTCGAAATATTGAAAAGTGAGTCTTTGTTGTGTTTCTGTTTATGTGTCACTGCTTATTTTAATTGTTATATATATATATATATATATATATATATATATATATAAATGATACGGTTACGCAAGTCGTTGCCAATCTTCGGAGCGATTCACTTCTATCTACCTTACAACGAGGCAATCGAAATATAATAGTGAGTTTCTGTTCCATTTCAGTGTGTTCTTATTGTGAATGTTGTTTTTTAATATATAATATATATCGATATAATATATATATATATTATATATACGCAACACACAGACTTTGGAAATGGTGAGAGAGATAACTTATCCTTACTATTGAATCAATTACCCTGAACTGCTACCAAAAGAGCTAGGTAGGTAAGAAGGTATCATCGAGGTTGCTATGTCCGAACTTAGTGAAATTATCAGGATTGCAAATTGAGACTTTAATACCTCAATAAACTTTGTCCAAGAAACTAAAGTCATATTCAATGATTTAATAATATGAAGTTCATCAAATCTAACATGTTAAAAAAATAAAATTTTAATTGGAGAGAATGAAAATAATTTTTCTATCATTTTTGGATTGGTCAGACACATTTTTGGACACACACACACACACACACACACACACACACACACACACACACACACACACGCACGCATATATAAATATATAATAAAATAAAAAACGAAGAAAACACACAGAAAGACACAGACATAACTCACATCGATATTTCGACAATCGTCGTCATCAGAAGGTGCGAAGAGCACTCCTCTTCGACTCAGGGAGTACCGCCCTGTCTTCCTGCGGGACTCTTCGCTCTTCGCTCTTCGCACCTCCTGATGACGACGATTGTCGAAATATCGATGTGAGTTATGTCTGTGTCTTTCTGTGTGTTTCCTTCTTTTTTTATTTTATTGTAAAGAAGTCCGCTGGACCGTTTCTTTTAATTGTATATATATATAAAACAGTTCAAAATTGAAGATAGGTAGCACAGAAAGTAAAAGAAACACACTTACATACTCAAATTTTCGGGTAATCCGTCTTAAGGAGAAATGAGAAAGGGAGGCCAAGCACGTCGTAGACGCAACGGCTAGTAACCGACACGTCAACCGCCAGTGCTGCTCCCCGTGCCCGGTCTTGAAGTAATAGAATTAAGAGAAAATATAAACAGAAATACAGATAAGCAATACAAGTTGGGAAAATATAAATGAATCAGAAGGAATTGTAAAGAAAAAAAAATATCTGCAATAATCCATAAAAGGTAAATTTAGATAAAAAGATATAAAAGGGAAACTAGTTAAGAATGAGTGTCTTAAAAAATAAAATATAATATATAATGTATAGATCAAACTGGAAGTAAGGAAGAAAAATGAAATAAATAAATAATTACAGAAAAATATAAGAAGAAGGAGAGAGGAAAAAATACCAAAAAAAATATAAAAAATTACTATATATTAAATTAAATTTTTAAAAAGAAATAAAAAATACCTTTTAAGGTTTAGTCTAGGTGCGCTGCGCTCCCCGAGTAACCAGATGTGTGCCTCTTCAGAGGCTCTAAGGGTCACGGTATTGTCATCAGGGGGGATCTGTCGCAGAATCTGCACACTGTAGCAATCATTGAAAGGTAGACCGTGTGAGTTGGCGTGGATGGCAACAGGTAAATCGGAAAGATTATTAACGGATGCTCTATGACCGTTCAAACGGAGGCGGAGCTTGTTAGAGGACAGTCCTACGTAGAACGCATCACAACGAGTACAATCCAATTTGTATACACAGTTTTTAGATGTACAAGAGCAATCCTTAGCAACAGGGAAGGGATGGTTACAGGAAGGCGGAGTGAAGTGTAGAAGGGGGTTGAGAAGCGGACAAGTCAGGCACCCTTTCTTTCGTAACTCTTAGCACCCACAGACGGGTGATTGACGCTCCTGGACGTCAAGTCCCTGTGAGAGAAGAGGTTGCCTAGGTTAGGGGGGCCTGTAGGAGAGGCGGGGTTGACTGGGGAAGATGGCTGATGTTGAAGGAGAAGAGGATAGGATGGGGAACAGATCTTTCAGGTTACGTTTTATTTTATGGACACCAGGGAAGAAAGTAGTTACAAGGAAGGGAGACTCATTGACAGGGGAAGGAGAAAGGGAAGGCGGATTGAGAGGTGCATTAGCAGGGATCATTCTTCTTTCTAGTAAAGACGGAGGACAACCACGCTCCAACAACTTTGTTCTGAGGGAGTTGAGATGCAGGTTTTTTTGTTGGAGTCGGTTACATATACGGTGGATACGGATCTGGGGAAAGATCTCTTAATGTGATGGCAACTGTTAAAGTGAAGGTACTGATGTGAGTTTGAGGGTTTAGAGTGGTGTATATATATATGAACGAGTTCAAAATACAGGAAGAGTAAAATTCAAGTTACCCGTGGGTTACTTGCCGTAGCGTCTTTGTCTCCCTTTCTCTTTTCTCCTGAAGACGGATTACCCGAAACTTTGAGTCTGTAAGTGTGTTTCCTTACTCTGTGTGTTACTCTTCTTGAATTTTGAACTCGTATTGTGTCCAGTTTGGATCGTGTTTCGTTTAATTAAGTGAAATATATATATATGTAAATATAAAAAGATTTCATGATCATATATCATATATACATGATCAAATCACAATATGAAATGGGAAAACAAGACTAAGATCTTTCAACCGTAACAACCGGTCTTCGTCAGAGTCAGAGTCAGTTAGGTTTTTGACTCTGACGAAGACCACTTGTTACGGTTGAAAGATCTTAGTCTTGTTTTCCCATTTCATATTGTGGTTTGATCATGTATATATATACATATTGAAAATATTTTGTAGCATTATTATTCCTATTCTCTTAAAGGAGCTAAAGCACCAAAATTATCATTTGTGTTTCGATCTATCATTTATTATTATATTGAAATATCCAAAAGAATGTACGTGCTCTTTATTAATTTTCTTTATATTCTAACACTGAAGAATAAAAAGGAGGGGAATGTCTGAATATAAATGAAATTCAATTTTTATATATTTATTTATATTCTAAAAAAAACCTTCTTTCTCTGAATTTAAATGGATATACATAAACATGTTATTTTAGTGGAATATCAAAGACAAAATATTATAGTCTAAGTTAAAATCATGCTTGATATGAATGACGTCAGAAAGGATAGCTTAAATGAGAATTCATAAACTCAATTTCAATTTTAATAAAATTTGAACTACACTCATTGTTGTACCACAGGAAGGTTACCAACACTTCAACTTCTACGTTAAATGTTAAAATCCTTTTAACTTGAGTGATGTAGCTCCAATTACTAATTTTATTCTTTGACAGTCAATAGCAGTCAGCACATTTTCGTCATAACTGAGTATTTATAGTTTGAAGCAGTCAAAAACGATCAGTTAATTGGATTGATTGTTGTTTACTATCAGTTAAATAAAATATAATTTTTAGTATAGAGGTTTCTCCTGACAATGAATGAGGTTCACAAATGGTCGAAATGTGGTGGAGGAAATTTATGAGGTAAGACTGTAAATTTTGTAATACTAATCAATTAGTTTGATCACAGGTGTACTTATTGTAACATTGAGTGTCAACCAGTCATGCCTTTTTTTTAAATATTGTAATTATTATTTCAGTCTACAAAAAAAAATATCCTAAGATACGAGTTCATTTGATGTTGTAATGAAAGCACATTATAAATTAAGTCAAATAGAGTAATTAACTGGCATCCAAAAAGCAGTGTTTGACTTAGGAAGGCTTTCGGATATACAGGCACCAGCATTTCCCATTAACTGTATTAAAGTTATTCATTTTTCGAGTATTAACATATTCACCGGACTTGTTCACATGGGTCCTATAAAATAATAATAACAGTCCATTCCTAACTAACTGTTCACCTGCTCGTAAATCAACCCGCATTTCTCTCATTTCCCAACGACAAGTTGACGAACGTTTTCTTGTTTCATCATCAGATCAGAAATGTTTGAAAGCATCTATTATTTTGTGTCAAAACTTATTATTAATTTGATTTTAGAAAGTATATGACATAACATGGTCATTAAGTGGTATTGCAACTGCTTGTGATAACCAAAAGCTTATGTATATATTACAATGACTTTGAAGTTTTTACAGGAATCATATATTAATTGTCATTCACTAATTATGAATAATCTTTCCTCTTACTTAACAGCTCTGGCCATTAATTATACACATTTCAATATAACTAGATTAAAGATCTTATCCAATGACTACACCTTTCATATACTTTGTTCTGAAATTGTTCATCACTTACAAATAATCTGTTAATAAGATTGTGAGTCTGTCCTCCAGGAAGTTTCAGAATCACCTGTCTATATATAGTATTTCTCAACCTCATTTATGGTTCGTCTCCACAAACAAATAATATTGCTGTGTTGACTGATTTTTAAATATACTTAAACAATCATATTAATAACAATAGTTAGCTTAATGTAAAACCACATACAACCTACAAACAGAATGGCAGAAGAGTCAAAAATTGTTGCATTAGCCTGGAAAAGCCAGAAAGACTATGCTTGGTCACATCATATCGAAATGATCTTGATGATCCCTGAACTCAGGGTGTAGAAAGAAAAAACTCCAGCCTTTGAACTCTAGTAGAAACAGTTGATGCTATGTATAAGTTGTAACTTGAAAAAAAGCAACTCAAGATATTTATATACAAAATATTTATATGTATATGCCTCAAAGTCAGGAATAAGGTACACGGGGGCAGAATTTTAATGCGACCTTTTAAATGTGTTATCAATGCAAAATGTATAAAGGACTAACCTTGATAAGGAGAATAATTATAATCACCTCAATGGTTGAAAGGGTTTCTACACATGCAATGAACGCTGGTTTTTTTTTAGCCAACTAACAATAAGCTGCTGCTATGTAGACTATCTACTTCATGCAAGTCACAAATTGCCAACTTGGCTCATCTTTAAATAAAAACTAGTGCTCACTAGATTTGAATAGACCGTAATTTAGTGAATCAACCGGGAAAAACGAAAGAACCGATAAACTTTAGTAAGCATATCTCTCAGCAAAGTCAAATCTCTGGTGAATGCTTGTATTAAAAACTGATTGGGTGAACATTAAACCTACTGAATTTGAGAAGGATATACCGTAGTTGGTGAAGGATTAGCCCTTATTTCAAATATTTCTCTGGACCATTAGTGTAATATCCTACCTTTTCTTGACTAGAAATGACTACAGGAAGATAAAACTGTTGAATACAAGGATAGCAGCCACCGATTAGTGTCCTCTGTTTTAGAATAGTATACAGAGCAGAGAAAACTTAATCGCCTAACCTGTATGATTGTGCGAAGTCCAACTCAGATGCTGAAGTCGAAGACACACTTGGCAAGCAAGGGGTAAAATGGTGGAAATGTTATTCGCGAGTGATTGCAAAAAAATCTGGGGTGGTTTACAGTCAAATGTACTTTAACGAGATTTCAGCAGTAATCATGTGGCACTAAAATCTATAAGAAATTCATAGTGAATAAGCAATTTATGAATTTTTAGCAGTCGTTTAACCGTTGATTCAAATATACTATATGTAAACGAATTTCCAGATTAACATATTTCCAACCTAAATATTCGATTTATTTAAATGTGGGTATCATGTAGATGCATGATTAAACTATATGGTAAGTACATGCATACAATTAAATTAACTTTATGTTGATGTATCAATTTGTCAACCACAACAAAAATGTTATTATTACAGAATAAAATTTACTGGATATGGAACTTAACCGATGTCCCTTCAAGTGTACTAGTTATCATTCTATTGTTCTAAATTTTAGAAATTTACATAATAAAAAAAATCATATGAAGACTAAATTAAAATATATATTTCAAGTCCAGAAGAAAGACAGATTGAAATTAGTACAAGTTTTAAAAGATGAAGTCTCTTTATTATGTTCTATAATAACAAAAAATATTAATTAAATTTATCTTACCAAGGACTGTATGCCTGTTAAATCCTGTTAGGACTCCTCAAACGGTGTGACTTTTGAGGTGTTTCGTGGGATTCGACCTCCTTACTAATAATAGTAGGAGGCGGAAGAGAGTTGATTCATCCTCAATGAAACGAATATTGAAACTCTTCGAAAGGTTCAGCTTTAATTTATAAATTTGAATAAATAGTTTATAAATTTATAACTATTGTAGAGTAAACGAGGGTCGAGAATACCTTGCAAGTGAGAAAGTTCTGGCTTCTGAACCCCGATTGTATAAGATGTAAGTCAGTGAGTAGGGGGTAGTATTAAACGTTGCCACAGCCACGAGATTAGTTTAGACAGTTACGACACCACATTGTATTAAGTCAGTACGAATGCCTGTGGTGTTAATCGGTTTAGGCCAGAGTTCATTGAATCAACAATCTTGTCTTTAATGAAATCCAATATCCTGCACTCCCTAAAAATGTGAAAGTTGCAGTCATCTATTTCAGAGGATTGATTGGGATGGTTAAGATTGGATCCATCCTTCACCAGATGACCAATAAAGAGCCACTCGCATGTGCAGTTGCAACATGTTTGCCTTTTACCGGATAAATTATGATTGTAGTTATTTTTTACTTTTTCGATATTCTCAAAAAAAATTGATGAAAAAATATAATTTTGTTTCAAGTCAGTGACAAATATAGCTTAAATTTTGTTAGAACAATCAAAACATAGCTTACCAAATACCATTAACTTTATGTTGATGTGGATGTATCAATTTGTCAACTAAAACAAAAATGTGATTATTACAGCATAATCTGACAATTTAGTGCTGATGGAACTTAACCGTTGTTTTGAACACACTTTCTGAAAGAATGAGTTGAATTTTATGATATTAAACCCAAGTTTATATATTTATAATTAGTGTAAATATATAAACCTATATATTTATACTAATTAGAATATAGCGGCCAACTTCGAGATAACCCTCTTTGCAACCACACAAGAACATTCTACATTAAGAGTCCTTAATTTTGCCAAACTGAAGTGTATGTAGAGTAGGGTCATTAACGAGGACCTGACGTCGTACAGAATGATGTCAGACACGATAAAGATGTCGATAGTATAAATAGTAGAAAACTAAAATATGATTTATTACCGCTATTTAATTAAAAAAAAATACAGCTGCTGCTTCTATACTCGGGGCATTTGAAATAATTGTTAACTTTACTTAAATTAATGAAGTCAGTAACAAGACGTTGGACACATGATGGCTGAAATGTTATTAATTAAATGGTATTACTTTGTTGAATGAAAGTCGTATTATTTAATTATTATAATAAATAGTCGACTGTTGATTATGTATTTTTTTCTCTTTTCTGCTCAAAGTTTGTTGTTTTGAATATAAACGTTACAAGTATGATTTAATGTAACGTGTTGAAGACTGCGTTTAACGATGATACAACGACAAGTAGTATAAATGCTAAGAAATTATAGCCCGTGTCTCTGAATAAGAATTGATGATAATGAAAGTTTCAACGTATCACAATTAGAAGAAAGCAATAAATAAGTTTAGTTATGAAGATGTAGCATTAAGCAAAGATATGAATTAATTAAGTATCCCAGGACAGGTGGAGTGAAGCAGCAGAAAGGTAATTAGAAGTCTATGGAAGTATAAATTCAAAGCAGATGTCTTGGTAATATTTCCAGCTCGCACTAGTTAGTTGCTTGAAGGTCCGTTAGCCTTGCTCCTAACTTGCTTCGTTTTATTACATCCCTTTCCTTGGAAGCAGTCTTCAATGAGAACATCCTAGTAGTGATAAATGGATTCATTTCACTTCCGTTTTTGTCAGCCTCTCACGGAATCCCACTTTCTCATACAAGTCATTAACAGAGCAATGTGTTTCAGTCGTTGGGATATCATAACCAACGACTTTGTTTTTGTAATCACCAACTAAATTGCTTCGTCTATGTACAAAAAAAGTGTATATATTGACTAAATAGGTTTAAATTTAAGTTTCGGGTTATTCAATTACAAATCAATCAATCATTCACAACATGAAAATATATACAAATCTCTATACATTAAGTTTGTGAGTTTGTTTGTTTGTTTGTTGACCCATTCTCCGTGTAAACAGATCTCAAATTATAACATATATTATTTATTGCCTGAATAGTGTTAAATAAAAGAAAATTATTATTTAATTCCAAAAATTAAAGGCAAGGTAGCCCAGTGGCTTGCATGCTCTCCGCTGTCAGTAGCACATATATATTATAAGTAAATGTAAGGAAAAAATTTTGAATTTAAAATTTGAATGATATCAGTCAGAGGTTCCAATTCTATGTTCTTCCACGAGCCTGAAGGACAGCAGTTAATGTGGTGTATATAGATGCATTTGCTCAACACAGTAGTAATAATGATATTTTCTACTATCTTATAATTTCTAATGATATTTTGGAATACCATATATCATCTCCGATTTTTTGAAAAAGTACCCGTCAAAGACGAGAACATTTGTTAGTACTAAATAAGTGTTTAAAAACAAAGACATCATATTGCACATGAGAGAGTAAAATGACAATGATAGGCATAAAATTTTATTTCTTCCTTAACTCGTTAACAACATTAAAAACTTGTAGGATATGCTTCCCCCATTGTACATAATGTAAATCTGTTGTGAGACACTTTCATATTATAATGTGGAGGTCCTTCATTAGCTTCACGCGGGTGAACAAAATAATAAAAATAATAATAATTTTGATAGCTTCATTTGTTTAAAATACTAGTGTAGACTTGTTTTGTAACTTATGAATCATTCAATATCTGCGCTGTATTTCAAATATATCGGACTTTATTTAAAACATGGGCAAAAAACCAAATTTGGATAAAATAACTAACCTTTGATAGAACTATATGAAGTCAAATTGTTTGTTAAGTGTATACAAGTATTAATTCGCGGAATTAATAACACGTTTTAACTTCAATTTTTTTATCAAAAATAACAAAACATTGGCTATTTGTTACGAAATAACATGGTACAGGGAATAATGGGCCGTTAAAAAATGTGATACAGGATTGGATAACTCCAAAAATTAACAAGGTTAGGTTGGGTTAGGTTGCAGTGGCAGTCCCACAAGGGAACACACTTAGGCCGAGCATTGGCCCTTTGTGACACAATCAAGATTGATTTTACACTGGGAGTCCTAAATTTTGCCTAACTCAAGTGTATTTAGAGTAGGGATCTTTAACGAGTACCTGACATCGTACAGGCTCGGGACCGACAGTTTAACGTCCTTCTCCGAGGGACGACGTGCTCAGATTTATTTACCTCCCGCGTGAATAAATCGAGGGCCAGGTGGGGATCAAACCCCGGTCCTATCATTTGCAGACTTCCTGTACTTTATGGTCTATATCAAACTATCATGGGAATTCAAGCAGAATTATTTAATAATTCTTGTTTCCGATATTAAGCTAAAACTAATAAAGGTATCATACATTTTATGAGGATATTATGTTTAATTTGATTGAAATATGGAAACTTTTTTTTGATCAAAGTGGGCCGACAAGTTGAATCAGATAAAGGACATCTGTCTGTAGAATTAATTGGTAAAGGTTATCAGAGCCTATCTGTAGTACTGACATTGTAGTTTGAAGGTGTCCATCATCCACAGCTTCCTGCTTGGTTCTGGTGTCTATTACAGGTTTCAAATGACTAATGTGAACCAAACACCCCAAACTATAGATTACTTATCTCTGTTTGCCTCGAAACTTCTTATACGTTTAACGAACGCAATATGACCGGGAATTAAAACACTCTTTCTTTTTAGATATCTTTTGATTTTCAAATTAGGAAACAAATTAGAAGTTTTATCTATAGCTTAATATATCATATAATTTGCAACATGAAATCTAAGATAACAAATTTTTTAATTATAAGTTTACCTAATCATATTCAGAAATTAGTATTCATAAATTTATTTATTCCTTAGTATACACAAACATTCCTAAATGAATGTAGGGAACATATATTGAAAACATTGTTGTGCCATACACGATTCTTACAAACAACTTTTCTGTAGCATGATTCCTATCCTACAGAAAATGATATAATGAGTGGACCTCCACATTATTATCACAAATAACTATCATATCAAGTGTCAATTTTATATTGTAGCCTTCTAGAAATGTATCTAATTTTGTGCGTCTCTGCAAGTAATGGCAACACTGTTGTAACCTCCCTACTCAGGTGTCAACATACAAAGCAAGCCTGCTGGTATGTTTTATTAATTTAGATTTAGATCATTCTGGTCGTTGATAATATGATTAATAAACATATAATTTTATTTATTAGTTCCGGTTATTCTTAACTTGTTCATGGCAAGCTAAAACTAACAGCTTATTATCATCTTTAATCTAAATATTAAATATTTTTAACCTTTGAATACAAAAGTTGGAGAACTTTTAGATCCACTGGTGTTAATTTTATCTACATTCAGTGATATTACATGAGACTGTCAATATTTTAACAAAATAAAACCTATGCACATTAATTTTATTGAAAATTTGCTTTATTTGCAAATAATTATGTAATTTGAACCTGACAAACAAAATGAGAGGATTAATTTGAATGCGGTTTACATTGCTTGAGGGGCTCTCAGCATTCAGAACTCTGCACTCACTCACCACTGTTACAATATATCGTTGAGCACAGAGTATTGAAAACAGGAAAACATAAATACCTGTTTTGTAGCCATCCAAACAGTTCCGCACGTTGTGCATCATTAAGTGTCACTTTGTAGGAAACCTTTTCAGAAGAAACTTATCTAAATCGTTTTATAGTTGGTTTATAGGAAGTCGTTTTCAGGAGGAACTAAATCGTAATAAACCGTTGAATGTAGGTTTGTAGGAAACCACCTTCAGGAGGAAAACGATTTATAAATTTCTTAAGCCAATTATATATCAATTACATAAACTGTTTTGTTAACAAATTGCACTTGTTTTACATTTAGTGTCAAGAAATTAAAGAACAGTTTTTTGCAAACAGGCAAAGGCACATTTTAAAGTAAGCAAAACCTAACTATTTAAAACGTTCGATACAGGTTAAAGAAAACACTAACAATTATAGCAATACAACAAGGTAATAACATAAATATTTAATATTGCTATTGTTGACATGTTGTGGTAGCAGATACGATTACATCTTGTTATAAGAAAAAAACATTATATAATATAAGGCATCTCTTGAGAGTATAGATAAAAATCCAATCATAACTATGAAGAAGAATGTTTTATTTTAAACAATTCTAATTGAACAGGATATCATAAATATGATTTATCAGTAGAGTTTTAAAAACTTATCAAAAGATAATAAGGCATTGAGGGGGTGTGGGTATAATCCCTGTTTTTTAATGGAGGGTTGCAAAAGAGTGGACGGACAAAGGGGTGGTTTAGACACGGATAATAATTCAAGGATAATCTGCGCGCTAGCGGGGGCCGGCACATAAATAGGTCTTTAAGGGAGTGATTTGGCGTAAAATCGTTAGATAACGGTAAAATAAGATCATCCATGGGACATAGCATGGCCTCATCCCTTACCCAAGTTCCCACTACATACCCAACAATGTCTTCTTTTTATTCTTTTATTTCGACGATATAAAACAAAAAATCTTTCCTATAAAGAATCTCCTACTTTTTTAAACATTGTTTCTTTCCTTTTACGGTGATTACCTAGATTATTATAAATTGTATGAATTATAGTATAATTATTTAGAATTTATGACTTATGGTTGAACAGTTTTACAGGAATATTACATTATTACAGTCAAATATACTGAAAAATGTAGTAGAGTGTGATAAAAAAATGCACAAAAAACAGGCCCATCCTTTTGATAGGTTTCTTTTCTTAACTTTCTGTAAGAATTGATTGAAACTTGAGTTTAGTATATTCTGTTTAAGACATTGTTCCAATACATGAGAATCTTTAAACTTTACTTCTTTATTCTAGAGTAATCTAAAAATATGTTCAAGATGGCTTTAAAGCTTTGTGCATTTTTTAGTTACCCATGATATACATGGCAAACTGATCGGTTAATGTCTTTTCTCTTTCATGGTTAAAGATCAGTCTTAAGACTGTCCATACTAATCGGTGAGGTGTCTACTAGAGATGAGTTTTGAAACTAAATACATTCCATTAATCTGTGAGGTGCACACTCAAGTTCAGTCTTGAAACTGATCACCTTTCATCAATATGTAAAGTGTACACTCAAGATTAGTCTTAAATATAATCACTTTACACCAATCAGTGAGGTGTCTATTTAAGATGAGTCTTGAAACTAATCATATTCCACTATTTGAGTTAAAAGATCAGTCTTGAAACTGATCAATTCTCAACAATCTGTAAAGTGTACACTGAAGATCAATCTTGAGATTGATTTCAATACATCAAAGTTTTCTTTCAGCCAGAAATGTAGCAACTCTTTGCCGTATTGGGTGGTCGTATGATTTGCACCCTACTCCATTCCGTTTTTGATTTCTTAAAAATTTAAGTTAAACATGTTTCGATATTTTAATCTGTCCAGCTTATTACATCTGGGAGTCGGCATATTAAATCAGTTTATAGCAATATTCATTACTGGTACTGGTTTGCAAAAAGATTTGCAAATTTTTACAAAGACAAAATTTTGGCTGTTTTAAATTTTGATATTGTATTATGGTTGGTTATTAAAATTGGTATAGAAATTATAGATTTTAGGGAAATATGTTGATTCGATTTAAAAAAAAGTTGAAAAATTTGATTATTTTACTGAAGTTTTCCCCCTCAAAGCTGATCCCTTAAACAACTGAAAGCATATATTCACCTATTAATGTACCCAATAAATTGGTGATTCCATTTATTGATCTAATATAGTTAAAACGCTAAGTGTCTTGTAACTGAAAACACTCAGGGATAGTCTGATTTATACACATTTTTGTATAAAATTTCAGATTTTAGTTGCACGTCACTTTTTATTATTTTATATTTTACCTCTTCTAACACTGATGCGTGCCACCCAGGACATTCTCCCTTCCTAAGCTTTTTTGCTACATTACTTCTTTCAATCTAGAGAGATTGGTTTGTGATTTGAGAGTTACTATGTCTTGGTTGAAGCAGACTTTCCGGCTCACCCTTGAAAGTTTTGAAGGCCATGATATTCCTATGGAAGGAAAGGCCCATTTTCTGTTTGAGTTTTTTCAATAGGTATTTTGAAAATAGTATTTCTTCAATATAGTGTTTTTTCAGTATTTCTTCAGTAGATCCTACAATATTTGTACATAATGTACATAAACCTTCTGTTACGAGGAGAATTCTGTGATTATTAATTTTTTTTTATTCCTTTTAGAAAAATCCCCACTTAAAAACAAATTAAAGTTTATTCTAATACCTCTACAACATTTCTTGAAAAAGTAACTCAACAAATTCTGGATGAGAATAGTAGGACACCAATTCACTTTACACATATTCCTTCATTCATACTATTCATAGTTCATTCATACTATATATAAGTATTATTCTTATATATAACATTTATTCTACATGTTTTACGATGAGTACTCTAAATCATTTAAATCAAACTAAAACTTAACAAAGTCTAACTGTTATTGTAATTAAACTAGAGATTAATAAATAAATAGAAACGAACCGGATTGTAAGTGCTTCGAGGGTGTTAAGATATGTAAACTTCAAAAAATTTGTGAACATCACATTTCGGTTTTTATCTCAATTAGTAATGAGTGTTTTGGATGTATAAAACTATACTTTTTTTTTATTTTATTTATTGATCTACATGCCCCTGTCAGAAGGTATTACTTGTATAGAATCTTCAATAATACAACTATAATCCTCATTATTCAATAATAATTTAACAACTAGAACAATTATAATTAGAAGAAAACAAGCAGAAATAATGAACAATATAAACAATAATACTTGAGTAATATTATAATGATAATCATAACAATAGTAGTATAATATTGTTATTATTATTCTCCTAAAGAAAGACAAGTAACAAAAACTAAAAGAGGAACCTTCTTTGGATAGCCATAAACACAAATAATAGAACATTCTATTGTTCTCTATATTCCTAATTTACAAAAAAATAGACAAAATTTAATTAAAAGTTTTATTTATATATTACAATAATCTTAGAACAAATATATATATATATATATATATATATATATATATATATATATATTTTACTATAATATCCAAATTGTAAAACTGAAACCTAAATCAAAAGATATTTCTTTTGAACTCATTATATCTAAATCGTAAGACAGAAATTTAATTAATAGAGGTTTCTGATGTTGTTAGACATAAAAAACATATAAAAGAAGTTTACGTGTTATATGTTTTATAAGTTTTAAGAAATTATGCTCGTCTAATTTTGTTTTCTTGTGATTAATGGCAGTTACCTTTAAATGACCTTAAACTGATAATGATCATTTATTATTCCTAATACAACCAATTGTTTTTAGAAGCTACAACCATAATGATCGCATTTTTTCTCTAATTATAAATAATTAGCTTTTCTTTTTAGCAGTTAATTGAAAGCGTCAAACAGTAGCAGTTTGTATGATGACGATCTTTCTACCAAGGGATTCAGCACCTGTGCTCCTCTTCACTACCTAGCACAAGATGAAAGGAATCATTTCCCATTCTTCAGGTACAAAAAAGGGCCGACAAAAAGAAGACAGCTCCCACGAGTTGACCTCATCTTGAAACCTTGAGACACCATTCTTCACCTTCATTAGTTTAATGGCTATTTCATGCTGATTCAATGAGTCAATATTAATTGCTTTCCATCACAACATGTTAATGTTTTTTATTAATATTAAACGATATCCAATATATTAACTACTACATCATTTCTGACTTTAATATCTTAGATATTCCTTTTTTTTTATTATTATTTTCATTGGTATTCTACAATCGAGAGAAGGCAAGAAGCAACTGGTAGCTTCATTCATAAATATAAAAAAAGGTTTTTTTGTTCTCGAAATACTTATTTTTTTATAACATAGTATTACGATGCTTGAATAATATCTGGTTGGTTGTCTTATCAATTTTTCAATGACTTTTTCAAAAATCATGCCTCATTATTGGTATCATACAAACACATCAAGGGATGATTCCTCATTAGTGCATTCAGTTACTATATGGTGTTTACTTATTCCTGGGAACTTCAAGCGAAGTCTGTAATTAAACAAGTTTTATTGAAAAACTCAAAATGCTTCGAACTTGTAGTCCCAGTCCCAGTTAGTTTTCCCCTAGAACAGATTTACCTGAAAAACTACATTACGCGTCGAAACGCGATCTCTTTTCAAGAAAACTTTTTATATGGAGACTTCCTTTATAATTTTCAATAATAAATGATAAACTTGTAAAAATGTATATAAAGATCTACTATCAGGAAAGGTAATTTCAAATTGTTCAAAATTGGCATGATAAATGATGAATGATTTGAATGATTATTATAGTACATACTTGGAAAGACTATTAGAACTAAAGAGTCATCTGTGCATATTAGTACATATTAGTTAGTAATTAACAAATTAGTGCAAGTAATTGTTTAGGATAAAAGCATTAGGTAGAAATTTGAAGATTTCCTGTGTACCAGGCTCTATTTTTACTTTTCTTTACTATTTATATGCAATATAGAGAAACAAAAGTACTGCATTCAAGTGAAATTTCATGTCGAATTTTTAATAGTGATGCCACATTTAGAGGTCCCTGAGTCCAGTAAAATAAGTTTTGAGCAGGATGTCTGAAAAACAAAACAAACTATGGTCACTATATTTCACATTTAACTTGCTATACCTCAGCGAAACATCAATTTTGGCACCAAAACCATTTTATTAATATTAAAAGATATCTACTATTTTAACTACTACATCATTTCTGACTTTAATATCTTAGATATTTCTTTTTTTTTTTTCATTTTTTCTCTAGTCTTCAAAAGCAACAAGTTCTTATCTTCCAAAAGTAACAAGTAAGTTGTTTTAGCGCTACTTTATATGGAAAAGATGGGTTTTTTGTTTTTGCTAAAAACTTCTCCATTCAGTATTCGGATTTTTAGTTACAATTTAATATTCATATGATTCGATGCGTACAGAAATGGCCCTTCAGGTTCAAAAATTTCACAAAAACATTTTTTAGGTGGCGATAAAGATTCCTTTAAGGAACTCTTGTTTGTGAAATCAACCAAGCTGATTTTTAGAACCGTCCTTAAAACAATTCAACTTATAATTGAATGAGGGCAGTATAACGAACATATTCATATAAAACTAGATCCAAATTGATTGAACTGAGAGAGAAACCGTCGATAGAATACGAGTGAGTATTTGTTTTAAAAATAATAAAAACCAAAAGCATCAAGAGTAAAGCCTCATGTAAGTAGCGCTATCCTAACAAATCAAAGTAGTACGTTCAACTCTTACTTTGGTCCAGTAAAAGTTTTACTCACAATGTAACCACTCTTTCAGAAGGTTATCTGGTCAGAAACTCAACTCTTCTATTTGACGTTTCAACAATTTATTTTTTTAATTTGTAAGGATTAGAATGAATGCTAGAACCTACCGATCTTAAAATGAAATTATTCATTTTCGAAAAGTTGGATTAAATAATTTAAACGATAACGTTTAAAAAGGATAAAGATTTTGTCCAGATAGCCCTAAAAAAATTCAGCAAGCAGTGATTCAATGTGCGTAAATCAGCTAATATGTATGATTATGTGAATGAAAATCATGCGGTGAATTATACCAGGATTTTTAAATCTGGTGTGATTCCCCAGATTAAGATGAAGACTTTAACAGATCAATATCAAATTCCACTTACAAACAGACATTAGTTAGCACAGGGTTACGCAATTCTATTCACTAAGAGGAACAGAAAAAAATTTGATTTCAAACCAGATTAAATCTTTGATTACCCACATCCTAACAATACACTTTTCAGAAATTAAATTCCCTAACCGAAATTACGAAGTTGTTATCCAATTAAATTAAATCTTGATATTCCGAAAATCTTGTTTATTACAATACTAGCTTTACTACGAACTTATCATTTATATATATTTTATTTCCCATTTTTACAAGTTTGGCAGACTTGTATCAACTATATCGATTAAACTTAAAATTTTTCCAAGGTTTTCCAGGACATCTTTTTTACTTTTTTACCTTAAGTAAAGTATAGTGATCGTGAAAATAAACAATGTTACATTGTTTACATTTACTTAGAACTTGTTTAAGAGAATCGACTGAAATAAAATTAAGGGTTAGAAAAAAAATGAAATGATTTAATGACTTAATATGAGATGTAAGAAGAATAAAATTCTTCCATATAAAAAAATTAACGTTAATCAACATATAATTTTTGGTGCTTTCCATGGTATGATGGATTTTGTTTAACGAAATATTCTTATCAATCTATATGTTGCACCATTTAATGAAACTTAATATCAGATTTAGATTGAAGATTTGGTGTGTGATTAGAGGTGAGAACCGTATGATAAACAATGCAAGATTCTTTATTGTTATTGAAATAAATCACATGGTTTTATGAGCATTGAATCTAATGAAATTACTATATTCATCAACAAATAAATGACGTTTGGCGTCAAGTGGCTGGTTGGTATTCATTTTGAGTGAAGAACGTTAAAAAATATTTAAAAATGATGTAAAATTTAAACTTTAGTTATAATATCACTTTTTTAAGTGACCACAACTACAATTTCAAACAAAAATATTTCTCTTGTAGTTATTTAATATCAATATAAGTTTTATTAATTATTAGAACGAGACTTAGTACCAACTAATTGAAATTATCAATTAGATGCCATTTTTTCTAGATATATACATACAGTCGGAGTTTATGAAACTTACTTATCGGATCCCAAACCAAGGTACATGATATTAGGTCAACTGGAATACAAACCAATATGCATGAGATTGGACCGGTTAGAGCAGGAAGCTAAATTTTCAAACATTTTAGCTGAAATGGTTTGATCTAATTAATAACTATAGTTAAATAAAAATGAAACAAACAATCAATTGGTTGTGAAGAAGTTTGATAATATATTTACTTATAGTAAAGTTGAGTGTAGGCCACATCAGATTTTGATTAGAAAGGGGAAGAAACACTAAGTTTCTACTCACAAAAATGATTCTATCACACGAAGACGTGTTTCGAACATTTAGTGTTTATCGTCAGGTTACATGTGTCCCTTTAAGGTAATATTGACTGTTTAATAAGTCCAAGAATACTGCTCCTTGTTTGTGAAAACTTAAGAGTTTCTTCACTTTTCTATTTATGAGTAAAACACATACAATAACTGCTTGTATAGGTTAATAGAATTAGAGATTAGTTAAAAGAAGTATTTTATTTCAAAATTACTGCTTTAATTAGTAATGGAAATGAATTATATTAATTTGTACATTAAGATAATTTGTACAACTGCCAGTACACAAATAAATTGCACTTTCTGTCATATTACATGACTTAGAATAAAATATAGTTGACAAAATAATTAATTATGTAAATACAATCTAAAAATATAGTGTAAAAAATAGTTAGAAAAAGTGGTTTTATTTTATTAAATGTATTATTATTTCTTTGTTTTTATTACAGTCTCTTTGAAATGACAATAGTTAACAATGTAAACTCTACCGTATAAATTGGCTGCATATTGAAAATTATTTTACAATATTTCTGAGTAAATGACTCCAGTTTTAATTATTAGTCATCGTGATTAATTTTCCTTTTTTTACAAGGCTGTGAGAATTATTAAATTTTCGTTAAAATTATCTAAATAGATACTACTGCATTAAACAGAAAGATTGAATTAAATAGCTTTTCAATTAACTTAATAATATATTTACTTTAGCAAAGTTGAGTGCACACCGAACCAATTTTTTAAAATATAAAACATATTATTAACCAAACTGAAAATGTAGTTACGCAATTCCATTAATATGTGTATTATATCCATTTTTTGTGTTCTATTATAGAACTATTTATTTAAGAATGTTTATTTGAAATACAACTCACCATAATTGATGGGTCTATATTTACTTCATGATTATTTCCTGTCTATTGTGTAAACACTGGCTTAATTACAAGCCAAGACTGTTTTATATTTCTTCAAACCATCATGGCCGCTTTTGTTTTACTATATGAACCGTGGGTTTTTTTTAATCGGAATTTAGAAAAAAATGTTACATATAGGCGTTTAAACGTGATATTATTAACTATTTTTACCAAGTGATGAACACTTGTGAAATTATTTTTCTGTTTGTAAAAGTGTTTGAAAAAAAAAAGAAGAAACAAGAAATCTGCACATCAAAAAGAAGTTAGTACACAATTATTTTCAATTTTTTTACTACATTGCGTTAAATTATAACTCTTAAATGATGAGAAACAAAAGTAGATTGATAAATAAGTACACTACATTATAGTAATGCAAAAAAAAAATGAAAATCATTTTTGCTAATTAGCATAAGGATTATTTTTAATTAAATAATGTGACTAAAACTTTTAAAACTGACTATTATTTAATATTAATTAAAGTGTAATGCAAAAAAAATATTTATACAAAACTAAAATGATATACCTCCATATAACTATTTCTCATTATTTAGAATATTATATAGTTGTTTGGTTTTCTATATATTGATAACAATAGATGCAATTCAAATATAATCTTTTAATATTAGGGAAGAAAAAGGAAAATAGTAATATTACCAGTTATATTTATGGCAAGGAATATCATAAACATTAGTAAAAAGATGTTATAATAACTAATGATTTAGTTCTTAATGGAATTTTAACTTTTACATTGTTTACCACCATGTATGTAAAGTTGTAAATAATTATACAACTTTAAAAAGAACCGGAACAGAATATGAATATAACTTATTTTCTAATCAATGTTTCAATGGAAACATTAGGAAACTATTGCTTTACAACCTTTTTTTGTTTTAAACTATTCCAATAATCTAGCTTAAACCTATTATTTTTAAATTCAGCTTAAATTAAATTGATTATATCTTGCAAATAGTTACAAACTAATTATTAAACACATTACTGCTTTTAATTTAATTATTCATAACTAAATACATCAAATTTATACATTTTCATGTAGTAATTCCTTAGGTTTCCTACATACATTATTATTTGTTGTGTCTACATGTATTTGTTGTGTCTATTTCATTTTGATTATCAATAATTATTTATAAATTAATTAATTCATGCTCTGTAATAATATAATGTTAAATAATTAGTATATAGTTATAGAAAAAATAATTTAGGAAAATCTATTAATATATTATATTTAAAATGACTTTTTCTTTCTTGTCGATGTAAAAATTTAATTACGTTGTTAATTTGATGAATACTATATTTTTTGTGCTTCAGTTCTTTTGGAATGTATTATTGCTTTTAACACATAAGTATGATTACTAAAAAAATGAATTTGCGTTTTGAAAATTAATTCGAGTTCATTTTCTTATTTTCAATAAAAGATTTTCTTTAATTTATCAATCATAACTTTATTGTTCTATTCTGCCAAAATTACATTTATTTATTATAGGTAGATCACCAATGAAATGTTTTTCCAGGAGGATATTTTTGTAGTCATTCAATCATATTTAATACATGTACTTAGCAGTCAATATTATTATCACTTAATAATAATATTATTAATAAAATTAATTACTAATAAATTATAATAATAATAATAGTATATATTGATATAGCTTCTCGATCACTTAGTCCTTCAATTCAAACTGGGTTTTTGGGGAGTTGATCAAATAAACTACTGATTATATGTCGACGTTTCGCCAAAAATTGTTTGGCATTTTCAAGGCTAATTTTTTTTAAGAGAAAAAAGCCTCGAAAATGCTTAACTATTTATGACGAAATGCCGGATTATAATCACTAGTTAATTCTTTGGACTAAATCCTCAAAAATCTAATTCTACGACTGAAAAAATTAATAAAACAACTATTTTGTCCTATCTTCTATTCTGTCTTAGAGTTTATATATAAATAAATTTACAGAAAGGATATACATAAAGGAGTTCACAAAAAAACTCTATATTTGAATACTACTGGTATATACTACTATATTTCAATTGTCTCATCATCAGGTTGAAAGATGTAAGTCGCTCTGAAGACAAGCAAGATCCTCGATTCATTTAGAAAGAAATTTATTAGAATAAAATTAAGAAAAGTATTTAATAAAACATGTTTAAAAGAATGACTATTTCTAAAGCACACAGATATAAATATTTCAATATTCAAATAGTGGTTTATTTATCTTATGCTTTATAAAACTAATATTTTCTTAGTACTCAGGAGTAAATAAGCAGTTACTATGATTTATATTTTAAACAGTTCATAATCAGGAGAACTTGACATCTATATAACAGACTGAGAGCATTATTTCTAATTCTTCTTCTCCTTAAACGAATCAACCTTTGATTATCAACCTATCAATTTAATGAATCAACCTTGTAGTTTACAAAATAATTGTATTTCGTTTGTGCGGTAGCTATAGGTGTGTTGTCTATCACCATTGTTTAAGTTTCTTTGACAATTTATTAACACTCGTATTTAATTAAGGTGAAATAAACCGTTTGTTAAAACTATCTTATCTTTTGTTTCAATGACAATTTTTCGTAGTTATTCGGCATTTTTACATAGTTAATTTGTTTTAACATTTTCTGGCATGTTAGGTTAAATTAGTTTTACCTTGAATAGATACAGTGGAACTGGTTCTTTTTGTAATCTGTATGAGCACTAAAAACACGGATAAGTAGTAATAATCTCCTTAAATTAATGTAATGAAATCAAATTATGTAATTTTCTACATGATTTACTTGACGATTTTTAGGAATAAATTCAAGAAATAATGTGAAGTATAATTTACTTATTAAAGAACTATTTTTTTTTATATTTTAAAACAAAATAATGAAAAAACAAACCAATTCAAGCAATTTTGACTTTTTCAACTACTCAATACTTTATACTGTACTATTGAATACGAAATGAGTAACGTTTTCCTTGTATAGAACAGAATGAAGGCTAAAACATATAAGTGTAGTTGTTTGTAGAAAGAAAGAATAAACGTTTATATATACTAGTCGATAGGCATTTTTGTTTAAAAAACTAGTTCTATCACTCTTATTGACATCATGTACTGGCTAAAAATTTCAATAGAATTGTGTTCTTTTTTAATACTTTATTCGATTCAATTCTCTTTCATTTCAGAATTCGACTACTAGAAACTTTTCCTGCAAAAGTAAAAGACCGAAATCCTTATTATGAAAAAAAATGTTATTAGTATCTTTAATGAAATTGATGGTGAAGGTTGTTTTTATATTATAAGTAAGCTGAAGTGATCATGAACAAAACTGATTTCGAGATTTAACGAAATTTACATGATTAGAAGACCCTAAAACAATTTTTGATTTTTTTCCAATATTTTTGAATTCCTCTGGTGGGGGGGTTATTTTTAAAAGTTTATAGGTATACTACAGGCTAAACCTGTGTAAATTTGTGTAAAATGATATTTTACACAAAAATAACCTCCCTGTTGTATAGATGTACCCTAGTGTGTTTATGCACTATTTCATCAAACGAAAGCCACATTTTTAATTTTAAACTTCTAATAATTATTGTTTAAAGTTATAAAATTGTTAAAATAAAAATCATCAAATACAGTGAATAATAGCTGTAAATAAATGAAATAAAAATAAATGATAAAAAAATTGAATAAATAAAATTACATTCTTTTGCAGAAAATATAGGGAATGAAATTGTCATACTTAATTTGAAAAAACTGTAATTATTAAAGCTGTAGTTTACTAGTTTCACTAGTTTAATAAAGTTCTATAAATTAAATATTATTACATTGAATGTTTTTCTAAACAAGATGAATAAAATTATAAATATTTTAAATGTATTGAGTTCAACATACTAAAACTTGGTAAAATTTTACACAACTACTTCTTTTAAGAGACTGTTACAAGGATACTTGAAATCACTGAATGCGTAAACATAGACAAATAAGTTTATATTTTGCTGACTTGTTATTGAATGTCTCTATAACTCAGAGTAGTCGTAATTGTATACACCAAATTCGGTAATTTTTTTTATGAACATTGAGTTTATTTATAAAAGGAGGATACATTTTGATAAATTTTTAACAAATTGTATATACTTTTGTATTGTTTAAAAGTACTGCAATTACAATTATCTAGTATGTTATAATGTCTCTGTGAATAGTACGGTTCACACAGTTAAATTACCTAATAATATTGGAATTTCTTTTGCAAGGGCCTGATAAGTTTTAAAAAAAATTAGTTGTTTTTTCACTTATAACTGTAAATATTTTGGTTAAAAATTGTGTATCTCTAATAGTTTGTTTTCACTGGACTACACAAAAATAACAAAAGGAACTAACAATCAGTAAGATTAACGAAAAAAAAACTATTTCAGTTCTTATATGTTTAATTTTTAGGCTATACATTTGGGTATTGTTTCAGGAAATATTTCAATGTTCTATGTATCAGCCGTCATCAAGTTACAAACAAACTAAATACAGTTCAACTTGCAGCATTTGATTTTTTTTTTACTGTTTAATACTTGACACACAACTTAATGAAATTTCTATAAAATGAATAAACTGTTGTGGTTTGATGATTTATTATTTGTTTAATGGTTGAAGATTATAAAATTAGAAATGTAGCTAAGTAATGTACTGTGTAATGTTTTTGGAATCAAGACAACTGAAATATATCTCAAACATTTGTTTTTTTTTTAACTAATAATAACTGAAATCTTATTATTTTATTTTTACTCTCTAATATTATTTTTTTAAAGTAAAATAATATTGAAGATGGTAAGCAAGAAAAATTGAGTCCTTGTCACCGTATGACACATTAACGATAAATATGAAACCATGTAAAAGACACTAAGTGTTCGAAATGTGATGTTTTTTTTAAATGAAAATTCATTTATGATTTCTTTAATTTTGTTATTATGAGTTACCACACGGTAACAATTCTACATTATTATGGAAACATCAAAGTGTATTCTATTTCATGTGTATCGGTTTTGTATGATAGGAATAGGCGTCATTTTTTGAACAGACTGATAATAGCAAGAGGCATGATTACCATCTTAAGATCGAGCACTGAAAGTAAAGAGTCAAGTGTTTCAATGCAGTCAATATAATCCAGAGAAATGGCAGGCTAGAGTCAGTCATTTTTCAATTATATGATTTATTTTAATGATATGAATGAGTGAAACTTAACCATAATTTTGTGGTGGTATTGGTGACATATCATAGTGCTATTAATTATACAAACACTCCTTTGTTATATCAAGAACTGTATACTTCGGAGGAAATCATTTTTGAAACTAATTTAATTTTACTATATATATATAATTCATATACTATATACTATATAATTCACAAAAGGGGTTCTTGAGGATTTTGGTCATAAAATCCTTAAGAACCCCTTTTGTGAATTAGAAATATCAGTGGTCGAGAAGCTATATATATATATAAAAATAAAGTTTATCGGGACTCGGTCAGTTCCTTCCGAAAGAACTGAACCGAAAAAAAAGAGTCCCGATAAACTTTAGTTTTGAATCTATTCCAGGGTTTATACTTAATAATACTTAATTAATTAATAATACTTAAAGTATATACTTAATTAATAATTTATACTTTTATCAATATATATATATATATATAATAAAGATTTCACATAAACACGTGAAACAACAATCAATGATCAAACCACAATAAGAAATGGGAAAACAAGACTAAGATCTTTCAACCGTAACAAGCGGTCTTCGTCAGAGTCAAAAACCCAACTGAACACTAGATGCAGAAAACATCCGGTGAGGAGTTGAGAAGAGTGGGAGGGAAGAGTGGTATTTTAAAAGGGTGAAAGCACAGGGTTGACAGCTAGCGGATAGTTTTTTACTTTTTCTTACTGTACTCCTTTGTTTCCCCAAACATCCCTTTCTGGACATTAGTCCTTTCCTGTGCTTTCACCCTTTTAAAATACCACTCTTCCCTCCCACTCTTGTCAACTCCTCACCGGATGTTTTCTGCATCTAGTGTTCAGTTGGGTTTTTGACTCTGACGAAGACCGCTTGTTACGGTTGAAAGATCTTAGTCTTGTTTTCCCATTTCTTATTGTGGTTTGATCATATATATATATATATTGGTTCTACAGTACTGCCTAAAGTTCATTTGACGGAACAATCTGATTTAATGCTGTTAAGGTCAGCACTGATTAATTACAGTTGATAAATTATTGACAATAATCAATGTTATTATATTAGCTCATTAGTTAATTTCAACAATATGTTAATTAGTAGTTATATCTAAAGCAATGTACTCAAAGATCTTGACGTCAATTTGGTGACATGTTTCGTTACAATAGTAACTACGAAAAGAAGTGTAGTTTAATTGAAGAAGTCTATATCATAAATTTTGAAGAATAACAAAACTTCCTGTTTTCGTTTCTTTAATTTTTTCTCAAATCTAAGGTTTCTACAATTATGTTTGTCTTTTCTTCCTCATGCTTTGATCATAACCTGTCATCTGCAATTTACAATATTTAAGAAATAAATACAATTATGTTTTTTATTCCTTAAATTCTTTCAGGTTGTGTCATTCTATTCCTCGAAAGGTGTTTTTTTTTCTTCCAGTGTCATTCTAGAGATATTGCCATTTTCGACTTATTGTTATTACTATTATTATTATAAAAATACACCACTTTTTTCCTCGTACATTTTCCTTATATCTTGACCAATTAATTTGTTGAAAAACTAAAATCCTTATTTAACTATAACAAGTTTTTAACACAAACGATTGATCAATTACATTAGATCATTACATTAGATTATTATATTACATTAGATGGTTCTATATGTTTAATGCTATAATTATCACGATTAAAGCTATGGTTGCTATTTCACTAATTTAATAAAGTTCCGATGAATTAAACATTATCTCTTTGAACATATTGTTATTTTTAATGACTTTGTGCTGATGTCTAAAGACCTTTTTATTTTACTATAAGTAATTGATAGTGATTGTGAAACAAATCGTTCTCGAGATTTTAATGGAATTACATGTTTTGAGGTCCCAAAGGTCGCTTTATGAAGTTTTTTTGAGGAAACTGAAGAAATGTTTTAATGTTGACCCAACCTTGGGTTTCTAACCATAGCCACACTAAAGTCTCGGCCACCGAGTTACATCAAGTAATCCCTACATCCACTGTAACGAGAGAATTTAAAGCATTCGGTTATACACCAAACAGAATTGGTACAATGTGTAAGTACTCTGGTAGAAGAGGACCACTATTTCTTTCTTAGTCGAGAAATAGCTTTGTCGATCAATATCGCTGGTCCGCTCCTTTAAACCAGGAGAAGTCCACTTTACGAGGCTCAGTGGCAGGTATAACCGACCAGATAGGCACTTGCCAATCAGGGAGCCTAACCCTTTAAGTAAGAGACACGAGATAACCTTCGAGGATATATTATTACAGGATCTTCCTAGTTCAGAAGTTATAAGCTGGGAGTTGCATGAAAGAATAACATTTGTACACTAGTTATTTAAAAATTTTTGCTTGTTGGAGTCCATGGGAGATTTGAAATCAAGACCCTTGTACGATAAATGTTCATTCTGTCTGACTTAAAATGGTTGTTCATCTCTATTGAAACCACGGAACCTTTTATATAAAAACTTTTATAAATACTTTACATTTAACGTTGGTATTATTTAATTGTCAATGTATCTAATTTTTTTTTAAACTTTTGTGCTAAATAGATATTCATTTCTATAAATTAGTAGAATATTACAAAGGTAATGTAAAATATTATATTTCAATTAGTTTTTGTTACCTTTCATTGCATTTTTTTAAAGTTCTATTTATAGACTGATGTACGCTCTTGTAGTTTTTCAGAAGTTGTAAAAAATCAAATAGCAGTAAAACATTTTTATCACGACAATTTACATACAAAATAAAAACAAATCAAGCTGGAAATATTTTTTTAAACAAATTATTCATTAATAATTTTATTATTAGAATTTGAATTTTTCGACTTCCTATTCCATTAAGCTGACTTTTTGGAAACTGAATAAGATATTAGTCATTTAATTTTATTTAACGACTGCAGATGTAGGCGCTTTTTTTTGTGTGAGATTTAGAGTCTGCTAGAAAGCAACACCTCTGATGCTGACGCTGATTTCTCCAGGGAATATTGTGTTTCCTAGTCTTTCTATATTAATTCTAAATTTTGTTTAACTCAAAAAGGGTGTAGAGTAGTGATTTTAATGGGTTACTGACATCGCACGAGTATCTGACCCCGAAAGAACTATCTAACGTTCTATCCAAGGAAGGAAGTGCTCAGATTTCTTCTCAACTGGTGTGAAAAAGAAGCCTTCACCTTTGTACTTTAACATAATTCTCCTGAAAACGGTGGAATGTCGAAATTATAAGGAAAACTTAGTGCCTGTTTTCTTTTCATGTATGTTTCTAACTATATAGTCAAATTTAGTTACATGCGACTACATTACATAAAATATGTTGCACTAGTACTAGCATATAAAAAATTTTGCTAACAACTTCTAATTTCAGAAAACTATATGTCAGAATGAAATGAACTGCTAACGTACCAGTAAACAGATATTAAAAATTATCACAAAGAACAAAATCAGTAAATTTACAAACACTCCTCCTAACACATGAGAGAGCAGTGCTTGATTTATGGAAAGTGACTGGTAAATATTTTACTAAATGATGGGAAATTGAATGTAGCTTAATGATTGCATTATTATTAAGGAAAGAGGGGTAAGTGGATCAATTTGAGTGAGGTTAGCATTAGCGATCCATCAGAGTCGAGTGGATTGCTTTTAATTTGATGGGCAATCAATTGTTGGGACTCACTGCCTTGGCAGGCTATAGAAATGTTTAGTTTCGTTAATTAGGAATAATGACAATAACTAGGTGTGGCGAGGGGGGGGGGTTGGAATGAAATTACGTCGGTCGAAGATAAACCAAATGGAAGGCTATGGCATAAAGCAATGCTTGAGGCTCATGGTAGGGGGAGGGGGGAGGTCAATAATTTTTCTCCGAGATAAGTGGGGAGCCGCGTAGAAAGTGGGTCTTTCAAATGGAGGGTATAACTCGACAAGTGGAAAAGGTTCAAAGAAACCGACTTTGTTGTCGGGGGGTGGGGGGGCAGGGGGGCTCTATCATTGCGAGCCGTAATTACCAACGACTGGGGCGGTGGTGAGGGGAGGACTCCAAGCTAACTAAGTAATGAATGGAGGCTCTTTGATACCATCTACACATGGAGCACGATTCCAGCAACGACATCTAGACGTGGATCAGACCGTGAAAATACCTAGCCCGGCAGCAAAAGAATATCTATATATATATATATATATATATTTCACACTTAGCGCTTAATGTTTTCTTCAACTGTTGTGTTTCATCTAGTGCCGATCTCAAGAAATAGAAGGTGGCTTCTCGGGTTTGATTTATTCCATCCCAATGCTTGTTATTACAGTGGAAGCCGAACCCAGATAGCCTGCTAATAAATTCGCCCAGTCACCTTTAAGTCAGACCGCCGTCGAAGTTAATTTCAGTCTCCTGATATTCCACCTGAGAGTGGCGTTAATTTACGTCCAGGCGGCGTGCAATCCAGTAAATTGTTAATTACTATAATTTCGCGCTAAAGAAATCAACGGAAAATTGATCTTAAGATACCTCCAACCTTCTATATGACTATCAGTTGAGAATTTCTGAAGAACGTTGTTTCATTAAATATGAAGATAAAATAAAAAAAAAACATTAAATGCTGCTTCCTGCATTGAGATTACAGAGTCCTACACAGTAAACTGATCCTTTGAAAAGAAAAAAGAGAAAAACTCATAGTGAATTTCTTAATACTTGCTTGTGTTTAAAAAAGCCTGGTCAGTTTGTTTAGATATATAATAATACTTTCTGCAAACATCTACTGATTCTCGTAAGTGACCCAAATTTTAACCTTGATTTGTATGGAGAAGCTATCAAACTTGAAGCATCAGACTTAATCAGAACTAATCATTTCCTAGTATGATTTGGAATAAACATCAATAGTATAAAATAGTAAAGGCACACGAATAAAAAGAAAATACACACATTCTTTAATTAATTTCTGCAGTTTTCAGGAGAACAAAGTGAGGACGATCTCAATTATATTTATTCAACAATTGTTTTGTTTGAATCCAAAGTTCTGGAATACTCTTACTCCTGAAAACAGCATGAATCCATAAGTTCAAAGCCGGGACGATGCCAGGTAACAAACAAGTAGTCTGCTGCTTGGTAAACTGTTTAGTTATATCATTGAACAAATGAAGGTTTGATTTGTTTGTACAGATGTTTGGTCGATGCTAGTTAAAAGGAGCAGTGAGAAGAGACTATGCTAATATATAGGGTAATATGGTAATTAGCAGGGTGTGCTGGAAGGTAGGAGGGAAGCTGAAAGGATTATCCTGGGGTGGAAGGGCAGACATAACGTCCAAGTGACGCCAACACCCCGCTGACTCATTACTAATTGTCTCTACTGTCACTGATGCACCCTCACAAGTCACCACTACAATTGGAATAACCACACACACCCTCAGACAAAGCAGACAAGGGTCGCTTTCACCCCCGTCCACCATTAAAACAGTCCAGATTAGATATAATCTGATTGTCGTCTACCATAACATATTAGCTTTTTTACGCAGATATAGTGGATCCCCAACCATCTATAACAATCTCTAAATCATTAAGAAAACTAATTAATTAGGATGCAAAGAATTTCACCAATTGATTAATATTTGTTGATTATTTTTTATGTTCATTATATCATAGTATTACAGTATTATCATATTTTTTGTTTACAGTATTTTATAGCACTGTGAATAACTATGTGACCACTTTTAACAACAAATCAATGTGAATACTTCCGTTATCAGATAAAGATTTTGTGTATGGCACTCTGAAATATATATATATATAGTTCACAAAGGAAAGAGAAAGACAGATAAAAACACGCACTCACTAAGATATTTCGTCATTCGTCGTCATCGGGCAGCAGTAGTCCCTGTGAGTTGCTGAAGCCTTCTCATAGGTATATATACCTTTATATATATATATACTAGTCTAAACTGCTCTATAGTAATTTAGAAATATGTCTAAGATTTTTTCAATCAAAATAACTGGTCTTCGAGGAAGTGTCACTCACATTGATTTGTTGAATTATATCCTACATTTGGATATCTTACTGTAGTATAGACGTTTTTTAATTAAGTGTTTATTGTGAAATTGGAAATATCTTACATTAATAACTAGTAGCTATTATTGCTTATTTTAATAAACAAAATTAAAAATGTAATTTGGAACTAGAAAAGTATATAAACAAATATTTTATACTAGCAAACGTACCCGTCTTTGACGGAATCAAAAATTCTATTATACTTGGTATTCCAAAATATCAATTATAGTATTATACTAATACTACAATTAGAAGTTATAGAATAGTAGAAAATACCATTATTAGTACAGTGCTAAAAAAAAGCCTCTGTATACAAAGATTAGATTTTAAGTTAGACATACACAAATCTACAATCAATGTTTCAGCTTTATATGTCTTATGGTAGCAATATTTTGTGGACAAACCGACAGACAGAAATTATTCTAAGGGTACATGTGGCTACTCTGAAGTATGAAACGTAAAGAAAACTTGAAATGAGTTAGTTCTAATTAACGTGCTCCTAGTCAAAAGCTAGCACGCAAGCCACTGGGCTACTCTGGTTCCATACCTTACTTTATTACCAGTGTTTATATTACGCAAATATTAAATTAAAAAAATGTCTTTTTATTGTATTTATTTATAATACATTTGCACTACTGTCATCGGGAGCAAGCAAGCTACTGGCAACCCTGGCTAGATCCCTTTACTTTATTACCATCATTATATTTCCACATTTTTAAATTCAAAAAATATTTTTATCAATTTTTTTATTTTTTTCTGCGAAGCTTTTTCGAGAATTTTCGAATGCTTCTAACCTATCTTTTTCCAAATTAGATTTAGTCTGTAATGAAGTAGGTACAATTTCTGATTTTTCACCATGAAGGAGATAAGCCGGTGAGAATTTTGTTGCTGTGGAGTGTATTATTATATTCTTTAACACAAGACCAGCAACACTTGTCCATCTTCTGTTGGTGCATCTGTTCATTTGCATCGAATTCTATTTACCAAAGTCTGATTTAAGCGTTCGTTTAACCATTAGATTTGGATTATCTACAGATGTAAAAATTATTCAATTTTTTTTATGCTTAAATATTTTTTAAATTTAGCTGAGTCAAATGCTCCGTATTGATTACCAGTAAATTTTTATTTTATTTGTGATAGTGGACCAATGAGTTTGATGAAATCATCTGCTGACTGCCTGGTCGATGTAAGTATCACGCAACGAGTAAAGTGGTCAACTAATAAAGCATATATTTTTTTACCGATCCTTTATTTCCAAATCCACCGACTGTATCAATAGACATAATATGAAAAGGGTATTCCGCTGGACCCAGTTTGATAACAAGCCGATAGGTTTACCAGTTCTTGATTTATGTTTAATACATATATCACATGCTTTACAGAACTGCTTTATAAGTTTATCCATGTTTTTAAAATAGTAAAAATGTCTCAATTTCAGCAATTTGACTAGTTCCAATATGGCCGTAATACTGATGCATTTTCGTTATCATATAGTCCGAATTCTTCTGACACATATATTCTTTTTCTATTCTTAAACTTTATAACTGATATTGCCATCTTATAACATTTTTTGATTTAATGATGTCATCTTTAATCCTAGTTTTTCTCTTATTATTTTTTCCAATGTGATCATATTTTTATTTTATATAATCATCCTCATTTTCGAGACTATCTAGAACTGGATTTCTTGATAGGGAGTTGCTTCTATATTATTCTTACCCTCTTTAAAAATCACTTTAAAATCATATTGTGAGGTATAGCATCAAGTCCCCAAGGCTTCATCAGTTCTCGCTTTAGATTTTAAATTTATTAGGGGTTTATGATCTGATGTAACTGTAAATGATTTTCGATCAAATAATGTTGCCAATACTTAATCGCTTCTTTTATCGCTACATTCCAAATATATGATTCTTTTTTTTGTCGGTGTCAATTTTTTTGAAAAATAGCTATCGGGTGTAAAACTCCATCTATTTGCGGTTGTTTAAAACTGCTCGAGGCCTAAACGGCTGGCGTCCACTTCAATACTACAGCTTTTTTTGGATCATAAATGGCTAAAATAGGAGGCGAAATAAATATCTTTTATTCAATTTGTAATTCGGTAATTTGTTATTCTTCAATAAACTGGACAGTTATTCGATTGCTAAAATAATAGTTTTTATTAGATTCTTACAAGTATAAATAATCACAATAAACAATGTATTATAATGAAAACTTAAGAAATAATTTAGGTCTTTAAACTTACCTAAAATAATAGAATTGAATAAAAGTCTTATTCCCTCTTGGAAACAATCATAAATTAACTTCAGAAATGAAACCTTCCGTAACAGTTTAGCCACCAGTACAAAATTAATAAAAATAAAACACTAAATAAACTAAATACAACATAAATTTCTAATTTAGGGCACGTAGTCCCTGTGAGTTGCTGAAGCTTCTCACAGTATATATATTTATATATATATACTAGTCTAAACTGCTCTAAGTAATTTAGAAATATGTCTAAGATTTTTCAATCAAAATAACTGGTCTTCGAGGAAGTGTCACTCACATTGATTTGTTGAATTATATCCTACATTTTTGGATATCTTACTGTAGTATAGACGTTTTTTAATTAAGTGTTTATTGTGAAATTGGAAATATCTTACATTTAATAACTAGTAGCTATTATTGCTTATTTTAATAAACAAAATTAAAAATGTAATTTGGAACTAGAAAAGCATATAAACAAATATTTTATACTAATAAGGTACCCGTCTTTTAGAACGGAATCAAAAATTATATTATACTTGGAATATTCCAAAAGCAGCAGATTACCAGCAGGGTTTGAATAATACTGTAGACAGATGGTGAAAAGTTATACAATAGTAAGACAATAGTACAAGTTCATATAACGACTTACAGTGCTAGAATAATAGCCTCTATATATTGCTGAGGGGAGTTAGATCTTTAAACTCGACCTACACAAAGCTACAACTCAATGTTTCAGCTTTCTATATGTTCTTATGGTAGCAATTCATATATGTGACAAACTGTACAGACGAAATTATTCTAAGGGTACATGTGGCTACTCTGAAGTATGAAACGTAAAGAAAACTCTGAACTGAGTTAGTTGCTAATTAACGTGCTCATAGTCAAAAGTAGCACGCAAGCCACTTTGGACAGACGGACAGGTTCCATACCTTACAGTTATTACCAGTGTTCTATATTACGCAAAGCTATTAAATTAAAAAAAAATATTTTGTTGTGTTTGATTTAGTAATACATTTGCACTACTGTCATCGTGTGTTTATGCAAGCAGTACTGTGCAACCCTGTGTATGTATCCCTTTACTTTATTACCATCATTTTATTATCCACATTTTAAATTCAAAAAAAAAATTTGTTTGTTACATTTATTTATAATACATTTGCACTACTGTCATCGGCGATCACGCAAGCCACTGGGCTACTCTGGTCCCATACCTTACATTATTACCAGTGTATTTATTAAGCAAATATTAAATTAAAAAAAAGTTGACAGTTATATATAATACATAGCAAACGTACCCGTCTTTGACGGAATCAGAAGTTCCTGTTTTGGTTTATTGCCGTGTGCCTATTGCCTTTCGGCTATACCACGGAGGAATCAGAAGTTCCGTCATTTTGGTATTTCAAAATGTCATTAGAAATTATAGAATAGTAGAAAATACCATTATTACTACAGTGTTAAACAAATGCCTCCAGCTTATACACTACATTAGCTGTCTGTCCTTCAGGTTCATGGTAGAAGAAAGAGTTGAAACCTCTGACCGTTGAGCATGTAAACTACATTTGACCATGTGAGAAAAACTTGGTTTTGCTACCTTGTATTCCTGCGTTAGATGAAGTCTCCCTTTGCGACTTAGTTAACGTCATTGCGAAATAGACTCTGACCCGACTTTGCAATCATTTCAACGTAAACAGACAGTGGCTCGGAATCAATGGTATGTGAAGTATACACACAGACTCCCCAATACCACATCCAGTCATTATGTCCGCCTCTATGGCATATCTGTGTAGAGCACGAACTCAGAGTCGTGTCCCGTTGCACAGTTTTGGGGCACTCATGTTTCGTAACATGAAATTTGTTACTGCTACTAAATTGTAGCATGATTGGTGCTCTACTTTAAGTTTTTACTCATGAGCAGGCAGTCCAGGAGAAATAAATTCAGAGTCAAGAAATTCAATTAGATAATGAACTGCTTCTTCGTCACTAATCCAATCTCTTTACTGACTTGTAAGTTCTTTCCTCGGCTTCATATAGCGTAAGAACTTGTTTGTTGATTTTTCCTCCCTGTTCATATTAAGAGTTGAGAATTGCTCGTTTACAAAACATTTATTCTCAATAGATAGTACATCCTTAACTCTGTGAAACACCATTTCAATGATGTCAAATACGCAATATATTCATATGCTCAATTGAATTAAAATCAACTAACAATACCTACTTGCCACTGTGTATTTTAAAATAGAGAACATAAATTCTTTTATAATTTAATCGGTAATTTTAATTCTTCAATAAACTGGACAGTTATTCGATTGCTAAAATAATAGTTTTTATTAGATTCTTACAAGTATAAATAATCACAATAAACAATGTATTATAATGAAAACTTAAGAAATAATTTAGGTCTTTAAACTTACCTAAAATAATAGAATTGAATAAAAGTCCCTTATTCCCTCTTGGAAACAATCATAAATCATAACTTCAGACATAATGAAACCTTCCGTAACAGTTTAGCCACCAGTACAAAATTAATAAAAAATAAACAACACTAAATAAACTAAATAAACAAAACATAAATTCTAATTTACACACACACACACACATATATATATATATATATATACTAGTCTAAACTGCTCTAAGTAATTTAGAAATATGTCTAAGATTTTTCAATCAAAATAACTGGTCTTCGAGGAAGTGTCACTCACATTGATTTGTTGAATTATATCCTACATTTTTGGATATCTTACTGTAGTATAGACGTTTTTTAATTAAGTGTTTATTGTGAAATTGGAAATATCTTACATTTAATAACTAGTAGCTATTATTGCTTATTTTAATAAACAAAATTAAAAATGTAATTTGGAACTAGAAAAGCATATAAACAAATATTTTATATAATTTAGGTAATGTTTTTAGAAAAATCAAAATATATGAAATGGAAGAAACCAAAAGCAGCAGAGACCAGCAGGGTTTGAATAAACTGTAGATAGATGGTGAAAAGTTACAATAAAGACAATAGTACAAGTTCATATAACGACTTTCATCCAGTAATAATAGTTTATATATTGCTGAGGGGAGTTGATCTTTAAACTCGCCCTTCTAAAGCAAACTCAATTCCTGTTTCTATATTTCTTTGTCATTCATATATGTGCCTGTATGGATATTCATAAGTATCATGAAAGAAACTCTGACTCTTATTGCATAAATAGCAAAGATAGAAGCACTTTGGACAGACGGACAGGTCCTATTACAGTTCAAAACGGTTCTTTTGTGTAAAGCTTTATTCATAATTGTGGTGAAGTTGCTGTACTAGTTGTGTGTTTATGAGTGTCGTGTGTGTATGTATGTTTCTATTATTTGTGATTGTTTATGCGTTTCTGTTCATACAAATAACAGAAATGAAGTGAGTGAGAGATAGTGCATGTAAACGGAAAGAAAGAGAAAAAACCCAGAAGATAAAAGTTATAATGTATATAAAGCATGTCATTCGAGTCATAATATGAAGTCAGATGTGCGGATATTTTTCAAAATAACCCCTTAATCTAATTTGTGTGGTCTCAAGGTGTGTTCTTATTCTCATAAGTCACAAACACTGGATTCTCATTCTGTTAGTGTTTTACTTGTTTAGTGCCACAGCATATATTATCAAAGCCATTCTGAGTAGCAATGTAAATTACAAACTCACTAGGGTGGTCAGAGTGACAATATTTTGCGTGGGCAAGTTAGCAGTTCACAGTAAAACTGGTCCATAGAATTATTTAATCTAGTATCTGTTACCTTCAGTAAAATAAATGTATGTTTTTACAAAAAAAAATGTTTCATTGTCTAAGATTTACACATTGGTTGGTTCAAATAACGTGATACAGTTTTTTTTTATGACAAGACAAGAGAAGGTGGGTGCTCTGTTTTGCAGGTAAGATTTATGGTTTAATTATCGTTTCATAGAAGGACATAAATCAAGGTTGCTTGTGCTCTGCTGGACTCAAGGATTCAAACGATAGAAGTGCAAATTTATGATCCAGTGTGCACTTTCCTCAAATATTCTCGATATATGGAAACGCCTGGAACACTCCATCTAAATCATGTCCAATAAATATATCGAACACTTTTTTTTATACTTTATTTCCCAATCCGTGATTTTCCAGTTAGGGAAACCTGTGGCAATAGAGTGGGGGCCAGAAGGATTTATTTCAACCCCCTCCCCCTTCGCCGGTTTACAGAAAAATATGAAAGGGGTTGGAGTTAAAGGGGTGGGAGACAGGCAAGGGTCGGTTTTTGGTTGACTGTAATATTTTACCTGATGTGGATGAGAGATTTTTCAAAAGCGTTCTTGTCAGTGGAATCCAGCTTCATGTTTGCTTAATGCGAGGCAGGGCCTGGTGAACCCTCTCCCCGAATCGCAATCATACTTTATTCAAATGCCTGCTCCAGCCCCAGCAGCCCATCCCCTTCTGTCGACTTTCAATCAACCAATTCGGTCAATCCTTACAGGGTCGAATCAATATTGGGGATTAGCCTTTAACATGGCTTTCTCAAATAGCACTCCATCTGAGAATCACCTCTTCACTACGCGCGATCACATTACTGTGGAAGCTGAGAATCACGTTGGCCTAAACGTTTGTCAGCATACACTTCAAACCAGAAATGGCATTTTCACTTTGAATTATAATTCCGTAGATATTATATAAACAGTACACTACTTTCCGATATCTTGGAAAATAATTTTCAATTCAGGTTCTACTTTTAAGTTTGTTCTAGAAATTGTCTTTATCCCTTAATTATTTCATTCCTTCATTACTATTGATCACTATTTCATTCAGTATTTATCACTAAATAAAATAACATGTTCTATTATTTAAGTTAATCATACGCAATTTTACGTTCTTTACTTATTCGTTTCAATGATTATTAATACTTGTACTGATTTTATAAATTTGGAAGATCGATAAATCTTGAAATTATATATGGACACTACTACTAGTGGGATGATTTCACACCAGAATTCCTTTACATTAATTTGATCTCACTCTGAATTCGTACAAGGTTGAAATCGCGAGATTTAATTAATCCATTATTAGATTTCATTATCCTTTCACATTAAGAACGGGACCACTCCTAAATTAACTCAATAATTACGGTGGTAAAAAGGTTAGACTGCTAAATTAGGAACTGTTTTGTTGTGGAAGCCATTAGAATTTTCTTAGTGCAGTAGTAATCTGATATGATGATGATTGTTTGAGGACAAAATGATAAAAAGAAATCTGGCTCAGAGTCTATACTAATAGTCCAGATTTAACTACGAGTCTTAATAGAAAATTAGACAAGTTACTGATGGTGACAACAAAATGCCTCAAAGTTTTGATTCACCTGTCCAGATAGCACCTTGAGTCTTGATTAGAAGTTCAGAAAAGATATTACTTATTATGATAATATGTCTCAATGTACAGTCTAATCTATTGATTGCACAGTGAATTTTCATAGCAACAAAAAAGAGGAACTGATGTTGACAAAAAAAATCTAAAAATTCTGATTGACATGTTTAGATGACAATGTGAGTCATTATAGGGTGTATGAGAAGACCCTGACAATTACAATAAACTGTCTCAACGCTCTGATAAGCCTCTCCAGATTGCAGTATGAGGCATGATAAGGCTTTAAGAAGAGACACTGATGATAACAAACTGCCTCAACGTTCTGATTAACTTTTATACATCGCAATTGAGTCATGATCAAGTGTTAACAAGAGACATTGGCCATGTCCAGATCGCAGGAGACACTGATGATGGCAACAAACTGCCTAAACTTTCTGATTTACTTGTCCAGATCTCAATGTCTGTCAAGATCGAGTGTTAAGAAGAGACAATGTCGATACAAATAAACTGATTCTTTATCCAAATTGGTCTGTGCGTCTTGATATCAAACAAAGAATAGATACTGACCATTAGA
This sequence comes from Hermatobates lingyangjiaoensis, assembly GCA_026182355.1. Taxonomy (NCBI): domain Eukaryota; kingdom Metazoa; phylum Arthropoda; class Insecta; order Hemiptera; family Hermatobatidae; genus Hermatobates; species Hermatobates lingyangjiaoensis. The sequence goes on from JAPFBL010000024.1 coordinate 2,729,916, forward strand.
ATAAACTGTTCAATGTTTATAAGCTGGCCATTTTTTGTTATTCCGTAGGTTTAGATCAGTGCTTCTCAAACGGTGCGTCCTAGCGCATTGTCATGCCCTGTAAAGTAGCCAGGTGCGTCCCAAGATAATCGAAGATGACATTTATATAACAGGTTTATATTATAAAAATGTCCATAATTTTCATTTATTTTAGAAACACTACTTCTGTAGTTTTCAGGTCCTTGTCAAGTCCTCGCTACTTGATATTTTGAACTGGAAGGTAAATTTCTTTAATTTTTAAGCAACGATGGAAAATACTTTCTCTTTTCCTTTCGTTGGGGATTTAAATCATTTGTTACTGATCTCTCTCTCTCTCTATCTCTCTCTCTCTCTCTCTCTCTCTCTCTCTCTTTCTCTCTTTAAAAAAAACCTTTCCTTTTAATTTCCTATCATTTTCCTATTTTCAGATTTCAGGACTAAATTTCCTATATTAAAATCAGTGATGCGTCCCAAAGTTTTGGTTATTTCATAGGTAAACCCTGAGGTAAAAAATTTTGAGAAATACTGGTTTAGACATTCGTTTTTATTTTTTTTTCGACATACATGTAAAGTTATGCCATGTTCTTTAACTAGTTAAGATATAATAATGTTACACTGTTGTAAGTTCAGTAACATATTTCTTTAGTAATACCCTCAAGTTGAATTTTGGGCGGCAAACTAAAAGACTCTTCCCTTGAATAGTGCCAGTAGACTAACAAATGAAGCGAGTCCTCACCAGATCAACCCCAGTAGTGGTAACCGATCGGCTCATCAATCAAGGCTGTATTTGTATTCAGCCAGCGCTCCCGGACGCGATTGATTTCGTCCCATCACCACAGATCGAGATACTCAACAGTACCACTCTATGACTTATTATAGACGGCCTCCTTTCCTCGACCCATTCGCATTAATATCCTACCAATTCCCTATTCATTCCATACATCCTTCATTCCTTTTTTCATTTCTACATATATTAAATCAAACAAATTATCCATTTCAATTTTGTTTTATTTTTAAATAAGCTATTCTTCCTCCTTTTCCCTCTCTTACATAAACCAATCACACTCTTCTTCATATAGAATCTTTCAAAAGAAACATCCCTACACAAGTCATGATCGAATGATTCAAATTGAAAGTCATTACCGAAACACACTCCTTGGTAACCACTTTCCTGTCACCGGCAAACTCATAAAAGCGGTGTTGTTTCATTTTGAAAACAGACAATAAATAACTTTACGTTACTAGAATAAATTATATTGATTTATAACCGTTGAAACTCTATAAAGAGAATCAATCAAGGAATACATTCGACACCAATATATTAAGCATTTCTAAACCATTTTTAATTTCTATCCCCAATTTATCAAGGTTGTTCAGTAATTTTTTTTACCATTTACTATATACATAAATACTAGTTCAACACGAAGAAAAGTAACACACAGAGTAAAAAAACACACTTACTAACTCAAATTTTTTGAAAATTTATCTTTTGAAGAATAGAGAAAGGGCGACCAAACATGCCAGAGGTACAACAGCAGGTAACTGTATTTATAAAATAAAGAATATCAATAAATATAAATAACTAAATGTTGATAAAATTATCGGCCGTGAAGTAGAAACAAAATAAATGTTTATCAGGACTCGGTCAGTTTTTCAGGATTAAATTAAAAACCCAAAACATTGGCATTAGTGGATTTGTCATGTGAAAGATTTAAAATTTTTGTGAGGACGTTGAGATGAAAGGTACCCTGTACTTTGTTAGATACTCCTTAAAATCTCTGCTCTAACAAACTTAAATGAACATTTCTATGTAGAATGAGCCAGGTAGTGTGACAAATTGTAAGAGAGGTGTAACTTTAATTTCATACTGATAATCTTTTTATATTCAATCCGTCAATTAAATCAATTATCAATATTTATGAATTTATAAAATTGTGCGAATCAGTTCAATATTTTAAATTTTTTTTTAATCAAAGTGTCTTTTTGGAATAGTTGATGGAAAAGGATTAACCAAAACAAGAGCTGTTTAAACATAATATGTAAACCACTATACGAAAATTAATCTTAAACCTTTCTTTTAGTGAGTTTAAATGACAGTTAATTAGCAGAGTTCGAATGAAAAATAAAATAAAATGTTGAACAATCAAGAGAAGGTGATGCTCAAGCGGTACTTAAAATAAATGAAACACAAAGCGAGTTGGCCTGTAATGGAGAAGGGGCAAATCAGAAATGGCACAACCTAGAATGAGGTTTTTTATGGTTTCCCAGTTAAAAGTAATCCAAGTGACTGAGACCTGTTAAAAAAAATGGGGAAAAAAAGGAATGGAGAAAAAAAGATGGAGAAAGAGTCAGATAAAGTTGGATAGCTTGAGATTAAACAAGGGTTCGAACTGCTGCCATTTGGTAGAAGAAGGAATGGACTTGAGATAGAAAGATGGAGCGGAGTAGGGAGAAAAAAGAAGAAAAAATTATTCTAATTTGGATTAAAGTGTATAGAGTAATAGAAGGGAGGGTGATTTTAATTTAGAGGTTTTTAGGTGGTGGCGTCAGAGGGTTGGAAAGTAGAGGGTTGGTGGAAGGGGGATGTTTTTGATTTCCCAGAGGGCCAATCAGCGTTAAGGGAAAGCCCGATTAGGACTTAACATGCAAACTAGCAACAAGAAACTCTACTCGGGGTAATGTACTCACTCCGCCTTACCAATTACTACTAATATCTAACATAAATTGTTTTCTCATTATCGGAATGAAAACAAGAGCCAATTTATATAATTTCAACCCCTCCCCTCTCTGACGAGCTATCATAGGTCACTGATAAACATACTTGATCACGAAGCATGTTAATATCTCTTCGATTCACTTCTTCATCTAATGAATTTTCCATAAACGATATTAATGGATTGCAGTAATTTCAAATTCTGTTGAATTAATTTGTATAGTTGAATAAGAATAATTGATTAAGAGGACATAAACAAATGAAGTGATGAAATTTGAATATAGATTAGGCTTCTTAAAGTAATACACTCAAGACGTTACTGCTATTTCATTCTGGTTTATAAAATATTGTATAGATATTTCTCGTAGAATATCCTTTCTGTTACTAAACATAAGCTAAGCTGAGAGCAACAACCCAAATAAAAAATCTATTGTAGTGTTATATCTAAAGTATAGCTTATAAGGCTTTCATAATAACGTTGGGAAATGTATCTGATTGCCACCCATTTAGCTATTGTCAACCCACTTTGCCAAGTTGATTCACAAGTGTGTCTGAAATTCCGTATTACTGACATTTATTAGAGGAGGGATCCCTAGTGAGCACATCGCGTCATACCGGCTTGATACTGACAGCCTTGTGTCATCTCCAATATATGGCACAAATCTAAGTCCTTACCTTACAATCAAGATCATACCAAGATCTTACCAATCTCAAACATTCAGTAATAAAAAGAAGTGCTCTAACACTAAACTATATTCAAGTAATCACAGTTAATTAAGACAATTTTTGTATCTACTTAACAGTCATTTCAATAAATTTTCACATTTTATTTTTTTCGAATCAAATGACACTTATAATATTTTGAGAATATATGTTTTTTTTTAAAATATGTTTTTAAATATTTTTTTACTATAATGAAAAAAAATACATTATGCACAGATAGTACTTCTATTAAGTTAATATTTGTTCTTTTTAGTAGTACACTAACATATTATATTGGACAATGTTCTTAAAATTTTAATCTCCTTAGGAAGTATGTAATCATTTATTGTATATGTATTTACTCGTGATTAGAACATTGGAAAGAAACAATACATCTTGACACAAAAGATTTTTTCCAAAGTCAACCCATTTTGAACACTTAAGTGTCCGAACGCTAACCTGACAAAGAACACTAAGTATTCGAAATGCGTTGAGGTTGGATTAAACCTTTTTGTGGAGATTCTGTGTTTTCTATCTCTTATAATTTTAGTCTCCTAGAGAAGCGTTTCAAAATAGAGAATTTCATTCTGTATTATTGTTAAAGTGAAAATGTAACTTTTTCACTAATATAATATGCCTATCTAAACCATGATATTCATCCTAAACTACAGCCCCCCTTACAGTACTAAGGGTCATTACTAAGTAAACTTTTAATGTGTATTGTCAAGTTAGTGAATTCTCAAAAATGTATAAAATCTCAGATTTTTTGAAATCATTACTAAAATATTAACTGCTTTATGAGTAGTTTTTAAGATGAAGTAGAAAAGAAATACGTCAATAACTTGAGCCTTTCTATATCATTACTATATTTTTTATAATAAAAAGAAAATGAGTCTTATAACTAAGTATTCATTGTGTTTTGATTAATTGGATGGTCGATTTTTATATGTAGTTATCCAGAAGGAATAGACCAAATCTCATGTTGTAGGCAAACAGCCATAGCTAAAAATAGGACACGGACACTCCTACTGCATTTCATTGTTATAAACTATAAGTCATTAAGTCTGGACGGTTTGTTTGTTTTCTTCTTTTTGTTGGCAATAGATGATAAATGTTACTAACTTAGACAAAATATGCTCTCAACTTTCTAGTTGTTCTTTTTGGTTGTGGTGTTCCGAATATACACATAGAACGAAATTTACGTTTGCTTTTACACAGTGTTACTTAATGTGACTTACTTTCAGTTCTGGAAAGCTCATTTAACTGGAATGCCATATTGCACTCTGTGACGTAACTTCTAAATACTTTAATTTTTTTGAAATTAAACATTCAAAATTTTGTTTACAAGGTAAATTATATTAATGCAAAATGTAGGAACGCTACATGCTATAGGTGGTGTAATGTAATAAATAGTACAATGGCATCTTTCAGTTTATTGAAACATTGTTAGTCATTTAAGAGAACATGACTTTTTTTTATAAAATGAGTCAAAGTCAAGTTCTCATTGAATTTTCTTCATAAATGATCTTCTAAGTAATAAATGTTAAATACTGATTAAGTACGGCGTTAAAAAGGTTTTCTTCGCATTTTTTTTGCAAATAGACAGTGGTTTTTTTGTTGTTTTAAATAAAACAGAATAGTGATAATGACGTAACACGACACAACCTAAAGATAATGCTATGATTTAAAAGAAAATCTAATGACTTAATTCCAATCAGAGACTTAAAGATTTATTAGCGGATATAATTAAAATATAAAAAAGACTTTTTAATGAAAAGTTAGTAATGTTTTTGTATTTTATATCAAGGTTAGGACATATTTTCAAATCAGTGTTTCTCAGAGTGGGCGGTACCGCCTTTAGTGGACAGTGGCGTGGACTCAAGGGGCGATTGGAATCTCCGAGTGATATATGGAGGACCACATAACAATCGGTGGAGGGTAAAAAAAAATGATATTCATATGTTGGTATGCCAGTCAACGTTCTAACATCATGCTCGCAGCTTTGCTGTGGTTCTAATATGATCTATTAGGAGCCGGTTGTGTGATAGTCGTTTGCTTTCTTACACCAGAACCGAAAGTTTTTGACTTCAATGTAGCAAATTACTAAAGCAGAGATAGATTATTCATATAATAAATGAAACTTCGTCTCCCAGAGAGGATTGTAAATCAGTCAGCATATGGTTGTACTAATTCAGATTGTCGTTAAATGACCATGCTTTAATAACTGGAAAGGAATATTTAGCATTTTCAATAAGCAGTCAATCCAGTGCTTTTCGCCTTAGTTGGCACAATATCCAAGCAATATTGATCTGTTGATCCTTCCATCAGGAATAAGAATAATTCTGCATGTTTAATGCATCAACTTAAAACCATAAAAATGAATATTATATCTTAATACTTTTAAATGAAGTATGCGACTGTAGATCTCTTATCACATTGAGAGATGTTTGACTGTTTTAGAAAAGTTGTTTCTTTCTAACGGCCACACTTTTAATCTTTTAGTGCTGGCCTAAGGGGTGGAAATTTACAGTTAGGGGTAGCACCAATTACAGTTATGGGAAAGCCACATTACAGGTTGATTCTCCATCAAGGTTCTTAAGGTTACCTCATTCATAATACGAATTGTACATAATATCATACGACAGCTTTACGTCCTCTCCGAGGGATGCCTTGTATAAGATTTAAACATCTCAGCATCAACATAAAGCATCCGAATTCTCAGGAATAATATTTTTTCCCCATTTGATAGTGCGCAGTCAGTTACTATATGGTTTTTACTAATGTTAGAAAATATTCAATTCTCCAGGCATGTATGCATTAAACAGTATTCATACAAACAAACGACCAACGATTACGCACTGTAGTGCGCGTTGTAATTAGCAGTTCCAGCTTACGGACCTACCACTGCTGAATTTTTATACTGTTGTGTTTGTAGAGTACAAACAACGTGTTTCGAGCACTTTGTGTATAATTTTTTTTTATTATTGACAATTGTTCTAATAACGCATAAAATGATCATGTAGTTCATGTCATGGTAGGATTATGACTTGATGTTTTATTTCTTCGTTACACTTATATTTTGAATCTCAAAATCCCAATTCGTCTTCAATTTCAATAACTCTATCTCCTTCGTGTATTTTTTCATCCGCCAAGTGGGAATAAGCGACTTAAAAACTTGGTGTCACCATAGTCTAAATGAGTTTTCATGTTTGTTTATTTAATGACTTTATAAACCTTTAAAATCTAGAGAATTTCAATCAGGCTTTGATGACAAATGATCTTGTCTCTCTGAAAATGATAGAGTTTTGCAAAAGTCACCAGCATTAAGGTGATGTTACCCATTGTTCTCTTTGAATTTTAAATATCTTTTAGTGGTCTCCCTAGTGCTTCAATAGGCAATTGATGGTACACTCGTCCAACATTCCTAGAGATGTTTTTCCTAAAATATTTCCTTGAATAGTAATTTAAATGCAGAAGGTGTCGTTTTTCCACCACTGAGAAGTGTAGTAGCACCGGTTGAAGTATACTTCAAAGCTAGTGCTACTCGTAGTTAAAATTTGCAACCCTTTTGTTTATTAAAACTATTTTTCCCGTTCCATCCTGAAAATCAGAGACTAATATTTTGCGTTTTTGATTTTCCACTCTGTCAGATAAATTATTTTGGGACAAATTTGGGAAAATAATTAAAATTAAATTATTTATTTCAAAATTGTCATATAATTTCAAGTCATATAATTGTCATATAAAAAGACCAAGAAAAATTGCATCTTTTTAAAAAATACTTGATATTTTTAATATACTACGAGGTGTATAAATAAAGTAGTGAGACTGGCAACGTCGCTTTCGATCTGGCAACGCTGGAGACGCGTGGCCTTGAGTAGCGTCAGGTGCACGTGTGATGCGCCTCCAGTATGAATCTGAACTCGCCACAGTCATTTGTTTGTCCGTAGCGTTGGTTTTCGTGAAATGGTTTTTTCTTGAGCGTTTTAAAAATGAGTGACCTCAAAGTTGAGCAGTGGTGTGCAATCAAATTTTGCTTCAGAATTGGACATAATGCAACCGAAACTTTTGAAAAACTTCAGGAGGCCTATGGAGAACGTGTTTTATCAAGGGCACAGGTTTTTCGGTGGTTTAAGGATTTTCAGAAGGAAGAGAGTCGATTGAAGATGAACCACGAAGCGGAAGGCCTTCAAGTGCAAACACCGATGAAAATGTCAACAGAGTACGGAACCTTGTGCGTTCAGATCGACGCTTAATCAGCACTTCTACCGTGAGGTCCTTGAAAGACTTCGAAAAAGAGTCCTTTGTGTGCGGCCAAACATCAAAGACAAGTGGGTGTTGCATCACGACAACGCGCCTGTCACACTGCCATCTCAATAAACGAGTTTTTGGCCAGTAAAAACATTCCTCTTGCTCCTCAGCCTCCTTATTCACCAGACTTGAGTCTTTGTGACTTTTTCCTCTTCCCGAGATTGAAAAATCACCTCAAGGGAACTCATTTCGGGACACTACAAAACATACAAACTGCTGTAACCGACCAGCTGAAGGCCATTCCAGAATCCGAGTTCCAGCAATGCTACAATGATTGGAAGGACCGTCTCCAGCGCTGTGTGGCTTCCGAAGGGAACTATTTTGAAGGTGACAATATCACATTGTAATTATATTTGAATAGAAAATTGAAAAAAAATTAGTCTCACTACTTTATTTACACACCTCGTATGTTTTAAAAAACCTGATATGCTGTAGTAGTATTCTTAAGTATTATTACTATTTTTTTTTTTACTTTTCTTAACTCACAATATAGACACTTTTTACGTTACTGTTACATGGTAACTCTTATTTTAACTCAGAGAATCAGTTTAAAAGAAATACTTTTTATACCTTACTAGCTGAGGAAAGAAACGAATGGTCCAAATTCCTTGTATCTGGCATTTGTACCTAGGGCTCTGCGTAAACGAGTCAATCGGTAACATTCATTAGTTAAAGTTTTTTCTATATAATAAGAAAGATAGATAATGTTACTGTAGTTACATGGTATTAAATATATTATTATATGCTATATTATAGCAGTATATGATTATATATGTGTAATACTAATAATATAAAAAAAATCAGTTGTAATAATATGTATATATTATGTGTATATAAAATACCCTAGACATATTAAGGAGTTTTGAGATTGGGGAATTGAAGTCTTATTTTCGAAGATACTTAGAGTTAGTGTATAATAAAAAAAAGGTCCTAGAGTTGGAGAGGAGCATTTATCATCCGACTCTGCAAGCTTGCTTGAAAGAGGCAAAATAAAATGTAGGTTTGAGGCCCGAAGTAAAGTCTGTACCCTTGCTCTTTGAAGAACCTCCCAAGCAAACATCGCTGCGAGCAAAACAATTATTTCGCTCTAATCGTTCTCAGTGGCGGTTTTCTGTATCATTAAATATACCCAGCGAAATATCCTTAATTCTGTTCTCTCACTCTGTCCGTTCCATCCCTTTCATCCAGTCGTTAACACTAGAAAAGCATTCTTGAAACAAGAACAAACTAATTACAACCAACAATATCATGAAACAAGGCGGAAAATTGATTGTTTCATATCCACTTTTAATTATACATCATTCCAGCTAATTATCTCGTTATTTTGTAGTAAAAAAAAAGTTTTTTTTTTCTTTCATAATTTTATTTGATTCGTGGGAAAACTTATTAACGTTTACGATTATGAAAACAGTTAACCATCAAACTGTTGTTGAGCTTGTAATTTGGCGGTGTCAGAGATAACTAAATGCACACTCGTATGCAAAGTTAATTCCTTCCACAGCCCTATTAGTTTCACTCATATGCTTAACTAGCATTAAGAAAGAAACATGTGTTTAACGACTTTTTACTCCTTCCGTATCACTCCAACCCACCCATCCACCTGTGCTTCTATTCAATTCACCATACGAGTACATGGACATTCATTTTTCTACTTAAGGTGTTAAATGAAGTGAAAATATTGATTCTTTTTTTTTGAAAGTGATTTTTTTAAAATATTCAAAAAAAAACTTTGCATTATATAATAAATAACATTTGGTTAATGATATAGAGAATGGTTAGAGAATCTCTCTGAATTAAATTAAAAATAGTATTTAGCTGATCAGAATAGAGCTGATATTTTTTTTCCATCTATCGGCTAGAATTTAGCCAATTAAAATGAATTATATTATTTCAATCCAATGAATTATACACTTATCCAATACATGCTTCAGTGGATAATGATTTATCTAGTTCTTCTAAAACAGCTTTGTTTACTGGCTGTACATCTTGACTTGACCTTTCCTGATCCATTACACCCTTAAAACACCTTTCCTGCCTCCCTCCCATTTCAATATCACACCAGATGTTCTATTTCACTTGTTTCAACTCAAAGAAGCCTGATGAACCCTAGTTGCTTTTTTAGAAAGATCTTAGTTCCATTTCTGAATAATTTCTTATAATAGTTTAATCGTTGATATATGTATCTCATACATATCAATATGTATATAACATTTAAATACATGTTAAAATTTAAGTAATCAGAATAAAGAAGCATGACACTGTACTTAAAGAGGGCAATAAGGTCATTTTTTAGGTATATTTCTGTAGACAGATGACAAAAACTATTTGAATAAATGTTTAAGAACTGTTTTATTCTCTTTATGCATTTTTTCCTTACTGGTATAATATAAATTTCATCTTATTTAATGAAATATATATATGTATATATATATGCATGTGGTTTGATCACTGATTGTTATTTCACGTGTTTATGTGAAATCTTGTTATATATGTATATATAAATATTTCAAATTTATAAGCTACAATATTATACAATCTAAGAAATCGGTAGAATATCACAATGAATTACAATAATGGTATTATAACGTTTTTCTAATTCTCTTTATCGGTTTAATTTTGTTTAAATACATGATATTAGTGTTGTAGCGGGGCAAGTTAGCTCAGTGGTTAATGTATTCGCCTCTGAGCCGGTAGTGTCCGGGGTTCGATTCCTACCTGGCCCTCGATTTGTAGGGAGATGAATAAATCTGAGTACGTCGTCCCTCGGAGAGAAAGTTAAGCCCTCGGTCCTGAGCCTGAACAATGTCAGGTACTCGTTAAAGATCCCTACTCAAAATGCACTTGAGTTAGGCAAAATTTAGGACTCCCATTGTGGAATCTGTGAACTCACCTATCAAACAAAAAGCAGGTTAATGGTTAATGCTATCAACCGCTAGGGGTTTAAACAATAAAAAGAAAATATATTTTATATACTTAAACCAATATACGACCTTATAAACCAATAAACCTTATAAGTAATGGTGGAGACCTGAGTTATGTTTGAGTGGACACACTATACGTTGTGCATACTCTTGTTTTTAAGCTTTAATTGTAGTGCAACGTGTACTATATAAATAAAATGACTTATTATTTAATTTAACTGTATTATTAAACTGTATTTTATTATTAACTGTATTATCTTAATTTAATTATATAAATATATAAATTACTTATATATAAATAAGTCATTTATATATAGTTTATTTATATATAGTCTATTGCTAAGTGAATTTCTTAATTGAAAAATTATTTCTTGATTACATAAAAATCATACTTAGATTGCATGCAATATTTGTAGTTTAACAAGATTGTTGCAAATGCGTAATATTTATCTTAACTTAAATGTTTTCATTTTCTATATGTTGTCAGCAGCATTATGCAATCACCATAAAAAAAGCCGGCATTATAGTTGAAAATGGTAAGAGCTGCCCTATTCACTTTGTTAAACATATGCAAATCAAATCAATTGGAAATCATATATAATTGTTGAAGAGGCTAAGACGTCTTGTTGAGTTATTTAAGAGCGGGCTGCGGGGTGGTGGGGGGTGTCAGGTTGATGGATGGAGGACAGTAGTTGGTAGTGACCCCTGCTGCGGACACCGGCTGTCCAAGTTTGATTCCCTCTTTTGATCGGACGACACATTATCATAAATACCTGCGCACAGCAAGCCGGCCGCAGTAGGGAGTGCGCTCTCATCGGCCTCCCTTATTAATCTCTCTCATCCCTTCCATCGCCTTCTTTTCTTTCAATCGCCTGTCAGTTAGTAATTATCCCAAGCCTTCTACTGTAATACACAGTTAAATGCTGAGATTAGTTTTTTTTTTAACTACCCACTTTGTCCTGGAATATAATAGCAGACACAAACACTTAAAACTTTCCTTTTTATTTTATCAGTTATAAATGTTTTCATTCTTGAAAAATAAACTAAATACTTTTTAATCATTATTTTAATTTCGCTAACACAACTAAAAAAAAATATGGTTCATGGAAAGAAATGCAACATGTGCTAAATTAAGTTACATTTTTTGCACTTTGAAATCATTTACAAAATGTACAGTATATCCTTTTTAGCTATTTTATTTTGCAAACGAAATGATCTTCTAACCATATTTGTTAGATGTTGATTTGTTTTAACGCTTTTGTGAGACACCCATCCAGCTAGAAGGCAAGAACAAAATTGTTTAAAAATTGAACAATTCAATAAACCAATGTAACAATGGTAAAATACATTGTTCCAACCACCAATATACTTTAAGTAACTAACTAAAATAGTAAAAACAGATTATGTCTATGTAAAAAGTAGTAGTTCAAAATCGAAGAAGGAATTTCACACTGAGTAAATAAACACACTCATCCTGCATTTACGACCTTTCTGCCTCATTTTTCTTACTACTTTCGATGTACTGAAGATAATTTCCATATAAAATGGGCCAGAGACATGTCAACGTGACAAACAAAACTATTAAGAAAGTATGTAGAAAAACGACTTTAATAAAATACTCACATGTTCAAAAACAGACAAGCTTTCGACCATCACAGGTCATCTTCTTGTCTAACACTTTGTCAAAATCGTGATATGAATATAACAATTCTCAAAAGAAAAAGAAAAAAACTGAACAGAACTATTTCAACATAAATAAAACAGGAAATATTACAACAAGTGAATGCAAAACCAATAGCAGGTTCTAGCAGGGTTGCGACAACATTCAGGTTAGACCCTCAATTGTTGCAAACATTACTAGATTCTGGCTTTCTAACAAGTTTGAAACTATTATCGAAAGTGGTGTTACTTGGAATAACATTAAGGTCATAATTTTGGATATTGAGGGTAGGATTAGTATCTTTCATATAGAGGGCTTACAGGATAGCTAATCTATTCTTGTCATTATTGTATTGCAGTGTGGAAGTTCCTTCCACTAACATTTTTCTGGTGAGTTTAATCCCATGAGCTTCTTCTGTATGTTTTTTAGGGGGTCCTGTCGAGAGATGCATAGTCAGACGTCTTGAGAGCTTCGTTGCAGTCATCCCAATATACTTAGAATTCAGGGTGTGCACAGTCCCCTGTTGAACAAGAATACTGGTATATTAGGTGGCTGCGTTGAAGCTCTTGGGTGTCGACTTTCGGTTTAAATACTTGGATTGAATTGACGTAAACAAATGAATTTAATATAAACAAAGTCAGTAAGAAAAGAAAGTTGCATTTATTCAAATTTTAGTTTCACGTTTTGGATTTTGAATTCACAAATTGTGCTGCAATACATCTTTTTTTGGTGGAGTAATTTCTATAATACCATATAGGTCATTCTTGTGTAATGGGGTAGTTATGTGTTCAAGTTTATTATCCAGTAAGCTTAAAGATCCCTTAGGCATTGTGAACAGTAAAGTGTTCACAAGGTTTCAGATTAAATAATAAAAAAAAATTACATTTTTAATGAAAATATTCTATTTGTTATAAAATTATTATTTTTTCTTTACTTCTTGATAACATTATTTTAATAATAACTGCAATAATTATTATAAGGATCTTTATTTTAGGGGGAAAAATAACGTCTAAAACCACACAATGAGTAGTGAAGTAACGTTTTGATGGAGCAATATGTCACGATGACTATATATACATTATAAGGCGTAATTTTTGGTGCAGTAACTATTTGATCTGTCAAACGGTGTAACATATATCGGTCCACAAACTTTTGGATCCTCATCCACAGGAACACCCACACCATACATGTGCAAGCGTACATACACACACACACACACACACACACACACACACACACACACACACACACACACACACACACACACACACACACACACACACAAAATCATCAAGGCCCGCTTGATTGTCAGAGTCATATTCAAACTGTGTTGAAGATCGGTGTTTTGTTTAAAAGATTTCCTTTCTGAAACGTCTATAATTCCTTTCTCAAATATAAACATTAACTTTTATTTCAAGTGTTTACTGTAAACCTTGTTATATACGTATACATCACTACCTCCATTGTGACTTAATGCTGCTGACCTTCAGGTTATTTCATTACTTGTGCAATCTATTATGGTGTGGTATTTACTCATACTGAGGGGTTTCAATAATTACGTCTCCGAACAAATAAAATGTTTAATATCGAACTAACAACGCATTTCTGTTTTTCTTCAGGTTAAAGTCTAAAAAAAAAATACATATCTCTGAGCTTTAAGAAGATCAGAGTGCATTATTAGAAGTTGAATACTAATTGCCGTGTTAAAAATCTTAACAGTTCAATTCAACATTCATATATTGTATTAATTCTAAAATAATTCACTCGGATGTTCTTTAAGCTCACATATGTGTATATTTTTTAGATATTAACCTGAAGAAGAACAATTGTCGAACTAATTGTTGGAAACGCGTTGATAGTTTCATATTATACTTTTCTTTTTTTTTGGAGACGTAATTCTTCAAATCCACCAATTTGCAGGTTATGTTTTTTTACAATACTAATCATCAATAATAGTTACAACTATTAATTAATAGTTGTTATTATTAATTATTTTATTTTACTGCAGCTTTCATTTTCTCTTATTATTCCTTCCCTTCAAGATTTAAAAATAAAATACAAAACTTCAGATGGATAAATGATTATTTTAATTTAAACGTGAAAAATTTGTGTTATATTACAATCGTTTAAATTTGAGTTAAACTGGTTGGGTCCTAGTTGAACAGATTTTTAATTTGTTTTATGGTTTTCTTTTGTTTAAACCGATTTTTAGCAAATACATATTGAACAACTAAACTAATATTAAGAAATTCTAACTAATTTAAGAATTTATATTTTGATTATACACTATTTTTCTTTATTGAGGTTTGGTCCGGCGTTAAACAGTAACCCTCATTTAAGCCAATTTTTCGTCTCAATTTGTAGACATCTTCAGGGCTTGATATTTTTCTAGTGTAAAAAAAGTTTACTTGACCTTTGTATTTAAATCACACTACCGTTGAGTACAAGTCCATGTTAACTTTTTTCGCAAAAATATCAAATCCTGAATATGTCTACAAATATAGACGAAACGTTGGCTTAAATGTGTTTGAACTAAACAGTAAAAAAGTTTTTGATAAACAAAGGACCAGACCTGGATAAGGAAAAATAGTGTTGAATATATGTGTTTTAGATAAAAAATATGTTGATTATAATAATTTTTTTTTTTTTTAAATATATTTATAATATAAATAAAAAATTAATATACGTAATTAATTCTAAGGTAGGGCAATCAGTTATTATGTGATATTTACTCATTGTAAGGTAAAAATATAATGAAATAGTCTCCACATATTAAAATTTAATCGTATAAACAACGCAATTCGAACACGTAGTGTTCTTCTTCAGGCATTCACTAAAAAATATAATGTCATTAGAGAGTTATCTTTAGGAGAAAGTAAACATTGTACAAAATAAAAATAAAATAAAATAAGAAAGAGAGTTCAAACCCAAAGGGTTCTTGTCTGTGGTACAACGGACTGGGAATAGGATGTAAGTGGGTGAGGAATATAAAAAAAATTTGTATATGTGGGGACTATTTCATCAGCTTTTTACCCTTCAATACAAAATTAATTTATTAATTAAATTGTGCTGGAGATTCGGATCAAGGAATAGTTTAAGAATTCAACATCAAACTGCTTTGAATGCTTCTCACAATAAGTATGTGGCTGAAATAGTTGAAAATCTGTCACAGTTTGGAATTTGCAGAATATCTGACATTGGTTTACAATGAGTTATAAACTGGGTTGAAAGACTCTTAGAGCGATTTTCTTCTTAATACAGTGTTGATTTATTTATCACTGTTCGAATATGATTCCACTTAAAATACCTGAAAGTAAAACAAGATTTACGGTAACACTGTACCAAGTACTGACAGCCTCAATTAAGATATTAAAGCACTACTTCAGTGCGCGGCCTCTCTTTCATCTGCTTACTTTGTTTTTACCCTTTTAACCTGAGACATGTAATTCTAAGAAAATATGTCCGTTTTTTACCTATCTCATTCCCGATTAGACAGTATTCAAGGCCATTAAGTATACTATTTCATCAGAACCACTTAAATGCCTTCAAGTGGTTTCACTAGTTTAAAACAGTTTAACAATTTATCTTTTATAATAGTCTTTTTTTAGCATGAGGAACAACTGCGGTGATTTTAAAGAATGCACTCTTCTTAACAGACATTTTTCATCAATTATATAGAATTGATATTTAAGAAAAACAAAAGCGTGAAACAGATAAAGCTACTTTTTTTCCCTAAAACCAAGATAAGTTCAGTCAAACTTATTATTTGATTTCAAAAAATACAAATCGAATTAGAGATCTTAATGTCAAATTAAACAGCACGATTCATTTGTGGGATATATTATAGGTTAGGCTAGGTTATGTGGCAGCAGCAGTCCCAAGAGAGAAAACACTTAGCCGAACATTAGCTCTTTGTGATATCACAGAATGAAAATTCTACTATATTATAAGTCCCAAATTTTACTCAACTCAAGTGTATTTAGAGTGGGTATCACTAAAACGTACCTGATATCGTCGGGTTTAACGTCCTCTCCAAGGGATGATAGCTCAGATTTATTCACCCTGAGGGCCTGAGTGGGTATCTACCAGTCTATAGGTGAACAATAGCAACTAAGATTAATTCCTAAAGTATTAAAATGCTAGACTGCTGTTTATTAGGATCAAAATTTACCAAAAATCAATTAGTTTTCAATGGAAGTTATTTTTTCTAAAATTCAATTAGAAGTTATTTCTAAATTTTTTCAACTTAGCCAAAGTCAAGTTGGAAAGTTGAATGATTGTGGTTGAACAAAAAAAAAATTAACAGTCCTCGTTACCGTTCATTAGTTTCAATTCTACTGCCAACATATTTTTTTTTACATTTTATGTACTATTAGGTGGGTTACACAGATTTGTCTGCATACAAAGATATTATCAAATATTTATTAATAGCTAGCAAACGTACCCGTCTTTGACGGGGTCACAAATTCAATTATACATGGTATTCCAAAATATCATTAAAAATTATAGAATAGTAGAAAATATCATTATTAGTTCAGTGTTAAGCAAATGCCTCTCTATACATCACATAGGCTGTCTGTCCTTCAGGTTCATGAAAGAGCAAAGACTTGGAACCTCTGACTCTTCGAAAAGCAAACTATGGGCAAAGTTGACCATGTGAGAAAAACTTGGCTGAGCTTACTTGTGACAAAAGTTTTTGCTTTAAACGTCCATAACTTTGTTCTTACGTTGAGTTTCCAATAAAGTTAGAGCCTATAATTTAAGTTAGACTTACAGAAATCTACTGTCAAAGTTTAAGCTTGCTAAGTCTTATGGTGGCTGAGTTTACTAGTGACAAAATTTTGAGAACAAACAGACAGACATTTTTCTGTGGGTGGATTCGGTTTCTCGAATGTAACGTAAAGGAAACTTGAAATGATTCAATTCTAAGCAATGTAAAGACAAAATCATTCTTTTATTTGTATAGATTTACTTATACATGAAATTTTATTTTTTTTGATTTATAAAAGTTAATAAACCAAAAATTTAAACTTAAATATAATTAGAATTAGTAATAATACATTCCGTCATACCTCGTAAAGTCTCTGAAAAGCTCGACCGGTTTCGGGTCCGTCTGGATCCCATCTTCAAGAGCACCTAACTGACTGTGAATGTTGTTTTCCTATAACCTTCCTACTTAAACAAATTTGGACATAACCCAGACAGTATGGAAAACACAATGGACTTACTAGAGACGTGGCAAAAAGGACAACGAATGAACATACAGGAACAAATAGAAATATACAAACATAAAATGACAGACAATATAATCAATGAACAAACAAACCACCAAACCGACATTTTAACAAAACCACTAATAACATTTAAAAGACGACACAAGGAACTGGAAATAGATAATGAAATAAGAAATAAAAGGATAAAACATAGCAATTAAAGAAATATAGGGAAAAAAAATTAACTACACACACAACACTGATTACACAATGTAGATGCTATATATAGGTAGGTTATATGACTAATTCTAATATTACTAACCTAAGTGGAACTAACCCATTAACTATATTTAAATATAATTGAAAAATCTGAAGTTTAACAACATATACATTTGAGCAAATTTAGTAATGCAATCCATCTACTCTTTACAACTCATATTCCTAAATATGGTTAATACAATAGTTTGATAAAAGGTTTACCACATATTAGCGATTATACTCGGCGTTGCCTGAAGAAAAAATGAGTTCCGTATTGAAATTAAAAATAGAATAATTTAACATTTTTTTGTAAAGAAAATTAAAAAAATAAAATATGTAATAAGACTGATAATGAAATTGAGGAAGATGAGATTTGGTGTTCCCGATGTACAAATGATGTATACAATGTACTTTCTAAGGTAGCTGGGATGTTCAACCTATTGAAAACTTCCAATGTTTAATTAAGAGTTAGAAATTTCTTATGAATTTTGAATTCTGTTATGAAATCTTATCGTTTAATTTAATCTTTGCCACTTTGGAATAAAAAAATATGTTATACAATTTTAATACCTGCATGTCCTCTACAACGGATATGAATATTTACGGAGGTAATATACATAGAAAAGGCAGCAATTTCAATTAGAGGTTAAGAATTCAAACAACTATTATTCGTGACTAAGCTTATAAACATCATTAGCGAGGGGTTTCATAACAATGTTTTCAGTTTTTCAATCTGGTTTCAGTTTTGGGTTCCAACATGTGTTTCTTTTCTTTATTGAATCTCTACAATTCATAAGAATATTATATTCCAAGTCTTCAATAATTGTTCTAAACAATAAGTCCAAATACCTTCTTATCAACAAAAAGCAAAATGTAGTAGACACATTACCTAAGTAAGAGTAAATGTAAAACCAGTAAACTTAAGTTTAGATCACTCCATACTTTTGTAATTAGTCATCAACAAGAAATGAAGGTTAATGTACACAGACATATAATATTCATCTCTCAAATAACACTATTTCAATAAAACTTACTAAAAATCGTAGATAATAAAATTAACGAACGAGTTTCAAACCAGTTTAGAGACAACATCCAGTAGATGCTTACAAGTATGCCTTCTCTTAATAGTTTCAATGAAATTTGAAGTTCATTAAAAGTTTGGGGCAAGTATATCTCTTAATTTACAAAGAGACAAGATCAAAGCACTGTTGTATATTTGGTTGAAGTGGTTGCAAAAAAATACGTAATAATGAATTTGTTGTTTTTTCACATTTTCCTTTACCTGTTCTTAAGTTTTTAAAGAAGTTGCCCGACTTTATAACTACAATGGCTATAGAAGTCTCACAAGTAGTGTTTTAGCCTTTGTCATGTTAATAAAAAAAAACTGGCAGAAGATTAAAAAGGCCAAAGTCGAGTTATACTGTAGTGTTAAACAGTAACTTGAAGCTAAAATAATCATAGTTTCTCTATTTATGATACAGTACAGGCTTTTAGTTGTCTCTATTGGTTGATAAAAATAGATAAAAATCCTGACAACAATAGACATTTCATCTTCAGTGAATAGATTATTCATAATCTGATCGTATCTTGTCTATTGATCACAAAGTATCAGGAAAGAAGAAAACTAATAAAAGTTCATGGACTTAATGAAGAAACATGTATAACCTTGTAATTAACATATATCTTATCTGTAAAGCTCGATTACAAATTGTAACCTGTTGTTATTCACTTACAGTAGGTTGTCACATAAAAATGTTGTTTAATCAAACAAGTTTCTTATTATTAAAAGATATCAATCTCAACTAAAGCCTGGAAGTAGATTATCTCACCTTAAATCTTTGAACTCACTGTATGAGACACTTGACTTGATGGATATCTTCCTTGACACTATAGCATTCATTATACGAGCAGATGTATTCTTTTAAGAACATGATTAGCGTATCCGGTTACACGCAAAGTTTATTCATTAACTATTTATGAGAGGACAAAGACCCATGTCAGTATTTTCTGTTCTGCTTCCATTTCTGTTCCATTGCAACTTATTTTTTAACTGAACCTTTCTGTATTTCAATATATAAATAAGCTGTACTTAAGGAATGGGTAAAAAATATTTTCATTCCAGTAACTACCACAGACTCTGGTGTTTTCCATATATTATGCTACAGGACACGGAAAGATAAGTTTTCTTTTAATTAACAGCTATTCTGGTTATGAAAAAGATTCTTTCCCGGGTTTATTTTGCTTGAGGAGTAATTTTGATGTACTTAACTTAACTTAAAGTAAGGATATATAATGGATACCTAATAGAATTAAAGCTCAGACAGAAAGTCCAATACAAGATAGGCGTGGGCACATTTTTAAATAAAAAAGATAGATTGGGGCTAGAGTAGCCACTTGGCTTATGTGCACGCCTCTGGACTATTGGACCCAGAATTCGTTACCCACTCTAGCTCTTGATTTATTCACGTGGGATTTAAAAAATCTGAATACTTTTTCTTTCGGAGAGGACGTTAAGCCTTCAGTCCAGAGATGTACGTTGTCAGGTGCTCCTAAAGATCCCTAATCTAAAGACACTTGAGTATGGTAAAATTTAAGACTCCCAATGTAGAATATTCATAGTGAGGTATCACAAAGGGATAATGTTTGGCCTATGTGTCACGAGAGACAGCCATAATAACCTAATCTAACTTAATATAGGTTCAAAGAGAACTATATAACACAATTTGATAGCAATGGTAAGTATACTGACAGAAAAGAAGAATCTCTCACTGTAATTAAATGAATGATGATTTTGATTTAAGAACTAAATTTTGTCATTAACGACATTAAGTGTAATGCATTTAGTATATTTGCAGAAGTTACATTTTGACTCCATTGAAATGTTTTTATGACAGGTGCAATATCTTTTAAAAGTAAAACGAGGGCGTTATGGAATGAAAAGTTAGAAAGGGATAATGGGAAGGTAATTTATGAGGGATTCCTAAGGCTATCAGAGAAGTGGAGGCGGTTAGCTGGCAAAGGGACCAAATAAAATGGGATTGTTACATTGAAAAAGTTTTACCAAGGCGATTTGGCACTCTTGCGACGCCTTGATAAAGAGCCTAAAGGAGAATTAATGGTCCAAGTTGAAGTAGGAGGGAAAACCCAAGCAAGATGATGCACCCCCTTTGGCATAAAGTACTATCTTCGAAAAACCCAGTTCATGCTTTTGGGGAAACATTCTCAAATGGATGGTGACTTTACTTAAGAATAATTCTTCCCTAATGTCTGGGTCATCAGAAAAACACTCCCTCCTTCTTGACTAGCCCGCTGACCCAGCAAAGTCTAAATTAACTTTTTACACCAGATAAAGAGTCTGATATCCCGCCTAGTCGCTTCATTTGTTTCCCCATAAATACTCTTATCATTATAATATACCAAATAATCTCTCGTTTCCCTTTAACTTGTGACATAAAATACGACGCAAATCTTTAAGAAATACATTACCCTCCTTAACAAAAACCTCTTACTCTAAACTTTAGAAAAGAGTTAAACATTTTCAAAATTTCTCTTTTGTAGTACATGATTTATTCATTTTAAAACTTAGTTAACAAAACTGACAACTTCTATAGTTGGTTGTGTATTATTTCATTTTTTCATTTTCTAAATTGTTTATATTCAGTTTTTAACACAACACATCCTACGTTTCTACATAAGTGATTATTTATATTTTCACTCAGGCAGTTTTTGTTAATTTATGTGTGTTTTATCATAGTTTGACCAAAAAACTCATTAAATCCTTTCAGTTGAATTATGGTAGTCGAAGCAGACATCTAATTCAAATTTAAAAGTCAGAAACACATAATAAAGGTAAAAATTTAAGATTCTCAACAGAAATGAGTTCTTGAGAATCGTGATTGTATGTCTCCTTTTTAAAGTTTTGAGTTTTAAGAACATATTGTATCGAGAAATTATAACACCAGTTAATAAAATAAATTTACTGACCCTGATTGACAAGAATAACTGTTATTGCTTTTTTTGTTATTAAGTCATGAAAAGAAAGACTTCTTATATGAGCCAAGTTAGCGATATGACATTCTAACATGAATCAAGATAGTTACAGAGTAATATATTTCATAAAACGAAAAATCATTTATGAGTGGAAAAATCCATTTAGTTTACATATAGTACAATCAAGAATATTTAAACCAGACGTAACCTGCAAAGTGAAAAATCTATTGCATTGACCACTACTAAGTAAATATTTTCATTTATATTTTACCCATCATAAGTGAAATAATATTAATGAAACTAACAGCTTTTTATAATATTACCTTAGATAATTCGTATTGATAATATTTTTAGCAAAAGGTGTAATTTTAATAACACTTTGACATTTTCTTTCAACCACTTCCTCTCCCACAAATTTTACGTTCATTGGGAATATTTTTTATAGCAAGAAGTATTGAATTTTGGAACTTTTTTACAAAAAACAAACAATTTTTATATTTGAAATTTAAAATAATTTAGGAATAGAAACTTCAACAAACTGTCAAGTTTAACAAGAATGCTATAGTGGACAACCACATTGTAGTGGAGTTTATATTACACAGTAACACTTACAACAGTACACATAGTTGTATAATGTAACGCTATAAATGTAAGCGTTTATATTCCTAAAACTATTCATCTTAAATCTGTAATATAATAGTTTATAGAAATATATTTTCAAACTTTCATACTTCTGCTTATTAAGAAGGATTTAACCATGAATTTCAAATCACAAAGTTCACTTTAAAAGTTTGATTTT